>OX336370.1:54795731-55178231 GCA_946902895.1 Fragum fragum
TATGAGCCTATGTTAAATTTTTGACCCCCAGGGGGCGGGGTCAAATTTGACCTCAGGAAATAAACCGTTCGATATTTTGTAAAGGTCAACAAGATGATGTTACTAACCAAATTTGGTAACTACCCTTATAGTTACTGAGTTTTGCAATTTTAAATTTTGACTACTTCCCCCCCCCTTAAAAAGTTCAAAATGGCATAACTCTGAAACTAACGACTGGATCAAGATGAAAATTGCAGGTGCACAACTTCATATGATAGGAAACAACCTGATAACATTTCAGCAAAATTGGTCAAAAAATGTGGGAGGAGAAGAGGACACAAAATTATGTCCACGGACGGACGGACAGACAACCTGATTCCAGTATACCCCCCCATAACCTCGTTGTGGGGGGTATAATTAAAAGATAGTTTTCCAAAGCTACTTCCTTGAGGAGCTATGGCCCATGAAATATCGTAAAGTCTGAAATGTTTTGTATCCTACCTTGCTCTGTAAGAGAACACGCAGATCCATCCTGTTTCCGTCTCCACGATGTCTCTTTCTGTCATCTCTATAATCTCCATCATCATCCTCATGATCGCGTTTCTGACCGTCTGCAAATGAAACATAAAACAGTAAGACTTTTTTTGTATCAAATTGTACTACTGTTTGAGATAGTTTACAATCAACCAATTAGTAATCAACCTATTCCAAAACAATCCTGCATTTTCTTGTTCCTCAAGAAAAACAATTGTTTTTGTCTTTCTGGATAGAAACATTGTGGAAAGTCAAGAAATTACTTAACACAGGTATTTTCTGCATTGTCCACAATGTTTTCTGCCTCATAAGACAAGGACTTTTACAATTTCATTGACAAAAAAGTTGTCTGCAACTTCTTTAAAATTCAACCTGTCTAAAATTTTAAGACTGGCCCAAACTGAAACAAGTTGCAGATGACATTTCTAATATGAAATTTTCATTTTTTTATGGAAGGGTTGGGGGTGGGAAAGAGATAAGGGGATAGACAATGAAGAAATTGCTTCTAAAAAGTTTGTTTTCCATAGTATTTTTCAAAGCCCTTTTCTTGAGAGGCCAAAAAAGTGGGATTGCATGGGAATGGGTTAAGTTAACCTTCCTAGAAGCCCCATACATTAGCTCTTAGCAGTTCAAACTGAACCTTTTCCTACTTTTCAAAATTTAAGACCTCCCCAAATTCAAAGATTTTGCAGATGACCATTCATAGTTGATTTCCTGTTTTTGGAAATTTTAGACTAGTCCAAATTGAAAGAGGTTGCAGACGACAATGAAAACTGGATGCCATTTGAAATTAAACCATCCCATGTAGTAGAAAATATTGTGGAAAAAGGAGAAATTGCTTGTTACAAGCAATTTCTTCTTTTTCCACAATGTTTTCTCGAGTATAAAATCACAGGAACGTAAAATCCCGTATTTGAACGGGAAAGGGTTAATAGTGTAGTAATTACTAATTTTTCTTCATTGCCTTTTTAAAAGTTCATTTAGCTACAATGATGCTACCAAAAATTAAATAAGGTCATTTTTCTGTTCTTACTTGACAACAAAAATGTATGAAAATATGACTAATTAAATACGTAGAAAATATGATTTATTGAATACCTAGACTCCAGAGTATTGAATCCCTACATCAACAACAAACTTGACAAAAGTCAGCCTCGCATTTATTTTCTTTTGTACACAGTCTCTAATAACTGACCACTGGTCTAGAGGTGACCAGCTGCCCTAATTATTGGTACATCACACAATCCAATAAAAGGTGTTTATTTATTCTTCTTCAATACAAGGTCCACACAAAATCCTTTGTTCAATATAAAACACCTGTTTAGTTAATTCTGAACAATAGAATACAGGGAACTCTGTTCCCATTGCTTGAGATCATTTTTATCAACCATGTAAACACAACATAACCAAAAACAAAATTATATTTTGTAGGAAACATCAATTAATTTTATTTGGTTTCTTCTTTTTTTCAATGCTTCATCTTCTGCTTGTCCAAAGAGAGACCTCCCATTTTAATACATTACAGGACAAAATATTTTTTAGACAGCTTCAAATCCAGTTGAGTTGCAGAGAACAATTCATTGTTAATGAAATTTTGAAAATCTTTGTCTTCCGTGATGGAAAACATGGTGGAAAAAAAGAGAGTTTTTTACATGCAACTTCTTCATGGTCCAAAATGTTTTCTAAAGTTGTTTTTTTCTTAGGGGCATAACAAAGCTTTACTGTGTGGGTTAGTGTTTGAACTTTAGGTCTTTTAGGACTTTCACAAGTTCAAACATTGTTGTAATGGGTAAAGGGGCCAATAGTTAAGAGTACCATAAAATAATTCATTAATCAATAATTGATCAATGTCCCCTAGCATCAATCCAATAATGAAACCAACCTGGACACACGCCTCCAATATATTCATAAAGCTTGCCAAGAACGAACCTTTTATCATAGCTACTGCAATCGTTTCTTTCTCAACTCATTAACCCAATACCAGACATAAAATTTTTAGACTGGTCTAAACTAAAGGAGATGCAGACAATAATTTAAAGTTGATTCAATTTTAGACTTTTTCAACTTTTCAGAATGAAAACATTGTTTAAAATAAAGAAATTACTGTTAAAGCAATGTCTTCATTTCACACAAATATTTTCCTGAAGGCTTTTCTTGAGGGGCATCCAAAAGTGTTAGTGTTTGGGAATGGGTTTATGGCACATTGCCTGACTTTGCTGACCTCCAACTCAATTTCCTTCACACAAAATGTATTTTGCCATTATTTGGCATTAATACATATTTTATATTCAATTTCAGATCAAACAAAATTTTGCATTGGGACATATTTGAATTAAGACATTTATTTTAGATTTCTAGAATTTCAATCAGATTATTGCAGAATCAACCTCTTCAGGTGTACTTTATAATCCCTTGCCATGCTGAATATGCACCAAAATCAAAGGACTGAAATCACTGGAAGCTCTATTTGCAGGTCAATATTTCATTTGAAAAACTGAAGGTGGAGCAGACCTATATTTCCAAGTAAGGTCATATTTTGTCTCTTTTTCCATTTGAGAAATAGAATAGCCCTTTTTTCTCTGCCACTAGTGAAAAAATAGCTTTTGTTCACTCAATGAAAGGATAAACCTACATGTATCTTACACTGAAGCAGTTACCCTCTATCCAGCATGGCAGAGGCTTTAATAGTTCTTGGGGAGTGATTTTGAATTACATAAAAGGTCATTTGTAATTATACAGGAAAGCATATCAAGGTGCAAGCCAACACCCAATATTAGATATCTTTGCATGGAACATATAAACAGCGTAAAAAAACAATGGCATTTTAAGGGGTAAGCCAAAACCCTAATTCTCTGAAAGAAGGCCATTTAACCTATTTCCAGGTAAAAAAAACTTTTGGACTACCTGGTAGTTCATTTTCAAAGAAGTTGCAGATGACAATCTGTAGTTGAAGAAACTTAAAAATTCTTTGTCTTTTTGGGAAGAAAACATTGTGGATAATGAAGAACTTCTCATAAGTGATTTCTTCATTTTCCACAATTTTTTTCAAAATGCTTTTCTTTATGGGCGTTAAAAGCGGGATTGTGTGGATATTGGTTAAATACATGCCTTTTATAAGGAATATACATCTAAAGAAATGTTAAGGACTAATATACTAGATATTACATTGTTGCATCATTCAGGTACCATTCTTATATGCTGTTCCAAAATGCGGTTTGAATAGGGATTTTGGATAGCTTTTAAAACTATAAAAAATTTCTTTGCCAAACACTTTCAAATATATTCCATTATGACCTGCTGAAAATTCATACAAAAGTCAATATCAAAGGGATCAAAATCAATGAGAACAAAGGGATGAATTACTGCTAGCACGAAATCCAATAAAAGCTAATAAATTATGAAAACTTAAATATACTATGGAATTGAAAGGAAAAATTGTAACTTTTATCCATTCACACATACAATACCCCATTTTTATCAGCCTTAAAGAAAAAGGCTTAGAAAATAATGTTGAAGATATAGACTTTGCTTGTATTGAATACTTTCTTCATTTTTCACAACTGTTTCTAACCAAAAAGACTTTACAAATTGTCCTTCGCAACTACTATCTATTTGGTCCATTCCAAATCTTTGTGGTCTGGTAGTGGGGCTCCTTTTACAAGTTCCAGTTTTCATCTAATGGTTGATAGTTTTAACGTCACTTTCAACAGTTTTGAGAGCTTCTGATGTTACACACCTAACTATGCTCTGGGATTTCTGCTACTTCTTGCACTTTTTGACATTGCTCAAGAAAACAGATTGGGAAAACATTGTGGAAAATGATTGTAGCAAGCAATTTCTCAATTTCCAATATTGCTTTCTACCAAGATAAATATTTTTAAAATCTTCATCAACTGTATTAAAACTATTCTAGAAAATTCATCAATTCAATTTCCATTGGTCTTCAAAGTTTGGAACTGGACTTATTTTCAGAAATGTGCCTATTTTCAAAGACTCACAAGTGAATTGATTAATAGAATGGGGTTTAACGCCACTTTTAACAGTATTTCAGTCATATCGCAGCGGCTGGAGCACTTAACAATGAATTCCTGGTATTTCTCACACCACTTCATCCTTTCCTCCAGCTGCTATCCCACTAAGGTTTACAATTATCCACCCATTGGCGAGACTCCCAAAATGAAATGCATCTGTACAGTTTGCAAATTGACTAGAGATTTGGTAGTGTATTTATAGACTGGCAGTCTAGGAAAATGGGTATGAAATAAGAGATCCAACCAGGCGTGTTTATTAGATAAAATGCAGTATATACAAATGGCCATTTTATGTAAAACTGTTTCCTTTTGATTTCCAACAGACACAATAATACTTGATGTATTGTGCGCATCACTTCTACTGTATCAGCAAAGCCACTATTAGTCTCAACTTCTTAACTAGTTCACAGGGTATTAAAGGTGGCAATCTGTACACCGATCAATAAATGCATGACAGACTTTTTTCATATTCCAGATAACAAGGAAAGTGCAATGTTCCAAAAACCAACACAATGACCCTTTTGGACACCCCCCCCCCAAAAAAAAATAAAATTGGAAAACCTAGTGTAAATTGGAAACAAGAGCACAGCCCACAGGTGCTAACACTCGGCTGCAGGTGCTGGATAATGCGAAAATTCTAAGTCTAAAAAGGGTATAAGTCTTACAAAAACGCTTTTAGAGTTAACCCCTTGATAGTCTAGATAGCTCTTGTGATGGTCAATACACATGCCAAGTTTCATGAGGCTATCTTCAATAACAACAGAGATATGACCAAACTTAAAGTTTGTCACACCAAATCCAACGCTGATTCGAACAACGATCAGGTGATGTCAATACCTCCGAAAACAGCCAAGCTAAAAATTGCTTGTCGCATGCAATTTCTTCATTTTACACTTTATCTACATAGAAAGTTGAAAAATCTAAAATTTAATAGACTTAAAATTGTTGTCTACAACTCCTTTCAATTTGGACCAGTCTAAAATTTTGTTGTCTGGTACTGGTTAAGTGACCAAAAACAGTAAATAAAGCTGTAGATCAACAGTAATTATGCCAAACAACGACAAGTATTTTCACATCTGTCTTATCCCCACTTTTTTTAAAACATTGGAGAAAAAAGGCTTTAGAAAAAAATTGTGAAATTGAAAGAAATTGCTTGTAATCTTATTTCATCTTCACATACTTTTCTACCTCAAAGACAAATATTTTTAAAATTTTATCAACAAAAAATTGTGGTCTAAAACTCCTTTGAATTTGGAACAGTCTAAAACTGTGTCATCTGGTTATGGGTAAAATAATTTTAAGAGAATTAACCCATTCCAACACAGATAAATTTTAGACTGGTCCAAATTGAAAGAAGCTGCAGACGATAATTTCAAGTTGATAGAATTTTTAACTTTTTCGGCATTTTGGATAGAAAACATTGTGGATAATGAAGAAATTGCTTGATACAAGCAATTTCTTCATTTTCCACAATGTTTTTAAAAGCTATTTTCTTGAGGGGCATAAAAAGGAGGGCTTGTGTGGGAATGGGTTAACTGTAACCACATTTCTTTGTTGTTCACCCCTCCTATTAAGCACCTGTCAACAAAAGGCCCTAGGGTTAGAGATCAATATATATGAGCTACTAGCAGGCTGTGGTTAATGCACGGAAATGGGTTACTGTTTGTTCTGTCATTGCAGGCAGGGAGAACATACAAAATTGTCAATTAAATCAATACTCTATTGAACCAGTAGTATACCCTTTCTCCCTTGACTTACAGAATTTTTCTTTCACAGGTGAAAGAGGCTGCAGACAACAAGTCGAGTGAGACGAAATTAGTTCTGTGAGCTTAGCAAGAATAAATTGCCTGTAACATGCAGTTTCTCCTTTTTTTGCAATATTTCTCCAAGAATGAAATCTAGGGAAATGAAAACAAGTTATTCTACATGATATAATTAGTTCTGTTTGTTTGGTATAACTCAAGTAATCCAACCATGTTCAACAAGTTTTTGAGATATAAATATGGCACAAATTAAACTGTATTATTTGTTCTGTCATTGCATACAAAATTGCAAATTATTCCAATACTCTATTGAACCCATACAATAATGCTTTTAAGGAACCCTGTGACAAATGAAGAAATCACAAGCAATTTCTTCATTATCCACAAGGACTTCTGTAAAAGACAAAGATTTAAAAAAAAATAGCATAATTTTTAACCCAATATGAAAGCTTTGGAAAACAATTGTGGAAAATGAAGAAATTGCTTGTTACAAGCAATTTCTTCATTATCCACAATGTTTTCCACTCCAAAAGACAAAGATCTTAAGGATTTCATCAACTTATAATTGTCATTTGCAACTTCTTTGAATTTGGACTTGTCTAAAATCTTACTGTGTGGGAATGGGTTTAATTGTTGTCTTTCAAATTCAATGAATCTGCAACAGTCTAATATTTTGTACTCTGGTAAAAGGTTAAGAAGGTTAACTTCCTTTTTTGTCTGTCCAAATTTAAAAGGGTAAAGAATTTAATTAGATTATGTACTATTTAATTTGTAAGAAGACTGCCTTACACAAGATATATTGCACCTAACAAAATGGATCTCTATTGTATTTCATCAACTACTGTATAAATACAATCAAAATACACAAGAAACTTAGATAAATACAATAGACAATCTCAGACTATGAAAACCACAAAACCATTCTCCTATTTCTCAAATTCCGAAGATAAAACGGATCTTACCTGAAACAGGAAATTTCTAGTGATCACCCATCTCCTGTCATGGCCATCATTTCCCAGCAAAATGCAGGAGTTCAAACAACATCCTCATTACCATCAATAGATCAGGTTTTATTACCGATAATTTTCTAATAAATCTGCCTACTATGTTACAGAAATCTGACATTGAATATTTTCGAAGTCATTAACTCAATAGAGGTCCTCATTTCTCAAGTCATAAAATACCAATAATGTTAAAGCATATTTTTTTCTCTTTAATACCAAAGATTCTTAACATATTCATACCAAAGATAAAAATCTAACTTGTCTCTAGTCCTATTTCTACTACACCTGTGATCACTAGTAATAATCTCAGCCATTATAAAGGAGGATCAGAGTTCACAATTGTCAAACTAGCCTTTTCTAGCCATTGCATGCTCTACACCTGACATCCCCACCCTCTGTTGACAGGTGGTTGCTAGGTAATGAGAGAGAGGAACCAATCAGATTGTGCCAGCAGTTATTGGGAAGCTGGTGATGTGGAGAGATTGTCCAATACAAGTTCACACATGAAACTAATCACAACTACCTATCTACTCACAGAAAGGGCTCCAGAGAATTCAAACAATAAAAATTCAACTTATCAAAACATTCGTGAATGAAAAGTTCTGATAAACATTTTTCCTCATGAATGTAGTTCTTTTTTTCCCACCTCTCTCTATCTCTTTTAAATTTTCAACAAAGAATCAGATATTGGCTAGACTTTCTAAAAAGCAGTTGGGAGAAATGCTAACACTATTAGTGCTTTTAAATAATTCAGAAATTCTAAATGACTTAACCCATTACCAGACAGTAATGTTTTAGACTAGTCCAAATTGAAAGAAGTTGCAGACCATTTCAAATTGCACTAAATTGGAAAATAAGTGCCCAATAGGGTAGAAAATATTGTGAGAAAAAAATTTACTAGTTACAGTCTAAAATTTTGCATTTTTCTGGTAACAGGTAATCCACTATTCTACTGATTTTCTGTGAATCGGGGGTTGTGTTACTTACAGTTATCAGCCATCTTTTTTCTTAGTTGTAAGTTACTCAATGTGGTTTACTAGATTCTGAAAATAGAATGATAAAACTGATATACATCAAGTTATTTAGAATAACCCCTAATCAAAAATCAAACAGTCTATGGATGTCTGGCTTTTAGCAATTAAAAATTGGTAAAACACTTGTTAAAAGCATAGCTCCCCTAGACAATATTCTTAGCCCATTCCTACATGATTATTTTTTTTAAACCCATCCAAGATAGAATAAGATGCAGACAACAATTCTAAGTTTGCTGAAATTAAAAAGTCTGTCTTTTGGGGTAGAAAGCATTGCTCCACATGCCTGAATGTACAAATGTTGCTTTCAGGAATTCAATATAAAGTAAAACTGAATCAAATTCCACACATCTGACACATAAATCTTGTTACCGAGTTCTTATAACCAATTACCAAACTACAAAATTCTAGAACGGTCCAAATTGGAAGTTGAAGACAACAATTACAAGTTGGCAGCATTCAGGGCAACTTTGCCGTTTCGGATAGAAAACAGAGAGCCATCAAAAATGGCAATTGTTTTGGAATGGATAACAAGTGTCTTAGGAAACTATTAAATAAAGTTGTAGGTTAACCCATTCCCATACAATCCTGCTTTTTGACACCCTCAAGAAAAAACATTGGAAAATGAAGAAATTGCTTATTACAAGCAATTTCGTCATTACCCACAATGTTTTCTACCCCAAAAGACAAAGATTTTGAAATTTTATGAACTTAAAATTGTTGTCTGCAAACTCTTTGAATTGGGATCAGTCTTAAATTTTGTCAAGTGGGCATAGGTAAAAGGCTATAACTGACAGAGACAATCCTTGCTTGCAGGGGTGTGAAAACATTAATAATAGTGATTGATTTAATTACAATGTACCTTCCTCACTCATTGCCTCTAGTTAGTAGTTGTGAATACACTAATCTCGATCTCTGTCATTGTGAAAATGTAATATCAGTATCATTCACACCTTATTTAGAACTGTGAGAATGTAATATCATACATTCTGCTACATCTATCTTTCATTATCACTTCAGATATTATTAGAATCTGATCAACGAGCCTATTGGATATATCTAACCCATACGTAAAATACCATCCTTTTTACGACCCCCAAGTAAAGTTTGACTGAACAAAGCTGGAAATGAAGCGATTACTTCATTTTCAACAGTATTTTCTACTCAGAAGTACTTTAAGAATAATAATGAAGAAAATATTTTGAGAAAAGGACATTACTTTGTTGTATAATTGTATCTACCTTATACAACACTTGTTTTTCAATTCAATTCCACATGATTGAATTTTCACTTGAGTAAAAGGTGAACTTTGTGTCAATTTGTGAATGCATTCAATAATTGTCTTGACAAAGACAAGAGAAGGCCTTGAAAGGCGAGTATTTGTCATGGCATTATTGATTTTTAATATATTGGAAAACACCCATAAACCTCCAGGTTCCTAACATAGAGTAACTATCCCCAGCCAAACTTCATACAGCTGGAGTAATTGGAAAATGAAACAAATATGAGCCTTTGTGACAAAAACAATTTAACCCATTCCAACACAATGACACTTTTTGAAGCCCCTCAAGAAAATGGCTATTGTAAACAAGCAATTTAATCATTTTCCACAATGTTTTCAACCCATACAATTGATAAAATCTGAAAATCCATACTTTAAAATAGGTCTGAACCCCCTTTGAATTTGGATTAGTCTTAAGTTTGTCTTTTGGGAATGGATTTACAATGTGTAACAATAAAGACTCAGATCAGACAGCACATCAGCACAACAGCCTGATTGGTTATCAGTCTCCTTTATACTTTCTTTAGATATGAATAGTTTCAAGTTTTGGTGACCTACCTTTTAATTATCCCACTACCAGACAACGAAATTTTAGACTGATCCTAAGTTTTACCTTGTCAAATGACCTTAACCTTGTCACATGACCTCAACCTTGGTATCTGCAGATGCCTATCAAAGCGAAATATCACAACGCCAAGCTTATGAGCATTGCATCTTGACCCATTCCCACAAAATCCGATGTTTTACACCCCTCATGAAAAAAAGATTTGAAAAAAAAAAAACAACATTGTGATTTTTATGTTTTCTTTATCATAAAATCACAGGGATGTAAAAACGAGGGGCTGAACAGGAAAGGGTTAGGTGGGTGTGGCTAGTGGTACTATAATATCTGGGCCACAAGCCTGGGGCTTATACATGACCAATGCTGCCATTTCAAAGTATTCTAACATTTATTCAAAAACTTTCAGAGGGTACAGTTTGGAGACTCATGAAATCAAGGAAGGACCAAATATAATGAGTGAATTATTTTGTATTAATAACCATCATTATCATAAAGGAAAATTTGCTGTCCCTGCCAGGATTATTATATTTCTGGTTGCCATGGTTACAGGACAGGTGAGCAAGCTGGTTAGGCATTGATTATCTTCTATTAGATACTGCAGGAACAAAATCCTGTTAAATTATCTGATTTCCTCCACAAAATTACCAGGTAAATACAAAATTTCCTTCTCAGTTAACCCTTCTTCCAGTCAAATTAACCTAATATCTGTCAAGGTAGTTTCATAATCGAAGTAATCTAGCTAAATTTATTTTCTAGATTTTAAATTTTATCAAATAGAGCTACAAATCAAACCAACCAATGAATTCAAACAAAAACAACAAATGCACATTTACTCTGAATCAATGCAATCTTCTAAAAATATCACTTTATGATATTAGATATTAGCAAAAGTTGTCTATATTACAGGATATTTTCTGCTATTTCTCATGCTTCAGATCAAACACGCTAGCTGAAGTCACTTGGGACTTGGATAAGTAGGAGCCACACACATGATAAGGAGTGGACCACTTCTTGTGTCTGCAGCACATTTTAACCCATATCATACTGAATTAAAATCCTTTATAGAACTGTGTTGAAATCAAAGGACTGACAGCACTGGAAGGTCTTATTGAGGGTCAATTTTTCTTTCGAAAAAATGATTTTGAAATAGCTCTGTCTTAAGGGGACAACCAGGAGGTATAGACCAAGATACAGACTGCATTTGTGTGCAGGCTGATCTTTGTCTATACCTCCTACTAAGACAGTAATATTCCGGGTTCAGCATGACAAAGGTTAAGATGGGGTGGGGGCCAACTCGAAAAGCTTCAACAGGGGATGCTAACTTAGTAAATGAGGGAATATTTATGGAGGGAGTTTGTAATATAGTACACTAACCAGAAATCCCAGGGTTGGTGTGGTTTGTGGGTGTTCCCATTACTATCTACCATAAGTAAAAGTTGGCTAAATATACAAAGATGCACGCTTGCCACTTAGATACACACTTTTCTAGACAGACTTTTTTTAAGTTTTCTTCTTTTTCTTTCTTTCTTTTCTTAAATTGAAGCTGATGCTTTCATGTCACATCTTTTTATTAACATCTAATGAATACTTATTTGAAAGAACAACATTGAATATAAACACAATGCAAAATCAAGTAAGCTTCTATTGACTTTGGGCACTATTTAACATTAGGCTAATGTGGTATTTGTCAGTGTTTCAGACAAAATTCTCCCTCAACACATAGTGACAGTAGATCAATGCTTGTCAATAAGCTGAAAGCAGGTGTATAATCAATAATTCAGAGCTCCAGGTATCACAGCTCATTTTGTTGGAAACAATACAAAAAAGATTGATACAGCTTTTATCCCTTTACGGCACAATCCCGAGTTTTTCCCTGGTCAAAATTAAAAGAAGTTGCAGACGACATTTCATAGTACGCTAAAATTGGAAAAATAAAATTGAGTAGAAAGGCTCATTGTGTGGTAATGAATTAAGGAAAACACTGGGAAAAAGAGAAATTGTATTTAATAAGAACTATTTTTTCACAATATTTTCTACCCTACATGGCAGTTATTTTCAATTCAGACATATTTTGAATTGTCTTCTGCACCTCCTTCAATTTTGAACAGTCTGCAATTTTGTCAAGTGGCATTGGGTTAACCCTCTTCAGTTTTTTGAAAGTTCAGACTAGTCCAAATTGAAAGAGGTTACAGACAACAATGAAAATTGGAAGCACTTTGAAATGAAATGGTCCTATGTGGTAGAAATATTGCTGGAGAAGAAGGAATTGCTTGTGACAAGCAATTTCTTCTTTTTCCACAATATTTTCTCAAGTATAAAATCACAGCAATGTAAAATCCTGGGTTTGTACAAGAAAGGGTTAAAGGGTAGATAAATAATGTGAAAAACAGAATATTACATGTTACAAGCAATTACTCCTTGTTGCAATGATTTCCATATTAGTATTCCTTGAGGGCATCAAAAATTGTGTACAACATTGGCACAATTCTAGTAACTTGTTAACTTGATTGCTAAATCCTCCTTGGCTGGATAAGATACTGTATGGAATAATTTACACATTAGTTTCTGCACGATGGGGGTAGCTCTCATCAGATGCAGACAACAATTCTCAGTTTGCTAAGATAGGGGCTGTAATAAATATCTTCAGAGCAGACAGGTGTTCAGGGGAGCTAGCATGACGCCAGAGACCTATTTTTGAAAACTATTTGATCCCTCTAGCGACCATACACTTGGCATCTCTTTGAATACAAACTTTACATTTCTATTTCATATCAGACCCAGAGTGCTCTATAATCATCCACCAAAACTCGGTCTGCCATACTTTTAGGGTCTTGTCTGATATGATGACATGATGTTTTCGGATATTTTGCTCAGCATTCTAACAACGGAAACCAAAACCCCTTGAACAATACTTTTTGCTAGAGATATAGCTGTATCTTCCAAACAAGGCTTATAAAACTTAAAAATTGCTCAAGTGTCAGCTTCTGACACAATCTTCTGTTTTCTTCTGGACATGGGTAACATATTTTGCACAACAGGCCTTACAAGTGTAAACAAAACTATTTTACTGTTAGGAAGGAATGAAACCGATGCAATCCAAAACTTACATGTGTTTATTATACAGCACCAATAGCCATTCACGTAAGAGATAAAAGCTATAAACATCTGGTGACAGAAAAAAAGCTGTAGATACAAGGTTTGCAATGTAATAAGATAACATGAGGGCCAAGGTATTGCCAGAGATTTGTTATAACAATGATTTTTCTCTTGTTAAAGATGGTCCAAAAATGTTCATAGAATTTGTCGAACATTTAATCTTCAAACATATATATGATTTTACTTGTGAAGAAAAAAAGCACTGGGAAATTAGTTGGTATGAACCGAGACAAACTCCGCACAAAACAAATTGTCCTTTGCCATGAACAGTAAAAGATTGTGCTATAAGATGATCAATCAAATCCTTAGTCAATATATACCAGTTATTGGTAATTCAAGTTGATCAATCTTTAATCTGCCAATTATATAAATATTCTTGACTGTCAAACAATACAGCAGCCATTTAAAGGTAGAGGCTAATATCAGTCTACTGAGTATCAGATTCATTCAACGCATTCTGATTGGTTGTTGTGTTGTATATGCCCCGCAAACTACTTTCAAAGCGTGTTGTTGAAAACCTTGAGAGCCGATGGAATCCTTTGATATGATTTTTGTCGTCCTTTTGAATCCTTTGATAGGGTTATTTGTTTCCTCTGAGAAAATTTGTCTTAGACAACAGCTCTGTCGTTTCCGAGATCCCTGAATATCTGTAACATCTTGTAAACTCATTACAAATTGGCAAAATTTCATACTGGTCTAATCTAAAACAGGACTAAAAAAGATAGCAGGTATGAAGTCTTGGACCCAAGGTTGCATTAGATATTCAAAAAAGATTCAACTGTCTGTTCGAAACATTAGGGGTACGAAATATCAGGAATGTATTTATCATTCTGAAAACGTCTCCTGTCACATCATAGATATCCAAGAACATACGCCATGAATAGCACTTACGTAAATAAAAGTAAGCATACAAAAAGAAATGAAATTTAAAGCAGAGTTGCATCTTGTAAGAAATTCCCTGTTTCCTTTCTACTAGTTAATGTTTACAGACAACACCCGTGACCTCATTGAAAAGGAAGAGAACTATCAGAAACTAGCTCGATCATCGGGTAACTTCGATGTTTCTACGACGGACGTCATGTAAAGCTATGATATAGAATCGCCCATGTCATAGACGTATTTAAAATGCAAAAAAGTGCATGTTTCAATGCTCCGCTCTGTATCCTCAACAAAATTAAAGACGGGCTTTACATTTTCATCAATTCGGGCCCGAATCTTAAAAAAAAATCGAGTGGACTTACGATATTTGACGAAATTAAGTTTGATGTTCACAGGCTTACTCGATTTAGACGTGGCATGTTATCCATCGATTGACTTCCAAAGAAATGGTCTAAGATGCTGCGACGGCTAGGTTAGAGAAAAGGCTGTAATCGCCTACGTAAATTTCCATCTACATTGGTTGTCATGGAGAAATATCGACATACTGCTTGTAGTTTCAATTTTACCCAAGGATTTTATGACTTTTGTCCAGAATATGCATTCTTTTGTTATCAAACCCTTTATTTTGTGACTTCAGAAAATGCCCGAGTAATGAATTCAGGACATGTTTCTCAAATCTCAGACATTAATTTACGTCCGGGTCTGAATTTCCGGACGTTTTTCTGATATATACCGACATCCGCTTATTGACAGCACTGTGTTTTAGAAAGAAACTGCGGTAGCAGTGCCGAGATTAGGAACTGACTGAAACTTTTAGTAGAAATAGACAAAAATATGCCCAACCTCTGCAATTGTATTTATCAGGAAAAGGCAAATGGCAGCCAGTTTAATGACACTTTTCTTACACAAAGCCAATTTATGCATGAAAATTGAGGTCTACTGATCTATTAACTGATAGCCGTCGTCTAAGACGTTTCATCTAGTCATCCATAAGTCACACCTACAACACAAAATCAATATCAATATGACCTGCTAACCAATGAGCACATTTCATTCATCTGATTGACTGTCAATCAGAACTGTAACTAAATTTGGTGATGCGTTGGTCTTGTGTCAGACTCCATAACATAATTTATCCAATATACAAGCCTTTGAGCAATTGTCAACACTTGGCCCTCGGACATTTCCGGAGATCTGTCAAAATAAATGTATGTATTAACAAAGCCTTTCATTTCTTTGCGCCACAAGCTTTCGCAAAATGAAAAAAAATTGTGCCAGAATAATATTTTGACGCCTTTAGGCGACAGACAGTGTGAACCCTGCTTATGATGACCATTGCTGCAAATCTTCAGAGTCGATATGACACAGGGAAAGAGACTATTAATTTCAACCTAGGGGCCCAGTCTGCCAAAATTCAATATTTAGCATTAAAGGAATAGGCATTTTCTCAAAAGGTTAGGGGCCCATCCCAAAATCTAGGGGTCTTAGGCAACTGGGCCCCTGCTAGTCTTTACCCTGGTGACAAATTTTCGTCACAATACCTTCTTTTTGAATTTCTGTGCAACAAAACCCGAGGTCCTGGGTCAAACAAAAATTCTGTATAAAGACATAATTAGGTAATATATAGTCTGTTTTTAATGTCATTTAAAGTGATAATTTTGATACTAGTCCAGTTCTTTTTGTCATCTGCTTACTATTGCTGTAAAGAGATTTTATATGATGTTAAAAGAAATAGGTAGATAGGATTGTCTGTTATTATGGGGTTTAAACTCTATTTGAGCAATCTTTAAGTTATATCACAACAGAATTCATTTACTCATGTGCTGCCTGGGTATACCAAGTACTAGGTAGGTCAGGGGTAGACATTAACAGTGTCTCGGGATCCTGAGGATCCCTGAAAATTAGATGGGACTCCAGCCATCTCAGGCTAGGGATTCCGTCAAGATCCTTCAAAATATCTCCAAGGCAATATCAACTAATGCTCCTGATTTTTTTGTTTGCCTGTTTTTGTAAAAAACATTGTGGGTAATGAGGAAACTGCTTGTAACAAGCAATTTCTTCATTTATCCACAATGTTTTCCGCAGCTTTTTTTCCAGTTGGGCTTAGAAGGGCAGGATTGAGTGTGAATGAGTTAGTTTATATCAAGGAGGATCCCTGAGGGAAAATGTGGGATCCCTCGGAAGAAAAGTTAGTGTCGACCCCTGTAGGTGCTCTGAAATGTGTTGCCAAAGGACTAGGGGTTCGTACCAGTACTCGATATATATAAACAAGAGGCCCAGTGGGCCTTAACGGTCACCCGAGTAAAAGAGCACCAAGACAAGTGATTTTGTTTGAAAGAATTAGAAAAAGGTTTGGTTGAAATCCTCTCAGTAGTTCTTGAGAAGAAGATGAAATATTTAAAAGTTACCAAAAATTACCCCCTTTTGGTCCTCATTTTAGGGCCCCCTGACCGCCCAGCCTTTTTACTTTCACAAATCCAAATAACCATTACCAAATGATGCTTTTCACCAAGTTTGTTTGAAATTGGCTTTGTACTTCATCAGAAGAAGGTGAAAATGTGAATTTTTTAACATGATGAACTTTGACCTCTGGGTGTGGCCCCATACATGACCCCAGGGGCATGTATTTCACAATTTATAATAAACCTGTCCTAGTTGTCATGCACACAGAATATATAAGCTCTGGCATTAACGGTTTATTAGAAGAAGATTTTTAAAGAAGTACCAAAAATTACCCCTTTTTGGCCCCTATTTGGGCCCCTTTGACCCCGAGAACCCCTATTTTCAACCAAACTTAAATTGGCATCCCCCAATGATGCTTTCTACCAAGTTTGGTTGAAATCCGCCCAGTAGTTCTTGAGTAGAAGATGAAATATTTAAAAGTTACCAAAAATTACCCCCTTTTGGTCCCCATTTTAGGGCCCCCTGACCCCCCAGCCTTTTTATTTTCACAAATCCAAATAACAATTACCAAATGGTGCTTTTCACCAAGTTTGTTTGAAATTGGCTTTGTACTTCATCAGAAGGTGAAAATGTGAATTTTTTAACATGATGAACTTTGACCTCTGGATGTGGCCCCATACATGACCCCAGGGGCATGAATTTCACAATTTATTACATACCTGTCCTAGTTGTCATGCACACAAAATATTTAAGCTCTGGCATTAACCGTCTATTAGAAGAAGATTTTTAAAGAATTACCAAAAATTACCCCTTTTTGGCCCCTATTTGGGCCCCTTTGACCCCGAGAACCCCTATTTTGACAAACTTGAATTGGCATCCCCTAATGATGCTTTCTACCAAGTTTGGTTGAAATCCCCTCAGTAGTTCTTGAGAAGAAGATGAAATATTTAAAAGTTACCAAAAATTACCCCCTTTTGGTCCCCATTTTAGGGCCCCCTGACCGCCCAGCCTTTTTATTTTCACATATCCGAATAACCATTACCAAATGATGCTTTTCACCAAGTTTGTTTGAAATTGGCTTTGTACTTCATCAGAAGAAGGTGAAAATGTGAATTTTTTAACATGATGAACTTTGACCTCTGGGTGTGGCCCCATACATGACCCCAGGGGCATGAATTTCACAATTTATAATAAACCTGTCCTAGTTGTCATGCACACAGAATATATAAGCTCTGGCATTAACGGTTTATTAGAAGAAGATTTTTAAAGAAGTACCAAAAATTACCCCTTTTTGGCCCCTATTTGGGCCCCTTTGACCCCGAGAACCCCTATTTTCAACCAAACTTAAATTGGCATCCCCCAATGATGCTTTCTACCAAGTTTGGTTGAAATCCGCCCAGTAGTTCTTGAGTAGAAGATGAAATATTTAAAAGTTACCAAAAATTACCCCCTTTTGGTCCCCATTTTAGGGCCCCCTGACCCCCCAGCCTTTTTATTTTCACAAATCCAAATAACAATTACCAAATGGTGCTTTTCACCAAGTTTGTTTGAAATTGGCTTTGTACTTCATCAGAAGGTGAAAATGTGAATTTTTTAACATGATGAACTTTGACCTCTGGATGTGGCCCCATACATGACCCCAGGGGCATGAATTTCACAATTTATTACATACCTGTCCTAGTTGTCATGCACACAAAATATTTAAGCTCTGGCATTAACCGTCTATTAGAAGAAGATTTTTAAAGAATTACCAAAAATTACCCCTTTTTGGCCCCTATTTGGGCCCCTTTGACCCCGAGAACCCCTATTTTGACAAACTTGAATTGGCATCCCCTAATGATGCTTTCTACCAAGTTTGGTTGAAATCCCCTCAGTAGTTCTTGAGAAGAAGATGAAATATTTAAAAGTTACCAAAAATTACCCCCTTTTGGTCCCCATTTTAGGGCCCCCTGACCCCCCCAGCCTTTTTATTTTCACATATCCGAATAACCATTACCAAATGATGCTTTTCACCAAGTTTGTTTGAAATTGGCTTTGTACTTCATCAGAAGAAGATGAAAATGTGAATTTTTTAACATGATGAACTTTGACCTCTGGATGTGGCCCCATACATGACCCCAGGGGCATGAATTTCACAATTTATAATATACCTGTCCTAGTTGTCATGCACACAAAATATTTAAGCTCTGGCATTAACCGTTTATTAGAAGAAGATTTTTAAAGAAGTACCAAAAATTACCCCTTTTTGGCCCCTATTTTGGCCCCTATGACCCCCAGAACCCCTATTTTCACAAACTTGAATTGGCATCCCCCAATGATGCTTTCTACCAAGTTTGGTTGAAATCCGCCCAGTAGTTCTTGAGAAGAAGATGAAAATGTTTAAAAGTTAACGGACGACGGATGACGCTAGACGGACGACGACAACGGACAAACGATGATTGCAATAGGTCACCATGACCATTCGGTCAGGTGACCTAAAAACCAGAATTTGACATTCTCTCAATATATCTGTATTGGAAATATCAATCAATAAAGAAAAGAAAAATATTAACCCAATAATTAGACAAACAACATACTTTTCGTCGTTTTCATCTCAGAAGACAGATTTGTGAGTCAACATTCATTTACAATACCAGACATTAATGATTTGTTGGCTGATGTAATGTTCATCACGGCCTTAAAACTAATTTGGCTCAGGTCTTGATTCAAAAACAAACAAAAGCATTATAGTTTATTTGTTAATAATGAATTCAACTAGAAATTGTCACAAAGCGGACTAATACCCCCCAACAGCGCTTATCCATATACAAGTGCTATCCGCCAAAGGGCCGTAACAAAAAAATGGACTTTTTATTAAAAGGCCTTATCTTCGTCAAAAATCAATGGACCGTGACCAAGTTGGATATGAACATGTCTGATTTATATCAAGTGTTTTGGATATTTGAATCAAATACCTTCAATGGTTGCTGTGAAATTGAGCAGACATGATTTTTTCACCAAAGGGCCATAACTCCATCAAAAAACAAAGGACTGTATCAAAAATAGAATATGTACATCTCTGCTTGATACTGATTATATCAGTGAAGAATGAATAAAATCTGTGCGCAAGTTGAGGAGAAATTAAGCAGACATGAAAAAGCTACAGAAATGTAACAAAAAATGGACTTTTTAATTAAAAGGCCATAACCCCGTCAAAAATCAATGGACCATAACCAAAATAGGATATGCAAATGTCTGACTTATACCTAGTGTTCCTGTGAAATTTGAATCAAAACTGTCCAATGGTAATTGAGAAATTGAGCAGACACGATTTTCACCAAAGGGCCATAACTCAGGGGTTTCCCTCGACTTTCAAAACAGGGGGTCATTTTGCCACATTATGACCCCTATCAAATAAGTTAAAGAAGGCTGTCTAGCTATTTTGGGGGTCATTTCTGAAAAATGGGGGTCCAAATTCAAAGAAGGAGAGGGTCATGGAAAACCCTGCATAACTCCATCAAAAATCAATGGACCGTAAAAAACCCAAAAACTATGCACATCTCTGCTTGATACTGATTATATCAGTGAAATTAATAAAATCCGACCAATAGTTGCTGAGAAATTGAACGGACAAAAAAGAGCTACAGACAGAAAGACCAACGTACAGACGGACCGACGATCAGATGGACTGACAAGCTGACTCCTATATTATACCCCCCAAATTTATTTTGGGGGGGGGGTATAATAAATAACTTGTACATCTAATTAACAAGTTTTATCAGTTTTAATAAAGAATCAAAGTACTGAAAGTATGTGTGAATTTAGAAAAAAAAATCCCTTGTTGGGTAGAAAACATTGTGGTCATTGAAGAAATTGCTTGTTACAATGTTACGATGTTTTCCAGAGATGCTTAAAAGCGGAATTGAGTGGGAATGGGTTAAACAGCATGCTTTTGACAGAGTTCTCTACAATTTGATTGGAGTTCTGAAATACATATGAACTATTTCTGAAATACATATGAACTATTTTTTATGGCGTAGGAATTTAACTGATTGAGTAGTTAAGCCTCCAGTGGCTGTTTACACTCATTGAACTTTGAGACAACCTCAAAGTGTTGTCTTTTACCTTAAGCTATCAAAGCTGACGCTTTGCTAGCTAAAAAACAAATTTTTGGTCTATATCAGTTTTTATTGACAATATGAAATATATGATTTATTGCATGTCTTACACTTTGTATTGATTGATTGATTGAATGGGGCTTAATGCCACTTTTAACAATATTCCAGTCATATCTTGGCAGCTGGAGCACTTAACAATAGATTCCTGGTATTTCTCACTACCACTACATCCTTTCCTAGCCTCCAGCTTGAGGGCTTTTTTTCCTTCATTAATTGAGGCCAATCTTGGGTGACTTCCAAATCGCAAAAAGCCTCTATTTTATTTTTCCCAACTGTGGCAAGAAAGTTTCCCCAAAATCAGCCATAAATTCCCAATTTTTATATTCATAAAATCATTCTATCAGAAATATTAAGATTCATGAAGTGAAAGATGTTTGTAAATGTTATTGGTTTTAATCCAATATAATACAAGAGGTTGCACTATTTTGATTTGGCTGGTATCCATTCATTTTCCAGTTACTAACGCTTTCAGTAAAATGGCTGGTTACCAGGATTTGTTTTCATACTCCATTGATTTGAGCTCTGTGAAGCCAAGAACAAAACTGTCCAACATCATTTGTTCAAAGTATAATTAATCAAACTTTATTACTACCTATAATATGAATAAATTCCTGAATTTGTTGTTTTTAACTATTTTGACATTGGTTTTAAACTATAGCATTGTTATTTGTAGTTAGAATTGTACTTTATGCTGAACACAAAAACAGCAAAAAGTAATTGGCGCATTGCTCAGAACATATTCTTAACAGGTTTTGCTGTTCACAACTTTCAACAACCAAATTCACCTAAACAATGTTGCTTAGGATATAAAATTAGATCTATCAGGGTTCTCCCCAGGCCCTTATGGCGTATCAGCCCCGATACGCCTTCATAAATCAATAGAGTTTGCCGATACGCCTTCAGATCGCCGATACTCTTAAATTTGGTCACCGATACGGCTTAATTTCCAGGTGAAGAAAGGGTCAAGCAAACCATTAAAATTGGTTGCAGAAGCGTGAACACGACAAGCTCTTTATCTATAGTGTTGTATACGACGTATTACGTAACATCTCTATCATAAGACCCTTACACTCTTACTAATTTTTTTCTCGCGTTTCCCACTGGTACCTTGCTATCAGTCACCAAGGATGATGGGTACCAATATGTAAACAATGAATTCAAAATGGCGACCCGGTTTCGGAAAATTGTCACTTTGTCTGCGATTGGCCTAGTTTAAAGTAAAAGATGCGGTTATTTGATGTGATAACTATCAAAACTAAAGCCATAGTGGTTTAAAATTTAATTTTTGAAGGAAAGATTAATTGTTTCAGTTTATTTCATACATTGATCGCTGAAAACATACCCTTTTCGCGATCTTTTTCCTTACGAGAATATGCCAAAATGATAAAGACAGATTTGTATAGAAGCCATCCTAGTTATACTTAGCTTTTGTTTTCAACTCTGTTTAATAGTTACACACATGTACCTTCTGGATCAAGTCCATTAATTTTTTATCCAACATGGAGGGTATTATCTCGCACATTCGTACCCTGGTTTGTTCAACCTATTTTTTCACTAAACTTGTTTTAAAAGTTTGTTGAAAAATATTATTATACTTTTAGTAATCATCTAATAATATCTCATCCTCTCATGTTTTTTGCTCAAAAAGATATAATACCCCCATAAAAATCAAAGTGCTGAAAGCACTTCAAGAAAAGAATGCCTTATACCAGTTAGAGATTTTTTTTAATAAAAAGTAATATTTGATAGTTATTTAGAATATTAGGAAAAAGATTATTCACTCTATAATATTTAGAAAACAAAATCCTCTTTTGAAAATCAAAGTGCTGAAATCACTTAAAGAAGAGAAGAATTAAGACACTTGTTTTATAGAATTGATCAAGTTTCATGTTATAATTTGATAATTAAGGTTAAGATTAGAAACTGCTGGTATTTTATAATTTTTTTTATTAACTTATTGAAATCAAAGAGCTGAAAGTACTGTTAGAAGAATAGTGATATTGTCAGACAGTCAAAGGCTTCTGAATGGGCAAATAATTAGCATTTCAAATTTGAAACAGGGAATCTAATGGAGCTCTTTAAGATGCAAAACTTGAAAATGAAACCAGGTTTTTCACACAGGCACCTTATAAATACATTTTTGAAATTACTGCTAATAATTTCTATTTTTTTCTGAATAAGGGCATCTTATTTTTCAATCTAACACTCCATGCTTTTTTTAAAGAGTCCTAAAGGATATGATTTTTGGACAGACTTGATAAAATGGCCAAGCATGAAAAGCTATTCCTATCTAAAAGACAAACCCTTGACAGTTTTTATTTATTTATTCCTTTGAGACTTTTGGGTATATTCTTTCATTATCTTTCCTTTTCACACTTTTTTTATTGGACAATTTAGTGCCCTTTCTAACAAATAGGATAGAGAGGTAAAATAAGCTGAGTAATGTCACAATTGGTTGGTATCAAAATAAGCCTCAGAGTAGTTAAATCAACTTATAATAATTAAAAAGTTAAAGAATATTATTCAAGAATAACTCTCAATAAAAAAAACAAGAAGACAATAATCAAGCTAAAAAGCACTTTTAATGACCTTTATTATGTATATTCATACCAAGATATCATACAACACACCGGGCATTTGCCACTACGCCTTCAAAAATTTCTGGGGAGAACCCTGTCTATACAATGACTGAAAAACAGTAAATACTACAGAAATTTGCTAAAAAGACAGTGCTCTTACTGGGATTGAAAAGGGGTGCTAGAGCCCCGAAAGGGCACTTCGAGTTGCGAAGCGACAAGATTGGGGAGGCCCCCAAGAACATTTTGAATTTATAGAGCTATAAGAAGGGCTCTAGTGGATTTTTTTAATATAAAAATATTCATGATATTGTAACTGTACAAACAAATATTGTAACTAAAACTAGAAATCAGCTCAATGGCAATTACAATATTTTGTTAGGCCAACGACTGTCTGAACTTTTTGACACTCACAGATTATCATCTTTTTCTTTATTCTTTATCATTTTCATTATAAACAGTTTTTTCTTTTATAATCAATTATTTTATCATTATTATTAAGACAGAAACCTACACAAAGATATCAGTAACTTTGTTTCCCCTTGCTAGCATTGCCAATCTTGATAAGATTATGTAGTGTAAGCTCTCTTATAAGGGATATGAAAATCTATATGTTCGAAAATGTATGTGTTCCCTTATTGAAATAAAACAAATAAGTGATTTCTTTCAATAAAATCTCTGACTTGAATTTGTATTACAGGGGTAATTGCTTTAAAGAATAACAAACCGCAATATAAAAACTTGCCTCGTAATGTTTCCATTTCTCATCCACTGTTTAAAGATCAGACAAAAAACCAACAAAGAGGTTCCACTTTAATAATCGATGCATCTTACTTTTCGTGCATCAATTTTCAAAATTAATTTTTCTAACAATTAGGAAAAGAAGAATCTATGGGTCTCGAATTGACCCAATTTCCAAAGATACAGCCAGGGAAGAATAAATCATGGTGGAAGGACGAAAACTATATTCATTCAAGACCTTCAATAAACTTAAGATTTCTTAATGGAGGGTGTTCAAATCAATCATCGTCCACGCCAAGTTGCTAACAGCTATACGCAAGCACTTAATCGGTCATTGGTTTTTGTATACAACTGTCAAATTGATTTACAGGCATGTGCTAATTGCTATGTAAGGTTATCAGATACTGGTCCTTAAATAACGAATCACGCTTTGTGATTGGTTGATTTGCGGATATAAGCCATGCCCTCCACTATACAGGTCGTAATGCGTATGTTGGATTAACGCATCTGTAATAACATCCAACTTAAGCTATCAATCGAATTAATGCGACATTTAAAGGGTAGTCGCTATTTTCAAGAGTATTGGTGGAGTTTAGGGTCTATTATTTGGGCAGGGCTATTTAAAAAAGGGCAGGGCGCCGCACTTTGAGGGCAGGGCGGGGCACCCTTATGATAGGGCCTAGCTGGAGCACTGAAAGAGTTGCTGTTGATAAGGCTCGGCCAAGTCCTGCTCGTAATTGTGTAGACTCTCCAAATTGACAAACTATCTATCTATCTATATATACTGCCCAACTCCCCTTTCGGGTATTACTGGCAGGTAGCAGACAAGTTTATGCTGATCAAGCAAAGACAGATGCATTTATAAGGAATGATGTTTATATGCCAAAAGACTGTTAATTTTCTATTAGGGCAGTATGTGTTTTAACTTAATAAACACCATAGTCTTGTCTGCTGTTTTGATCACATGATATAAAGCTTAGATATTTTGAACTCTATCTTCTTAGTTTTTAACTTTTTTCCAAATTTGACCAAAATTCACACAAAATTTCCCAATTTGAAAGGCTAGGGCCTCTTCCGAAACTGCACTAGGGTTTACGATTATCCACCCATTGATGAGAGACACATGTCAGAAAGGATATGTACCGCCGCCAGGGTATTTTGTATTGATACAAATATCAAATCAATAAAACTGACTGATACGGAGCCCTACCAAGGACATATCCATGTGACCAGCGGCACAGCTGTGATTCAAAACCACAAGCCTAGATTTCTCTCAGATTAAGAGCCATAGGACCTGAACAAAGTACTGGAGAGCATGCTGTAGACATAAAGCATAACAATTTAAAGTAAAGATTATCATTATGATGTGAATTCCAGATCTTTGAGCAAGGTTGCTTGTTATAAGAGCTTTTTTTGGCCATATTCTGGTTTTGCCGAATTTCATGTAAAGTTTTTTTTCTTTAATCTTTAACATGAATTTAGGTCAGCATGCCAACTGGGTTTTTATTTTGGGGGTACATGTACCCCTTAGGTTTTGAAATGGGGGTACAAAGAAAAATCTGGGGGTACAGTGTACCCTTTACTTTCAGATTTAAGGGTACACAATACGAATCTGAACCCTTTACCAAATTACAATGTTTTAGTTTTGTGCGAGTTTCAGATATATTTAGAGGGAAAGATAAACTTTCTTTGAAAACCTGGTTTTTGACAATTCACTTTTTCCTAATTTTTGGATTATGGACGGGTTGAATGGGATATGAGAGCGATGGCTAAACAAATCTAACAAGTTAATTACAAGGGTGGGAATGTCATCTTGGAGCAGGCCATACCAGGCATGTCAGCTCATTTTTAGATCAAACTCTGGTATCAAAATGATTCTGGTACAGAAAATATCAAATGGTCTTATAAGTGTCTAAAAGTCACCATTTGTGGAGAAATAGAATAGGTTTTGTTACGACATTTTGCAGACAGCAACTCACGCAGTAGACCAGTACCGACAGGTAGATCCCAAACGACTGCATATAGAGATTGGCTGATGGGCATTTAATGACGTATACCCAAACATCGAATCTGATTGGCCGGTCCATTGTTTGTAAACAATATGGCTGAAGCGGAACACCTTATATATTTTACATAAAAAGGAAAACATTCCAAGGTTTTTCTCGCACACAAGTTTGATTGATCATGTGAAGATGTTTTAACACTAAAACCGAATGCTTTAAAACAAAAAAAGTAGGATTTTTATCGTACTGGATGGAAATCCCGCGGCGTGTCCAAATTTTTCAACAAAATTAGCTGCACATGCGTAAGCCTCGTTTTCGAATTAAGGAAAAAACTAATGGGCCAGGCTTTCTGTGTATGTACCGAAAATCGGTGTATACTTGTCGGCTTTTTTGTTAAAGTCCACAGTGGTACCAGTCTACTCACGTAGCCAAAACAAAACTACAATGTTAAACAAACGTCTCCATTTTTTGCCTCCCGACTTACATGTACAACGGAAACTGATTTCAAAATCAGATTCTATATTATGAGTTCTTGTCAATCTTGCCCAAAACACGTGAATATCTTGCGTTTAGTTTGAAAAATAGCGCAACTTTGGGCCTATTTCAAAACAAACTGGTGAGGCCATCAGGATCCGTATTATACGAACTTTTCCAACTGCTGGTTTCCCCATTCTCTATATGAAAACAAACCAGCTGGTTCCTGTTGCACGAAAGGGAAAACACTCGATCCCGATGCGTTTTGTTTTACTTTGCTTGTAGACACGTACCACTGTCAACTTGTTAAAGTGGTCTACTTTGCTTGCAGTTTTTGGGGTTTTTAGGGAAAAATACGCACATAGGGTTTCTCCTTTTATACGCTAATAATTTCAAATGAAAAAAATATAAATAATTTATTCTTAATAAAAAGACTTATTTTCATTTTAACAAGTAATTAATATTTAATATTGAAGTATTATAAAAAGAAAAGAAATTTACTGTATTGCCAAATTTCTTTACATTCTTTAATAACTTTAAATGTAAATATTATTCTAGTAATTGTAAACCTCCATTTGTCATTATATTTCTATCTTTTAAAGAATAATGCCATTATAAATGAGATTTAAATCCAATAGGTGCAGGTGTGAAAAGGCAAATAAACAAATGCCATACAAGTTATCAATCTTCTCAACACCTTACATTTTGTCTGCTATATAGTCTGAAAATGTGTGAAATATTTTGGCAACAAATACCAATATTTGATACAAATATTGGTAAAAATGTAGAATTCAAATTTTTATCCAAGAAAAAAAGCATAATAATAATTCAAAACCATAAAAAGAATAAAATCTAAAATGTAGACGAAATGGGACTTCTGCACAAAACAGGGGTAGACGAAATGGGACTAGTGCGCAAATTTGTAGACAAAATGGGAGTAGACGAAATGGCACTAAACCAAATTTACGTATGCATCAGCTGCAGATTGTAAAGTTTAATAAAAATTTAAGTCATTCAAATTTCACAAATTCAAGCAATGATTCAATATCAATATTCAATATCAAACACATAATAGTGTATATTTAAAACATTAAAGATAAACATAGCAGACATGGCGAAGATCTGGAAATTTCTGTCAGACACTCGGTCTGACAGTGCTAGATAATCTGTCAGACCGAATAAAATTCTGTCAGACCTAAAGATCAGAATAAAAAGACGCAATTTGCGATATTTTTATTAACCCTTATGAAGTGAAACATAATTTTCATTCAAAGTTAAAGAAGAAGAAGGAGGAGGAGGAGAAGTAGAAGAAAAAGAGAAAGAGAAGATGTAGATATAGTGCAAAGTTCTAGACTAGACCCCAGGGCTCTGCAGAGTGGGCGACTCAGGCGAAAAAGTCGCCTGGTTTCATAAAACTTCGCCTGATTTGCTGATCAAAGCGAAGTCGAAGTCGCCTGGAATTTTCGGTAAGTCGCCTGGATACGATAGGTGATAACCTAATCTGGCCCAGTGGCTATAAAAGTAGGTGACAGTGTGCAATTATACAACTGTTGATCGGAAGCCCTTTGACCGTAATTCAAGTGTGTATCGATAGACGCGAGGCCAGCAGATCATCAAAAAGAGGGATATGTTCTGGCAGCTAATAGTCAACATGCTTGCTTCATTCACACCTAAGCTGATTGGTTTCGGCAATGCTTTCAGGGCTCTGCAGAGTGGGCGACTCAGGCGAAAAAGTCGCCTGGTTTCATAAAACTTCGCCTGATTTGCTGATCAAAGCGAAGTCGAAGTCGCCTGGAATTTTCGGGAAGTCGCCTGGATACCATAGGTGATAACCAAATCTGGTCCAGTGGCTATAAAAGTAGGGGACAGTGTGCAATTATACAACTGTCGGTCGGAAGCCCTTTGATCGTAAATCAAGCGTGTATCGATACTGTAGTCGCGAGGCCAGCAGATTATCAGAAATAGGGGTATGTTCTGGCAGCCAATAGTCAACATGCTTGCTTCATTTACACCTACGCTGATTGGTTTCGGCAATCCTGTGTATACTCTCGGCACTAGAAATCTTTATTTAAAATCCTTTCCCTTCTTAAGTTTTAATTATTTCTGTAAATTAAGTTATCATCAGTCTACGAAATGTTTTGCTTACTTTCACATAATGAGATAATGGCCGACATTTACGGACGCCGTGTCATTTACCAGAAGTCAAAATTTTTCTAAAAAATTGAAATCTTGATGAAAAATCATTCTGCCGAAAATCTACGTAGAGTAAATTCATTTTTCATTAGAATCCTTCAATTTGAGTTATCTGCTTTAATTGTAACAAGTGAAGAAAATGATGGCAAACAATTTAAAGGCTGCTACGATCTTTTCCTGAGATTCTTGTTATGATACATTCTATCCAAAAACTAAATTTCACTTACTTGAAATAATTGGTAATAATTCCTTTAAATAACATGTAATCCTATAAAGTGGAGCAAATTATCCTGTGTTAACTTTAAACCTCTGCATGTACAGAGTCTGGTTTGTGTACTGAGCAGTAACCCTTACCCTTTACACACCATAACTGACTTAACCACAGAGGACCTTTTTTGACCAATTAATGACAATTTTTATCCATTTATAAGTTATCAGGTAAAGTGCACAGACTTTAACTCATTACCACACAATTCTCCATTTTGACATCTTGAAATGTTTTTATGGGGAACTGTGGAAAAAGGAGGAAATGTTTGCAGCAAGCAATTTATCCTTTCCCCACATGTTTCTACCCTTTTTGGCACCTTCTTTCTTATTCAAGCTCACAGTGAAATGTCTTATTTAGCTTCTTTCAATTTGTACCAGTCTGATTTTTTTTCTTCTGGTAATAGTTTGATTTTGATTAAATACATGTTGTTACAATAAAATCTTTTCTCATTTTCTGCTTCAAATAGAAACACTACTCATTTCATTCAGACTGCCTATACACTATTTGCATTTTTTTATTAGTTGACATTTTTTATCATATATGAATCTATTATGAAATATTAAAAAAAAAATAAATTCAGAATCAAACTCTTGAATTCTCAAACCTAAAAAAAGAAAAATACAAAAGTATTTGTTCACAGGAATAAGATCTTTATTGAGAACTGAAAGGATAAGCAGTATTGCATGATACATAATATAAAATGCAACTACTTGGTTGTAAAGCTATTTTATTTTCTGATAGGAATGAGGAATACGCGCAAAAACTTAATTTTTAATGCGATCCACTTCTCCTGAAAGTCTCACCACTTCTCCCCATTTTGAAAAACTTCTCCCAATTCTCAGACTAGTGAGAAGTGACTTCTCCCCAAATTCTGGGAGTCTGCAGAGCCCTGGCTTTGTATACTATCGGCACCAGAAATCTTTATTTAAAATCCTTTCCCTTCTTAAATTTTAATTATTTCTATAAATTAGGTTATCATCAGTCTACGAGATTTGTTGCTTACTTTCACATGAGAATAATGGCCGACATTTACGGATGCCGTGTCATTTACCAGAAGTCAAAATTTTGTTAAAAATTTGAAATCTTGATGAAAAATAATTCTGCCGAAAAATCTACGTGGATTAAATTTATTTTTCATTAGAATCATTCAATTTGAGTTATCTGCTTTAATTGTAACAAGTGAAGAAAACTATGGCAAACAATTTAAAGGCTGCTACGATCTTTTCCTGAGATTCTTGTTATGATACATTCTATCCAAAAACTAAATTTCACTTACTTGTGTTGGTAATAATTCCTTTAAATAACATGTAATCCTATAAAATGGAGCAAATTATCCTGTGTTAACTTTAAACCTCTGCATGTACAGAGTCTGGTTTTGTGTACTCAGCAGTAACCCTTATCCTTTACACACTATCACTGACTTAATCATAGAGGACCTTTTTTTGACCCATTAATGACAATTTTTATCCAATTATATGTTATCAGGTAAAGTGGACAGACTTTAACTCATTACCACACAATCCCCCATTTTGACATCTTGAAATGTTTTTATGGGAAACTGTGGAAAAAGGAGGAAATGATTGAAGCAAGCAATTTATCCTTTCCCCACATGTTTCTACCCTCTTTGGCACCTTCTTTCTTATTTAAGCTCACTGTGAAATGTCTTATTTAGCTTCTTTCAATTTGTACCAGTCTGAATTTTTTCTTCTGGTAATGGTTTGATTAAATACGTGTTGTTACAATAAAATCTTTTCTCATTTTCTGCTTCAAATAGGAACACTACTCATTTCATTCAGACCGCCTATACACTATTTGCATTTTTTTTATGAGTTGACTTTTTTTTATCATATATGAATCTATTATGAAATATTAGAAAATAAATAAATTCAGAATCAAACTCTTGAATTCTCAAACCTAAAAAAAGAAAAATACAAAGGTATTTGTTCACAGGAATAAGATCTTTTTTGAGGACTGAAAGGATAAGCAGTATTTTCTATGTCTATTGCATAATACATAATATAAAATGCAACTACTTGGTTGTAAAGCTATTTCATTTTGTGATCGAAATGAGGAATATGCGCAAAAACTTAATTTTTAACGCGTTCCACTGCTCCTGAAAGTCTCACCACTTCTCCCTATTTTGAAAAACTTCTCCCAATTCTTAGACTGGTGAGAAGTGACTTCTCCCCAAATTCTGGGAGTCTGCAGAGCCCTGGACCCACTTGAAAGTTGCGCTTAGAACCAGGTCGAGCGCCGGAAAAATACTTCATCTTATCAAAAAAACTCATTACAAATGCGTAAAAATACTTATCTAAATCGGTTCTGTCTGAATCAGCTGGCGAAGAGCGAAAGAATAAGTGGCGAACCAAACGGACCGGTGCTCAAAAAACGAACGGCGTGAGAAACACTGAACCAGGCCGAACTCGATTATACACGTTGCATGCTTTTACAGCCTAGATATACTTTGTTCGATTAATATTTTCGGTAGTATTTCTTGCTACCAATCAAGTAGGCATAAACAAAATAAAAGTAATTTCTGGCGACAGTCTCAAATTTTAATTGGGTAAGTTTTCAGTTCTTGTTAGGTAGATTTGCCGATCTTTTTTTTTATACAGACAATCATCGAAATTATTGTCGGACAGTGGGACTGACGGAAAGGAAAAACATGTCGGACATTGTGAAATTTCATCGGACAGGTCCGAAGGTCCGACGGTCTTCGCCATGACTGACATAGTAAGGTAATACTGCATCATTTGTACAATAAATTAAACCTACTTTAAGAATTATATGTTTTACTATAGATTACATTTTGGGGCTGAGTTGACTGGGCCGAGTTATTTAATGGCCGAGTTGACCGGTAACCCATAGACTTCTACTTAATTGAGAGCACAGGATAGAACAATCAATTTAAGAAAGGTATACAAATCAAGATAATTGCAAAATGCTGTTTTTGTGCATTCAGGCCATACTAACCTAGATACAATAATTCAGCACTTTACTCCTCCCAGAAAGAGGATGACCGGTTTTAGCTGTGTAACCTGTTGGATAAACCCAGTACGATTGATGGAGTTAGAATTATTAAGACTTAGTGTTTTTCAAGTAATGGGTTGAGGTATACATTTTTGCCTTACCGTGAAGGCAAGCAGTGAAATCAACGGTGCTCAATTGGACAATGCAAGTTCAACGGCAGGGCACTGCGCAGTGATAACCAATTTCGGTTAATTTGACTGGCAATAGTATAGGCCACACTTTCACTCCTGAAGTATTAAACCATGAATACTGAAAAATCAAAAGAAAAGGCCCCAACGCCTTGTAATCATCAGTTTACCTACGATTAAAACTGTTTCAAGTGAGTCCTAGATGGTTGCAAATGGCGTCCGGCAGCGTGGTGTTGATAGACTGGTTGTTGTAAAATATTTCCCTTGGCGCAAAGGAAGCTTTATTTACGGAAAGGACTTTTTATCATTAGATTAAAAACAGTTATTGTTTTTTTTTCTGTTGTCCAGTCCTTTTGTTTGATGTCAGTTTGATAAAAAAAATCATCATATAATATTTACATAGGACACTCAGTCTTAAATTTTTAATTAAACTTCAGCTTCTCAAACATGACCAAATACATCAAGCTTTTAATATGATGAAACAATTTTATTTCACATTTTGACTCACTGAAGAGAAATGGCTGTGGAAAATGATGAGAAAAGAAGATACTGGCTGTAATATCCCATTACCAGGAGAAAACATTCTCGACAGGTCCAAATTGAAAGAAGTTGCAGACAATAATTTTAGTTGATGAAACTCAATTTTTTTTTAAATGGGAGGAAGAAATTAACTGTGAATAGTGAAGAAATTGCTTGTAACAAGCAATTTCTTTAATGTTTTCCAAATTCCCTTTTCTTGAGGGGCATTAAAAAGAAGAACTGTGTGGGAATTTGATAAGCAGTAGCCACATTTCTCAAAATGTTTCTTGTGCTATGTGACACTTATGTTCAATCTATTCCTATTTGTCTTCAGGTACAGTACCTCTTATGTTGACTCCATGGGTTACTGCTCCTAGATATGTCTCTCACAGACAATATGCTTCCAGTTTACTCTTTGAGTTAGAACCAGTCTTTTTTTCTATTTTCAGGGGTTGGTGTGTACGGGTGTGTGTGTATAGTTAAAGATTAACCCTTGACATGCTAAACCTGGAATATTCCTGTTTTGGCAGGAGGTGTAGACTAAGATCAGACTGCACTTATGTGCAGGCTGATCTTAGTGTATACCTCCTGCTTGTACTTTTCCTGCCAGAGTTGCTTATGAAGTTCATTTCTTAAAAAATATTGACTTTTGAACTACAAGTTCTATCAATGCTTTCAGTCCTTTGATTTGACAGCAATTCAGTAAGGTGATTCATACAGCATGACAAGGGTTAAAACTTACATTAAGTCTGAGATTTGCCACCGTCATAGAGCAGTTGGGAGCACATCAGACTCCCATCTTCAATCATGGGTTGTGATGGGTTCGATCCCCGGTGGCGGCACATATCCTTTCCGACATTTTTCTCTCACCAATAGGTCGATAATCGTAAAGCTAAGTTGGACAGCAGCTTGAGACTAGGAAAGGATGTAATGGTAGTACTGGTGTGAGATATTCCAGGAATCCATTAAGTGCTCCAACCGCTGCGATGTGACTGAAAAATTGTTAAAAGGGTCGTTAAATCCCATTCAAACAAACAAACAGTCAAAAATTTCTTTCACCTTTCGAGCCTGAAAATCATCTAACATAGACTAAGAAGTAGGTAACCAGGTTATTTAATCAAAGGATTACTTGCCATGCCCACTAAATTCCTACAGGAAGTTCCACTTCAATATTAAAACCCTTTTCCTGTACCATCATTGGTTTTTGCGTCCTTGTGATTTTATACTTGAGAAAACATTGTGGGAAAAGACGAAATTGTAACAAGCAATTTCTTCTTTTTGTACAATACTTTTTATCCTACTGCATGAATAAATTTTCAAAATAAATCTACTATAAATTTTCTTCTTCAAAACCTTTTAATTTGGACAGGTCTAAAAAACTTTAAACAGGAAAAGTTTAACCCTTTCCTGTTTCTCGAAATTTTAGGCTGTAGGTTTGTGTGTATGATTGCTTTTCTCTAGGCACCAATACCAACTAATTCTTAAACTATAATATATACCGGTAGTCCTAATTAAAATAAGCTGACCATAATTCTAAGTTAATGATATTCTTTTCTTTTTTCTTTTTGTCTTTCAAGGTAAATGAAGAAATTGCTTTTTTATTTAACAGTTTTGATTCAACAATTTTTTCTTCATTCTTGCTTAGTTGTGGAGCTCCGCATCCTTTTAGGTACGGAAACTATGGAGAAAATAAACAAATATCCAATCTAAAAAAATTTTAACAGAAATAACACAAAATGTCTATGTTTTTGCACATAGACAATGACAACTCAGACATCCCTGATGCTCAGGCTGCATCTAGAAATAGCTTCGGTTTTCTTTGAAACCAGCTAAAAAGAACAAAACAAACTAAAAACAAATAGCAAAAAATGTGACATAGGACATTTAGTAGAAATTTCTTATTTGCAAATAAACAGGGGGGCTTACATGACTGTTATATGAAGGAGTGTTTACTCATTATCAGACAACTAAAATTGAAAGCTTAACAGAGCTTGACAGAGATGCTGACGACATTTTTGCCGAGAATTAGAAGAGAAAGTATGAAATGGAATATATAACAAAAACTTAGCAATCTAAAAAACGCATCGTCAAAAAGAATGACTGAAAATGATTAATAAGCATGACTTAAACTGAAAAGTAATGATTTTAATACCTGAACAAGTTATCCTAAATCAAGCATTTACCCTTGTCATGCTGATCCCCTAATATTCCTGATTTGACAATGAATTTGGAAGGTGTATAGACTAAGATCAGCCTACACAGATGTGCAGTCTGATCTTAGCCTTCACTACCTGCTTGCTCTTGTTTTGTTTAGGAAAATCTTTGAACACAATATAGATGTAATTATTTCATTTCTTTAAAACATAGTGAAAAGAGGATTAATATTCAGCATGACAAGAGTTAATATAATTCTGAAACATTTTGTTTTGTTGCAGTTACAGTGAAAACTTTTTATCAACCATTCAAAAATAAAGCCTATTCTTTGTCCTTTGATAAATGACGGATTACTGGCCAAGCCAACTGAACTCTGAATGGAAATTCAACTTATATCAAAGGTTGTTATTTTGATAAATTTGTTGTCAGTAACATGTGACAACAAGAGCCGTCGGAGATGGATTATGCTCTCCGAATACAGCCATCTCACAAATAGTATAAGATAAACAGGGAAAAGGGTTCGGATAGACCAACAAAAGTAGCTGCTGGTATAAGCATATTTCAGATATGCTAAATTTTAATGTACATTCTTCAGCTGTGACCTTGACCTTAGAGCTATCTGAAAAGTTGTTTCAAATGGTAAATCTACTCACGATAGGGAAAATGTTGTAGAGTTATTTCAAAATTGATCCAAAATTTTAGGAGCTTTGCTTCAGACATGCTCAATTTTAGTTTTTGACCTTAAGCTATGACCTTGACCTTTGACCTATCTGATTTTTTTCTTAAAATTGCAAATCTACTCATGTCTGAGATTAATTGTGCCAAGTTATATTGAAATCCTTCTATAACGGAAGGAGCTATGCTCTGGACATGCTTATGTTTTTTTGTTTGACCTTGAGCTGTTACCTTGACCTTTGAGCTTTATGATTTTTTTTTCAAATGGCATATCTAAAAGACATTTCAAAATACATCCACAAATGAAGGATATATGCTCTCTATAATTGAAGGTGCTATACTCTGGACATGCTTAATTTAATTTTTGACCTTAGGATGTGACCTTGGCCTTTAGGTCATCTGAAAATTTGATTCAAATTGTACATCTACTCATACTAGATAATATTTGTGTAAATTTATTTCGAAATCCATCCATAATTGTAGGAGCTATACTCTGGGAATGCTTAATTTCAATGTTTGACCTTAAACTGTGACCTTGACCTTTGAGCTATCTGATTTCTTTTCTCATTGATACATCTATTGATGATAGAGAAGTTATTTTGAAATCCATTCATAAATTAAGGAGCTATGGTGTGGACAAGGTCAATATTAACCTTTGACCTTGAACTGTGACATTGACCTTTGAGCTATCCAAACAATTTGGAAAAATACCATGGCACAACGTCATAAGGAATTCACATATGAAGTTATTATCCAATTCGAGTTGTGGAGATATCAGGGTGGACAGGCAGAGAGAAAAGGAAGGACAGACAGGCAAGCGGTGGCTATAAGCTTGCCCTTTGGGTAGCATAAAAAGGTAGAGTGGTTGGTTGGCGACCTAAACATTGTTACTGCCGCTTGACATGAAAGTTGCCAAACCAACTAAATTGCTCAAAATAAATGTTGATCAACACCAGAGTTCAAAGTTCACCTCCGCTTTAAATGAGTGATTTGAATGGTTGATCGATTTTTTGATTGGCAGCAGCAATTTGTTAATTGTTTATTTCTTCTTATTCTAACCAAAGGCTAAGCAAATTTAAGAGTTATGTTAACCTTCTTCCAGACAACAAAATATTAGACTTATCCAAATTTAAAGATGTTGCATACAACAAATCTTTAGTTGATGAAACTTTATCATTATCATTATTATTTATTTTTTTTGAGGTAGTTAATATTGTGGTTAATGATGAAATTGCTTGTGGAACAATTCATTTCAACATTCTGTAGAGGAATTGAGCAAGTAATTGCAAAATCTTTTTCCAAACTTGGTTTTTCTGCAGTTTAAAGTATTAGCTCTCAATATATAAAGAGGAAATTATTTGTTACCAGATGATTTTAACCCATTCCCACACAATGACACTTTTTGACATCCCTCAAGACAAACAAATAGAATAATATTGTGAAACTAGAGGTGCTTGAGCGCCTGTTTCCCTCCACAGTCATGAATCTATTGATTAAGCAAATTTTTATAAATTCTGAAATAAACTGAATATACTGAAAATAAATATAAATCATTGTAATCTTTAAATAGTTCTAGAGAACTATTTCAAACGTTTCATTGTTTTTACAAAAGTCAAGTTATGTAAAATTCATTATGTAAAATTTTCACTGCAAAGAATCTGACAAACAGTCAGCTGGTTATCATTCCCATGAAATTTGGTTGAAATCAATCAACAGGTTTCTGAGAAATTTACAAAGTTTTCAGTTTATACCATATATGGAAATTAGCCCTGCCCATTAAAGCCATACTTTCATCCAATCGAATTTTTTTAATAATCTGATAAGAGGTCACCAAAGGATCAAATTTGGTTGGAATCCATCCACTGGTTTCTCAGAAGAAGCATTTCAAAGGTTTTACCATGTATGGAAATTAGCCACCCCCATTAAAGCAATATTTTTAATCTTATCAAAATTCTTTGAAGGAATCTGATAGAATTTAACCATACGATCATCTCTGTCCAATTTGGTTGAAATCCATCCATCAGTTTCTGAGAAGAAGAATTTCAAAGCTTTCACCATATATGGAAATAAGCTGCGCCCATTTAAGCCAAGTTTTTCATCAGATCAAAATTCTTTGAAGGAAGCTGATAGAGATTCATGATGGATCCTTTCTTTGAAATTTGATCGAAATCCATCCACAGGTTTCTGAGAAGAAGAATTTCAAAGCTTTTACCATATATGGAAATTAGCCCCGCCATAGGTTTCTGAGAAGAAGAATTTCAAAGCTTTTACCATATATGGAAATTAGCCCCGCCGATTAAAGCCATGTTTTTCAATTGATCAAAATTCTTTGAAGGAATCTGATAAAGCTTCACCCAAGGATCATTTCTTTGAATTTGGTTGAAATCCATCCATCAGTTTCTGAGAAGAACATTTTCAATGCTTTCACCATAATTGGAAATTAGCCACGCCCATTAAAGCCATATGTTTCATCTGATCAAATTTTTTTCAAGGAATCTGATAAAGGTTCACCCAAGAGTCAATTCTGTGAAATTTGGTTGAAATCCATCCACCAGTTTCTGAGAAGAAGATTTTCAAAGCTTTTACCATATATGGAAATTAGCCACGCCCATTAAAGCCATGTTTTTCAATTGATCAAAATTCTTTGAAGGAATCTCATAGAATGTCACCCAAGGATCATTTCTGTGAAATTTGGTTGAAATCTGTTCAGTCCTTTCTGAGGAGAAGATTTTAAAAGTAAAAGTTTATGGACGGAAGACTGGACGGACAGACGGATGCTGGGACGCATGCATGACGGACACAATGCCATGACAATAGCTCTCTGGCTTTCAGCCAGTGGAGAGTGTAAATACTGATATTGTTGACACTGCATGACAGACATTCAAGAATCACAAAAGCTTACAATGAATATGTTGTGCTTGAGTAAGCTAAAAATATGACCTTTGCCTAAATTGCATTGAAACTTAAAGAATTGTTTGATGTATTCAAAGATTTTAACCCTTTTCATGCTGAATAAAATCCCTTTTCTAAATTGCAGTAAAATCAAAGGCCTAAAGAACTGGAAGCACTAGATGCAGATTTACATAATTATTTTATAATTAAATTTATAAACAATTCTGGCTTGGAAGGGACAAGCAGGTGGTGTAGAATAAGATCAAATGGGAATATTCCAGGCTCAGCATGACAAGGGATAATTTAATTTCAATTTAATGTCTCAAGGATGGAAAGAAAATGATAGACTGCCAACCTATTTTTCCTAGTATTAAGAATTAGTTATAATCTCTTTTTCTCTAAATAGCAAATTTTTGGAAATATGACCTTGACACTTAATCATGTGAAATGAACTTGACACTTCTACTAACAAAGTCCTAATTGTGATGAGAAATTGTTTACAAAATGTAAGCACTCTCAGTTAATAATTGGTGAAATGACAAGGCTGACCTTTGTTTATACCTCCTGCAAGAACAGGAATAATCCGGGCTCAGCATTACAGGGGTTTTGACCTGTCAACTGATAGAGGAACAGGAGAAAACAGTTCAAGAGTTAAGTGCAAACTACTGTGATCACCCATATTAACCCATTACCAGATGGCAAAATTTTAGACTGGTCCGAGTCAAATTGCAGAAAGCAATTTAAAGTTAATGAAATTTTATATTTTTTCAACATTCTGGGTAGAAAACATTGTGTAAAATGAAAAAAATGCTTGTTAAAGGGCGTCAAAAAGCATCGTTGTGTGGGAGTGGGTTAATGTAGGCCATTACTGTACCTTTATACTAACCCTCCAAGTTGTTCTTGCATTTTGTTGTACGCCAAGTCAGCTAAAACTGTTTGGTATGATTATTTTCGTATTCATTGAGATTACCAATTCTCACACAGTGAAATTTTAGACCGGTCCAAATTGAAAGAAGTTGCAGAAAACAATTCTAAACTTGAAATTTTTAAAATCTTTGCCTCTCTGGATAGAAAACAATGTGGAAAAAGCTTTGGAAAACGTTGTGGAAAATGAAGAAATTGCTTGTTACAAGCAATTTCTTCATTATCCACTATGTTTTGTACCCTAAACATAAAATACCCCACAATTTGAGAAGCTTTAAATTGTCGTCTGCAACTCCTTCCACTTTGGACCAGTCTAAATTTTGCCATCTGGTAATGGATTTAAATGCCATTGTGAACAATCTATGAACGGCTATATCACAGTAAAGTTCACTTAAGCATCTTGAGTATCACAAGTACTAGGCAGGGGCTCTGAAAAGTCTTGCCCAAGAGCATATCCACCTGACTAGCTGCATTGCCGGGATTTGAACCTCCCCCCAATCCATTTCCACATGATGAAATTTTAGACCAGTCCAAATTCAAAGTAGTTGCAGACAACAATTCAAAGTTGATAAAATCTTTGTCTATTAGGGTAAAAAACATTGTGGATAATGAAGAAATTGCTTCATTTACCACAATGTTTTCCAAAGCTTTCATATTTAGGGGCCTTTAAAAGCCATTGAGTCACAAAGGCCCCTTGATATATTTGACTTAAACGCTTTACCACTTAATCCCACATATTTACGCACTGAAGAAATAAAGCTTTGGAAAAAATTCAGAAAAGGAGAAATCGCTTGTAACAAGCAATATCTCCTTTTTTCACAATGTTTTTCTTCTCCATATGACTTTAACTTTTCCATTCAATTGTACTTAGAAATATCGTCTGCAGCTTCTTTCAATTTGGAACAGTCTAAAATTTTATTGTTTGGTAAAAGGTTAAATGAATAATAATAGGTTTAAAAACATTTACAATTGTTGTTTCATTAACCCTTTACTGGACAACAAATTTACAATGGTTCACATTCAAAGAAATTGCAGACATTTTAAAGTTGAAAAAGATTTTTACAAAATTTGTCTTTTGAAATAGAAACATTGTTGGAAATGAAGAAATGGTTATTCTTGAGGGTCGTAAAACAGTTGGACTGTGTTAGATTTAGTTAGCGAAGTCCCACACAACAAAATCTTAGACTGGTCCAAACTAAACTAGACATTGTCGCAAAGCATACCCTCCAACAGCGCTTGTCCAAATACAAGTGCTACCCGCCAAAGGGCCGTAACAAAAAATGGACTTTGAATTAAAGGGCCATAAATCGGTAAAAGATAAATGGTCCATAACCAAAATAGAATATCTTGACTCATACCGAATGGAATATGTACATCTCTGCTTGATACTGATTATATCAGTGAAGTTTGAATCAAATCCGTCCAATGGTTGCTGAGAATTTGAGCCGACACGAAAAAGCTACAGACAGACGGACAGACCGGCAAGCTGACTCCTACATACCCCCAAACATAGTTTTTGGGGGCATAAAGAAGCTGCAGATGACAATTTAAAGTTGATTGTATTTTAACTTTTCGTCTTTAAATAGAACATTTTGTGATATAAGCAATTTCTTCATTTCCCACAATTTTTTCTAGAGCTTTTTTCTTCAGGGTCGTCAAATTACGAGGATTGTATGGGAATGGGTTAAATAACAAAACCTCATTACCGAGGTTGTCCTGACCATTGTTATGGAAAGTGATTTAAGCCCCATTTTGTGATGAATTTGCTTGATATTATTTTGGTCTTTTCATGTCCTAGGTCATCAAGAGCCATGTTGAGCTTGCTTCAAATTTGAATTTGATTCCTGACCTTGACCTTTGAGCTATCTAAAAGTTTGTCTCAAATGGCACTTCTACTCATGATGGAGAACAAGTGTCCTAAATTATCTTGAAACCCTATGTTCAAATATGGGAGATATGCTATCGACAAGCTCAATTTGAACATTCGACCTTAAGATGTGACCTTGAGCTATCTGCAAATTTGTTTCAAATATGTCTTGCTCACCACAAGCATGTTCAACAAAAATGGTTATGTGAAAAGACCTATGAATTTTATTGTAAATCAATTAACTATTTTTTTCAAACTTATTCCTTAATGTTGTGCTCAGCCCCCATGTTGTTAACAGAATAAATATCAACTCCAACATTGTTTTTCATCCATTAACCCTTTCCTGAACAAACCCCGGATTTTACTGTGATTTTATACTCGAGAAAACATTGAGGAAATAGAAAAAATTGCTTATAACAAGCAATTTCTTCTTTTCCCACAATATTTTCTACTACATCAGATGGTTTCATTTAAAATTGCATCTAATTTGCATTGTCGTCTGAAACCTCTTTAGATTTCGACCAGTCTAACTTTCTAATAATCGAAAAGCATTAATAGATGACAAAATTTTGGACTCGTCCATACGGAAAGAAGTTGCAGAAAACAATTTCAAGCTGATTGAATTTTAAAAATCTTTATCTTATCTGGTAGAAAACATTGTGGAAAATGAAGAAATTGCTTGTTACATTTCCCATTTCAAAATTTCAAATGCCACAATAACCAGAGTTTTTCACGGAATGAAATTCTTTTAACAACTTTTGTAGAGCTTCACCCAAGGAACATCCCTTAAATCCATATATTTGCTTCTGAGAAGTAGCTATTCAAAGTTTTCATTACACAGTATATGGAAATAAGCCTTGTTATTAAGACTTTTTTTATCCTGTTTGAAAAGCTTTTAAGGAATCTGATAAAGTTTCACCCAAGTATTATTCCTGTGAAATTTGGTTGAAATCTGCGCATGTTTTCTGAGGAGATTTTTTAACCCATTATCAGACGGCAAAACTTAAAACTGGTCCAAATTGAAAGGAATTGCGGACGACAATTTAAAGTTTTTGAAATTTAAGATGTTTTTAACTTTCTGGGTAGAGAACATTGTGGTAAATGAAGAAATTGCTTGTTGCAAGCAATTTCTTAATTTTCTACAATATTTTCCCGGTTGTTTTTATGTAGGAACATCTAAAAGCGTCACTGTGTGGGAATGGGTTAGATAAAGTGTACGGACACACAGATTTAGGGATGAATGACAGACAAAACACCATGACAACAATCCAAAAGCTTTCAGCCAAATACGGGTAAAATTTTGAGTTGCGTTCAATGTAATAATGGTTAATTTCTTGGAATAGGCACTAAGAACAAACAACACCAGGGCCCGAGGTTATAAAACTTTTTTCGTACTCAATTGAGAATTTACTCAAAATTCGATTCGAAATAAAAGATGTATATTATGTTAAATCCTACGGCAAATTGTTGAAAATGAAACATTATATTGGTAGATTGTAATTTAAAACAAAAATATCTACAGTTAACATAAAAAACAACAATTATTCAAACTTCAATTTTGAGTAAATTCTCAGTTGAGTACGAAAAAAGTTTTATAATCTCGGGCCCAGAATTCTTTTCAATAAATGTAATGCTCTATTTATCACAGAAGTTTATAAAATAACGTTTTATGGCAAAACTGACAGAGTGAAGCCACACCCACTGACCACCAACATGGTAATTTGACTGAGGTAATAAAAATGATCATATTGTAACAAGTGTGGTCTGGGACATAAAATAACCATTTCCTGTTTAATCCCTGATTTTTACAGCCCTGTGGTTTATACCTGAGAAAATATTGTGGAAAAAAGAAGAAATTGCTTGTCACAAGCAATTTCTTCTTTTTCCACAATATTTTCAACCCTAATGATTGATTATTTTTCAAATAAAGTTGTCTTTAAATTTTCGTCTGCATTGAATTTGGACCAGTCTGAAATTAAAAAAACAGGAAAATGATAAAAGGCAAATGATTGGTAAGCAAACTAATCATCATAGCAACTACAGATTGAATAAGCTTTAGTTACAGCATTTTAGTTGCCAAACCAACAAAAATTTCTTAATATAAATTTTTAAAGGTCATTTCAGGTCAACACTAGAATTGTCACAAAGCGGACTCATCCCCCCCCCACACACACACACACCAGCCCTTTGTCGCTGAAGTAGCACAGTTTACCTTTCACCTACATTACCCAAAAAGTTAAATTGTGACTTGGCCTTAGACCTATGTGATCCAAAAACATGGACAACATATGTATAAAATTTCAAGGGCCTAGGTGAAATGGCATACAAATTAGTGCATGGAAATGGTTTTTAACCAAAGTTCAATTGTAACCTTGACCTTTGACCTACATGACCTAAAACAATAGAGCACCTGCCCGCGTAAAGGACAATGTGGCACTTCCTTGGGTAATTAGCAACAATTGTATGAAGTTTCAAGGTTGTAGGTTAATTGGTCCTTGAGTTAGAGCTCAGAAATGAAACAGTCTATGGACGGACAGAGCGACAGACTGACATGGTGAAATCAATATACCCCTCTACTTTGTAGGTGGGGGGTATAATGACTGAGTTTGATTGGTCAGTTGATACAATGTAGTTTAGCAACAGCAGGGGTCCATCAATATGATGATGTGTGCATGTTTTAGGACAAACTTTAACCCTTTCCTGGATAAATTCGGGATTTCACGTCACTGTGATTTTATACTTGAGAAAACATTGTGGAAAAAGGAGAAATTGCTTATTATAAGCAATTTCTCCTTTTCCCACAGTGTTTCCTACCACACAGGATGGTTTTATTTGGAATTGCATCCAATTTTCATTGTCGTCTGCATCCTCTTTCAATTTGGACCAGTCTAAAATTTCAAAAACCAGGAAAGGGTTAACCAGATGATTGGATTGCTCAAAGTGTGCTGAACCTTTGTCCTGCAGAAAACTCATCCATTCTTCACAAAATTTTATTTTTTCAAGTCAAACTTAGATCTTTTTTGTTCAAATATTTCCTCAGCACTAAAGAGCAGGCAGGTAAAGTAGAATTAAATTAGATCTTCAGTATTTAACTAGAAATGTGTAACAGACACAGATGCCCCGCATAAATGCTCATCACATGACCTTTACTTGCGACCTTGAACTTGGGAGCATCCAACAGAATTAATTGCATGACACTTGTACTCTTCAAGAGGAAGAACTGTGCCAAGTTATTTTGAAATCCATCAAATAATGCAGAAAATAATTATGCTCCGAACAAGAATTAGACACAAACACACCAACCCACTCAAACAGAGGTAACTCTATAAGCATATTGCCATGCAAAAAACTTACCGAAATGCCTAGTATTTTCCGATCGACAAAATTTTCTCCATTATAAAACAGAGAAGCTAAAATTTCAGTCAAACATTGAGTGCATGCACAAAGACATTATATAAAGCTAAATATCACACAAAAATAACCCTTTCCCGTTTCTTTTAAATTTTAGACTGGTTCAGAGGTTACAGACAAAAATAAAAAAATTATGAAATTTGCGATCAAACCATCCTATATGGTAGAAAATATTGTGGGAAAAGAAGAAATTGCTGTTTACAAACAATTTCTTCTTTTTCCACAATATTTTTTCAAGTGTAAAATCTAAGTGACGTAAAATCCTTGGATTGTATAGGAAAGGGTTCAGTAACAAGAGTAATAAATCTTAAATGGACAGAAAATATTGTAGGAAAAGCTTAAACAACAGGGGACTTAAAACTGGTCTAAATAAAATCAGTATGTACATGGTATCAAAATATCATACAAAGTGATGAAGTTTGACAAGTTTTAAAATTCAGTAGACAATAAATGGATTCTGGAACAATTCAACATGTAAATAAATCCAGATGAAAGAGGGCAGATATGAGTAAAATGTAAAACCAGTATCTTAACAATACAATATCACTTAACCCTTTCCATTTTTTTTAAATTTCTAGAAAATATTGTGGGAAAAGAATGATTGCTTGTCACAAGCAATTTCTTCTTTTCCAAAATGTTTTCCCAAGTACAAAATCAGTGACTTAAAAACTGGGTTTGTACAGGAAAAGGATAAAAGCCTTTTGTTGTTGAATACCCCAATTTGGTCCATATCTAAAAATACACTTAGACAATCTTTGCAATATGCATTAACAATATATATTTTGACTAGAACTTAAATATAATTAATGCTGCCTTCAGTTCCTTGACCTAGCAATTGCTTTTACCAATTACAAGACAACAAATTTTGGACTGATCCAAATTGCAAGGAATTGCAAATGAGAAATTAAAATTTAAAATTTTCTGACTGTTTGGGTAGAAAACAATGCAGAGAATGAAAAATTTGCTGGTACCAAGCAAAAACAAGAGGGCCGTTGGCCCTGGGGCGCTCACCTGAGATAAAGGCTCTTTTTCTTTCAACAGTCTTATTTCATGTTAAGGTTAGGATTATGAAACAAGTGGGCCACAATTACATATAAAGACTATAAACCTGGGGATCAAAAAGTCTAAATTACAAATTCCAAGGCTTAAGTGCTGATTTGAAAGAAGGAAAGAACTTTTTCCATCGGTTATAATTTCAGAAATAAGAAAGAAGTCTGTGAACTGATGCTTCATGCCTATACCCCCCCCCCCCTGGGGCTCCGCCCCTGGGGACCCGAGGATCATGATTTTAGAGATTTTGAAAGAGGTCAATATACTGATGCTTCATGCAAAATATCAAGGCTCTACGCCTTCTTGGTCAGGAGGAGAAGATTTTTAAAGATTTTTTTAAATTTTCACTTTTGTTGCCATGGCAACCAGAGTTTTTAACGGATTTCAATTCTTTTAGCCATTTTTAAAGGGGACCACCTAAGGAACATTTCTGCCAAATTTGGTTCAAATTGGCCCTGTGGTTTGGGAGGAGATGTCATTTAAAAAATCGTTCTTTATTTCTATATAAACCCCACCCCCCTGGGGCTCCGCCCCTTGGGACCCGAGGATCATGATTTTAGAGATTTTGAAAGAGGTCAATATACTGATGCTTCATGCAAAATATCAAGGCTCTACGCCTTCTTGGTCAGGAGGAGAAGATTTTTAAAGATTTTTTTAAATTTTCACTTTTGTTGCCATGGCAACCAGAGTTTTTAACGGATTTCAATTCTTTTAGCCATTTTTAAAGGGGACCACCTAAGGAACATTTCTGCCAAATTTGGTTCAAATTGGCCCTGTGGTTTGGGAGGAGATGTCATTTAAAAAATCGTTCTTTATTTCTATATAAACCCCACCCCCCTGGGGCTCCGCCCCTTGGGACCCGAGGATCATGATTTTAGAGATTTTGAAAGAGGTCAATAAAATGATGCTTCATGCAAAATATCAAGGCTCTACGCCTTCTGGGTCAGGAGGAGAAGATTTTTAAAGATTTTTTTAAATTTCCACTTTTGTTGCCATGGCAACCAGAGTTTTTAACGGATTTCAATTCTTTTAGCCATTTTTAAAGGGGACCACCTAAGGAACATTTCTGCCAAATTTGGTTCAAATCGGCCCAGTGGTTTGGGAGGAGATGTCATTTAAAAAATCGTTCTTTATTTCTATATAAACCCCACCCCCCTGGGGCTCCGCCCCTTGGGACCCGAGGATCATGACTTTAGCTATTTTGAAAGAGGTCAATAAAATGATGCTTCATGCAAAATATCAAGGCTCTACGCCTTCTGGGTAAGGAGGAGAAGATTTTTAAAGATTTTTTTAAAATTTCATTTTTGTTGCCATGGCAACCAGAGTTTTAAACGGATTTCAATTCTTTTAGCTATTTTCTAAGGGGACCACCTAAGGAACATTTCTGCCAAATTTGGTTCAAATCTGCCCAGTGGTTTGGGAGGAGATGTCATTTAAAAAATCGTTCTTTATTTCTATATAAACCCCACCCCCCTGGGGCTCCGCCCCTTGGGACCTGAGGATCATGATTTTAGCTATTTTGAAAGAGGTCAATATACTGATGCTTCATGCAAAATATCAAGGCTCTACGCCTTCTGGGTCAGGAGGAGAAGATTTTTAAAGATTTTTTTAAAATTTCATTTTTGTTGCCATGGCAACCAGAGTTTTAAATGGATTTCAATTCTTTTAGCTATTTTTTAAGGGGACCACCTAAGGAACATTTCTGCCAAATTTGGTTCAAATCGGCCCAGTGGTTTGGGAGGAGATTTCATTTAAAAAATCGTTCTTTATTTCTATATAAACCCCAACCCCCTGGGGCTCCGCCCCTGGGGACCCGAGGATCATGATTTTAGCTATTTTGAAAGAGGTCAATATACTGATGCTTCATGCAAAATATCAAGGCTCTACGCCTTCTGGGTCATGAGGAGAAGATTTTTAAAGATTTTTTTAATATTTCACTTTTGTTGCCATGGCAACCAGAGTTTTTAACGGATTTCAATTCTTTTAGCTATTTTTGAAGGGGACCACCTAAGGAACATTTCTGCCAAATTTGGTTCAAATTTGCCCAGTGGTTTGGGAGGAGATGTTGTTTAAAGAAATTGTTGACGGACGACGCACGACACACGACGCACGACGGACGGACGCCGGACAAAAGGGGATCACAATAGCTCACTTGAGCACTACGTGCTCAGGTGAGCTAAAAAGGTCTTCATTTTCCATATCATTTTCTCAAACACTTGTCTTGGAGGGTGTTTAAAAGTGGGATCGCATTGGAATGGGGTAATATCCTGTAATGCAGATCTCTATGAAAGGGCAGCATATGCAATCTTCCATTGCAGATCCATGATAAAGCTCAGATCCTTAGTTGAACTAAAATTTTCGTGAAGTTCAAAGGGATCCCCACTAAAGCTATAAGCTTAACCCATTCCCCATACAATGCTTCTTTTTACAAACTTCATTTGTTATAAGCCATTTCTTAACTTTCTAAATTGTTTCTATCCAGAAAACAGATTTGGATAGAAAATGGATATATTTGAAATTATGTGAACTTGAAATTGTTGTCTGCAATTTCTTTGAATTTGAGCCAGGTTATAATTTTGTTGTCTTGTAGTGGGTTAACCCATCCCATGACAAAATTGAAAGGAGCTACAAATGACAATTAAAAGTTTATGAAATTTTGGATTTTTTTGCAACTTCCTTGGTTGAAAACATTGAGGAAACAAAAAGTGTTATTATGTGGGGGATGGGTTAAGATGTGGCTAAGATGGCAGTCATTCTATTTGCCAGCTGGTAAAGGAATGCTTAATCTCAACACAATTGAGCTATTGATGAAATGAACGCATGTATAAAATTTGGTGGAAATCCAATGAGAATTCCTTTTCTTAACCCATTCCCACTTGACAAAATTTATGACTGGTCCAAATTGAAAGAAGATGCAGACGACAATTTCAGGATGATGGAATTATAATTTTTTTCATCTTTTTCGATAGAAAACATTGTGGATAATGAAGAAATTGCTTGATACAAGCAATTTCTTCATTTTCCACAATGTTTTCCAAAGCTCTTTCCTTGAGAGGCGTAAAAAGGAGGGATTGAGTTGGAATGGGTTAAAATGGTACAGCTACCAGGAACTCATTTGGGAAATTAATGGTGGCAAAAGAAGAAAATGCTAAAGGGTACAAAACATAAAACATACTCTCCCTATTAACCCGTTCCCACACAGGCATGCTTTTTGACTCCCTCAAAAACAGGATAACAATGTGGAAAATGAAGAAATTACTTGCAACAAGCAATTTCTTCATTTCATACAACGTTTTCAATCCAGGAAGTTGACAAAATCTTAAATTTCACAAACTGTAATTTGCCGTCTGCAACTCCTTTCGGACCCCTCTCAAATTAAGCAGTCTGGTAATTGGTGAAACAAAGTTTGTTGATACTTGACCGTTATCAGAACAAAAGCTGGTTTATACAACCTTGAAACAATCTATTCAGGTAAATATTGTTGAAATTAAGGATAGAAAACAAAGTGGGAAAGGTAGAAATTGTGACAAAGAGTTTCTTCTTTTTTTCCGATAGTGTTTTCTCATTTAATTGTGCTTTATTTTCAACTTACATTTGCTTAAAAATATTGTCTAAACCTCTTTCAGTTTGACTAGTATTGATATTTTAGAAAAAGATTTTTACACATTAGCCCTTGTCATGCTGTATAAATAACCTTACTGAAATGCTGTCAAATCAAAGGGCTGTAAGCACTGATAGAACTATTTATTAAAAAAATCAATATTTCTTTTAGAAATCAACTTCATAAACAATTCTGGCAGGGAAAGTACAAACAGGAGGTGTAGACTAAGATCAGCCTGCACATAAGTGCAGTCTGATCTTAGTCTACACCTCCTGCCAAAACCGGAATATTTCGGGTTCAGCATGACAAGGGTTAATACACAATCCTACTTTTTTACACACTGAAAAAAATATGGTTACATAAAACGTGAGAAAAGGAAAAACTGCTTGTTTGAAGTCAGCCTTCAATCTTTAATTTCATTGCCTTTTAAAATGTTGTCTGCAACCTCCTACAATTTGGACCTGTCTAAATTTTTGTTGCCTTGTAATGAAATAAGGAATATTAGGACAACTGATAGAAAATACATCAGAAAATGCAATAGCATATTCAAAATAAATTTTTAAAAGACAAAAGGTAACACAGATTAAACATATCTTATAAAAATTTATAAATGTATTGAAAAAATGTAAGATGAAGCAAAAACTTCTTTTTAAAAGCACAAAGCACAAAATGTACGTATGACATACAACAATAAATAGAATTGTTGCAAAGGGGACATACACCCCCAACCAGTATTTTGTTACAAAATAGCACAGTTGACCTTTGACCCACGGCACATAAAAAAGGGTGCACCTCCTTGTCTCATGAATAAAATTAATACAAAGTTTCTAGGTCCTAGGCCAAATACCTTGTGAATAGGAGCTTGGAAAAATTTTGATCAGAATTGTAACCTTGACCTTTGAGCTATGTGACCCCAAAACAATAGGGCACAATAGTTTCTATCCATCTGAATGTTTACTTTTGAAATTAAATCTACTTGAAATTATTGCCTGCAAAACATTTGAATTTTGACAGGTCTAAATTTTGTAAAACAGGAAAGGGTTAAAAATAGAATCTAATTAGAGGTGCTAGAGAGCCAGATTCGCTCCACCAGCCTCCCTATACCTATCATACATAGAAGGCAACTCATTTGACCTATTCCCACTCAATGACCCTTTTATACGCCCCCAAGAAAAAAAAAGCTTTGGAAAACATTGTGTAAAATGAAGAAATTGCTTGTAACAAGCGATTTCTTCATTATCCACAATGTTTTCTATCCAAAAAGTAAAAAGATCCAAAAATTTATAAGCTTAAATTGTCGACTGCAACTTCTTTCAATTTGGGCCAGTCTAAATTTTTGCCGTCTGGCAATGGGTTAAGAAAGAATGACCTTTCTTTCAATATAATTCAATGGGGGCAACTTTCCTTTATACAACAAATATTCTCAGTCAAGCAGGAACAATTAATCCACTTGCATCACTTTTGTGAAATTTTGCCAATATTCAAAAGCATTATTATTAAACTAAGACCATTCCCATGAAATTTGATTAAAATCCATCCTCCAAAAATATTTTCAATGTTTTCATTATATACTATACATGGAAATTAGCTCCACTAATTTAAGCAATGTTTTAAACTGTACAAAATTATTTGAAGAAATCTGATGAAGGACCACCAAATCACTCCTGTGAAATTAGGTTGATATCTATTAGCTGGTTTCTAAGAAGATTCTCATAGTTTTCACTAATCACCATATATGGAAATTAGACCTGCCCATTTAAGCCATGTTTTTTTTATCTGATCCATTTTTTTCATTTCACAGTAATATGATAAAGAGTCACCAAAGTATAATTTTTGAAATCCACCAACTAGTTTCTTAAAAGCAAAATTTCATTTTTTTTTTCACTATATTCTATATATGCAAATTAGTATTGCCCAGAGGAGCCATGTTTTAACTGATCAAAATCCTTTGAATGAATCTGATAAATGGTCATCCAAAGATCTATTCTCTGAAATTTTCAAAGTTTCCACTATACACCATATGTGAAAAATAGCCCTGGCTGATAAAGGCTAACCAAAGAAACATTCCTTTAAAATTTAGTTAAAATCCATCCACTGGTTTCTAAGAAGATTTTCCACACCCATTAAAGCCATGTTTTTTTTCTAATATGATCATAATTCTTTGAAGCAATCTGATAAAGGGTCACCCAATGATCATTCCTTTAAAACATGGTGGAAATCTCTTCTGTACTTTCTGAGGACAGGATTTTTAAAATAAAAGTTTATGGATCCACACACATAACATCAATAGGTCAGCGCGAAACAATTGTAACTACCTATAGATATATAGGCAGTTACAACTGTTTCGCGCTGACTCATCAATATCACAGTCAAAACACCATGACAATAGCCTGCTTTGCAGCCTACCATAGTTCAAGGTTTCCATAATATCTCTAAATAATCCTGTAAGATTGATTAAAATACCAAAAATAGCATAAGAAAATGTGCAGTCTGAAGATGTTTAACCCATTACCAAAGGACAAAATTTTAGACTGGTCTGAATTAAAAGGATATGTACAGACGACAATTCAAAGCTTATAAAATTTTAGATTTTTACAACTTTCTGGAGAGAAAACATTGTGTAAAACTAATTGCTTGATACCAGCTATTTCTTCATTTTGCAACATGTTTTCCCAATTCTTTTTCTTGATGGGCGTCAAAAAGTGTCACTGTGTGGGATTGGGTCAATCTCTAATCCTCTAAATATAGGCCTAGTACTGTGTGATATAATCAAGTTGATTTAACCCATTCCCACACAAAAATGCTTTTAGAAGCCTCTCAAGACCACATTTGAGAAAAGATTGTGTGAAATGGAGAAATTTCTATCCAGTAAGTTGAAAAATCTAAAATTTCATAAACTGTAAATTGCAATTTCTAAATTTTCCACAATGCTTTCTACATAGAAAAATGAATAATCTAAAAATCAATAAACATAAAAATGATTTTCCCTGAACCTAAAGATTTCTTCATTTGGCTAAATGAATGTGAAGACGACTGAATATAGAATAACTTTGATTTATCACATAAAAGTAGCCCACTTATAGACCTCTGATAATGACTAAGGTGTTTGCATTTCATTGGTATCTTCTGTAGATGTATCTGTAGATGACTGGTGTACAGATTGTGTCTGATGTACAGAATGTACCTGATGTACAGATGTTGACTGATGTACAGATGTTGACTGGTGTACAGAATGTACCTGTTGTTCAAATGTTGACTGGTGTACAGAATATATCTATTGTTCGTATGTTGACTGGTGTACAGAATGTGACTGATGAACAGAATGTATTTTTTTGTACAAATGTTGACTTGTGTACAGAATGTACACTGCAGCTCCACTATAACGCTGTTGGTGGGGTCCAAGAAATGAAACAGCGGAAGAAGTGGAGTTATTATGCTATAACGCTGCCCCCCCCCCCCGCCGCCGTACCTGAAATTTTCAACCGTCGGAATCGGAACTAAATACCCGATAATTCGTGATAAAATTCCTGTAATAATTTTAGTTCTATACAAGTTACTAGTCGGGAAATGAAAAACAACAACTGTAGTTACGAGATTTTAGCAAAAACCGACGAAATTCGGCGTGCGGAGAATTAAATTCTAACCTTACCTTCCCGGTCTATCAGGATTGAACAATCCGTAAATTTCTACAGGTCTACAAATTGTGGTTCTCTTTCTCCCAATATTAAGAAGCTAGAACTTTTACCCGAAACATGTTTTATTATTATGATAGTTGTCGGCATTAATCTAATTGAATTCATTTTTACTCGGCATAAATATTTCCATTCGTAGACTAAGGGGATAAAATCTAAGTATCTCGCATAGCGACGTCTCCTTGGAGACCGACGAGTTGTTGAACACCTGGGGTTACTGAAGCGTTGAGAAAATGTCGCGTGGATCGACCTTCGAACCTCTTTCGCGGTAATGGACTTGGTCTAATTTCTTTACCATTGTTAAAAATACGGTAACAACAAATCGACAAAGAACTCTATCTGAACCTAGTCATTTACGAATCGGGAATTTAAACCGACCAGTTGCAGTATATATGTAGCAGCTAACTTTTTATCGTAAAAATGAAGGTCATAATAATCGAAAAATATCCGAGACGGTGGAATGTCTGGTTTCATAACGACAAGAGTAAAAAATTCGGTCAGCAAGAATTACACGGGGTATGCGTCTGGCACGTGTCAACTCCGGAAACTCTCCCATAAATAGCTGAACATCTGGCGGCGGTGCCTTTGATCACCTTTCCTCCCTCAGAATAAAATAAACTGTACCCGAAAAACCTTTACTTCAAATCTGTCGACGAGCTTTTTGCCGTGTGTTTGATCATACAGAATGGCATTAAATTTTCGGATTATTGAAATTCGGAAAAATAATGGTATTTTATTTTAATCTACTTATATTATCTATCCCGTTTCGGATGAAAATCTTCCGATATTGTGACATTTACAATTAAAATTCACGTATTTTCTGTATTTAGCGAAAACGTCACAACTACGACTGATTTTTTTCTAAGCCCATTGTTGCGTTTTTATCTTGAAGCCACTATCCTCTACGAGCTCCGGATACCAGCAAACTATGAAGTGAAATAAAAATTAGGCTCAAGTCAATTTGTCTAATTTCACGGTCGCGCATTACTTTAAGAACACGTCCTACCGAAATTTTAGAACGCCGAGAGTGGAACAGTGTGATATTTCAATCGCACCACCTTCAAGGTTTGTAACAGAAGGATACCGAGGAGCGTGCCTATTCACTATTGTTTTAAAAAATATCAATGAGGTAAGGCATTGATCATCCCAATGTCAAACAGTAAGACCAAACAATCAAACCGATTTTGTAAATTCAAACACTACGCGTGTCATCAATCAAACACATCAAACAAAGCAATTACCTCTGAACTAATGCATTAATGGCCAGGACCGTCCACATAAGGTGTTAAAAACTTACCTGGCTTAGGGTAATTATCGATTTTTATGTGCAACCCTTTTTCTTCGGACGGGCCGAAGACGGGATGAAAAAATCGCGGCCAAATCAGGATTAAGGTCGTATCTCAGCATCTGCAACCCCAAATGCCCCCCCCCTCCAAAATTTTGGGAGCCAAGCGGACCCCGCGTTATAATGGAGTCAGCGCTGTGCCGGGTAGCGTTGTAGAGGAGTTGCAGTGTACTTGTTGTACAGATGTTGACTGGATTACAGAATGTACTTGTTGTTCAGATGTTGACTAGTGAAAAGAATGTACCCGTTGTACAGATATTGACTGATATAGATGTTGGCTGGTGAATAGAAGGTGACTGGTATGTTGAGATCACTGGCGAGAAGAACTGCCTGAAAGACCTCTGTCTAAGACTAAGCTGTTTGTGCTTGGTTGTTATCTTCTGTACATTTATCTGTAGATTAGTAGTATATAGATTGTGTTTGTTGTTCAAATGGTAACTGCTGTACATAATGGACCTGCAGTACAGAAGGTGACAATTGTACAAAATTGATCTGGTGTACAGATGGTGCATAGTGTGTTGAGATAAGCTGACTAAGGTGAGAAGAGCTGACTGATAAAGATTAAACTGTTTGTGTTTGGTTGTTATCTTCTGTAGATGTATCTGTAGATGAATAGAATTACTTGTGTACAGAATGTACCTGTTGTACAGATGTTGACTGTTGTACAGATGTTGACTGTTGTACAGATGTTGACTGTTGTACAGATGTTGACTGGTGTACAGATGGTGACTGTTGTACAGATGTTGACTGGTGTACAGATGGTGACTGGTGTGTTGAGATCACAGGTGAGAAGAACTGATTGATAGACTTCTGTCTAGGGCTAGGCTGTTTTTGTTTAATGGTTATCTTTTCTTTTTTCTTTGGTGTATGAAGTTCTACATTTGAACTCTGCTTCCTCTTCCCTAAAAGATGAAAAGAGGTTTTAGTTTTGTCTTTCAGAGTTCGCTAAATCTGATTGGCTGATTTTTGTTTTAAACAATAAAAAAATATAGAATATTTTATAAATTAAATTGTTTTTCCTTCATTAAGTAGTTCCATGAACCAGAGTGACAATTTTTGTCTTACAAAGATTAAACCTTGACAAGTGACTCTGACATTGGACCTTCCCAAACAGATGTTCCAAATGGCTCATATACTCATGGAGAACATTTCTACCAAATATTATGGTCTGTTTTGACAGAAACTTTAACAAACAACACCTGGGTGACTTGAATCACTCCCCTATCCTTAGAAAAGTTGAGCTAAAAATTTTGTCTCCAAGACGAGATCTACAAAGTATGTCTGATCACATAATTATATATCATGATTACATTTTGTAATTTACAATGACATCACAAGCATCAAAAGTTTTACTTTGCATATTCAATACAATGCCATTTGCTAGGCTAGATGATCAATCAATCGAGCTCTTCAAAGTTTCATAACTGTAGTTACAAATAAACAAGAGGAACAAAATGGCCCTAAATCGCTCACTTGAGGATTATTTCATGATTTCTCTAAGTCCAATAAGCCTAATCCTTCCATGCCAAAAACAAATTTTGAAAAGGGTCACTCAAGGAAAATTCATGCCAACTTTGGTCCAAGTGGTTAAGGATTTCTCTTGACTCAAAATTTTACCAACAAGTTTTATAAAGGGTCATTAGAGTATCATTCCAACCAAGTTTGGACCAAATTTGTCAAGTGGTATAGAAGGAGAGGGTTTTTAAAGAATTGTTCCATTATCTTGCTGATAAGCAGAGCCCTGCCAAACCCACAGTTTTTGGCGAATCAAAATTTCACATACAAGTTTTGAAGAGGGTCATCCAAGGAACATTCCTGCCAAGTGATATCAAAATTAGCACCATGGCTTAGGAGAAGATTTTCAAAGAATTACATGTATTTAATGATTTCTCTCAATGCTTATAAGCTTGGCCCTACCATACCCACAACTATTTTGTGAATCAAAAGTTTACAAACAAGTTTTGAAGAGGATCACCCAATGAACATTCCTGCTAAGTTTTGTCCAAGTCGCAGTTAATCTAAAATAAATGGGTATATAAAAAAGACATGTTTCTGCTTGATATCATTCCTTTTCATTAACAATAAAGATAAGTCAATCTACAGGCAACTGGCCAAATCCATTGACCTCTGGCAGTTTGACTAATGTCATACATGGGGGATAATCAACTGGTTATTCTAGATATGAAAAATATTTCACGAGGATGCGTTGTTGGGCGTTGAAAAAACAAGTGCGTAGCATGAGTTCTTTTAACACCTGACAATGCATCCGAGTGAAATATTTTTGCATATCTGGAATTACAAGTTGATTATTCAATTTATTATATACCTTATTATTTTATTTTTTATCAAAATATCAAAAACAATCTTTTTGATAGACTCTTTATAATGTCACTGTGTTGGAAAAAAAGTAGTTCCTAAATTATGGCAGAGAGTGAAACTGAAAAGTGTTAACGTCACTCCAGTGACATTAATTACACTGAGAAATCCCAAGATTTCACAGCAAGGTATATGTGATAAGGGACATAAAATGAATCATAAAGCATTGGTTGGCAACCTATTCAAGATTTAGTTGCGGCACTTACATTGTCACCCAGAACCCCCACCCCTAAAAAAGGCTTGATGTTAATTCCACAGCTCAACATTCGCTTCCGGTCTAAATGAATGATTTGATTGGTCAACTGATTCTTTAAAATGAGAGCAGTAATTAGTCATTTGTTTTTGAAACTGACCTGGTGGTTGAGGCTTCTTGGATTTACGCTCTTCAAATTGTGTCACTAGCTGCGGGAACTTGTCTGCAAACAACTTCTTTTCTACTTTAACTTCTACAGAGTTTGGCATAGACCATTTGTTTCTGTCTGCAATATTTAAAGGGCATGAATATAACACTTAACCCTTTCCCACTTTTTTAAATTTTAGACTGGTCCAAATTGAAAGAGGTTGCAGACAACAACAAAAATTGGATGCAATTTGAAATGAAACCATCCTATGTGGTAGAAAATATTGGGGGAAAATGAGAAATTACTTGTTACAAGCAAAGGGTTAGAATAAGAAAAAAAAAAAGTGTTTGTGAAGCACAATGCTCCCACAACAGGACTAAACATTTGACCTTGGTATGTGACCTTGACCTTATCACATGACTTGACATGAGGAGATGCGTATCATGGAGATGTATCATCATTCCAAATATGAGCATTGTACCTTGAATAGGCTGGTAGTAATTGGCAATGTTAATTTTTTTTTGTTAATATTTGCAGAAAGACAGACAGACAGAATGAGGGCAGACAGACGGACAACGGTGAAAACAATATGGCCCCGATCTTTCAATGCAGGGGCATAAAAATACACTAAATCACAATATTGGCATGAAAAAACACTCTCTTAACTTATTTCCCCGATTCATAAATATGTACCTTACAGCTTGTGCTTTCATAAACATATCTTTCTAATCAAAGTAAACATAACAAGAGGGCAAGTGGCCCTGGCGCTCACCTGAGATAAGGCTCTTTTTTTTCTTCAAGGCCTAATACTTACTTGGTCTGGAAAAGACCTCCTTTGAATTTAAAGTCAACTTATGTTGCTATGCCAACTAATGCTTTCAACAGATTTCAAATCTTTTTGTAATTATTAAAAGGGTGGCAAACTAACGTAAATTTCTGTCAAATTTGATTTTAATTGGCCAAATAGTTTTTAAAGGGTTGCCTTCTTTATTTCTCTTTAAGCCCAATTGCCCTATGGCTCTGAAATTTTATCAATTTTGAAAGAGTTCAGGGTACTGATGCTTCATGCAAAATTCGAGATTCTTCGACTTCTGGGCCAGGAGGAGATTTTTTTTATATTTTTTTTCAATTTTACTCTTGTTGTCAAAGCAACCAGAGTTTTCAACTGATTTAAATTCTTAGGTTGGGGTAGAGGTTCAAAAGATGATGATTTATACCAAATATGCAAGCAGTAGCCCTTATAGTTTGGGAGAAAATTAAAGATTTCCAACTATATTTCTAAGTACAATCAGGGATGGCACAGAAAATGGCTAATTTTAGAGTATGGTAATTCTTTGAAGTATTTTGGTAGAGGGTCAATAGATGATGATTTATACCAAATATGAAAGCTGTAGGCCTTATTGTTTGGGAGGAGAAGATTTTCAAAGATTACCTTCAATATTTCCTTGTAAAATCAGGGATCGCACAGAAAAGGCCTTATTTTCGGAGTAAGATATTTCTTTGAAGAATTTAAAGAGCATGACCTAAGTATCATTGTTGTGAAGTTTCGTTGAAATTCCATAATTAATTTCGGAGGAGAAGACTTATTTTGTAATTGTGAAGGGATGGACAGATGGACGCCGGATGATGACCAATCACAATATCTCACCCACTTCATGCTTAGGTGAGCTAACAACAAAATTTTGGACTCGTCCAGATTCAAAGAAGTTGCAGACAACATTTTCAAAATGTGTGTAATTTAGAAACAAGAGGCCCATGAGGGCCCGAGACGCTCTACTGGTTATCAAGTTTTCCGTTAAAGAAATCTGATATTTAAGGAAGTTAATTGCTCAAAGAAGAATGCATAAAGAAAAAAAAAAGGGGCTTTATCCCCTTTATCATTTTAAGCAACAATCCTCAAGGCCCCTTTTCCCATGTTTCATGACAGATCCACTCCATTTCCAAAAGAAAGTTACCTTATGACCCTACAATCATTCTGTGAATATTTCATCAGAATCTGACAATAATTGTGGACTTAATCACATAAACAGGATTGTTTTGAATGAAAATCAATAAGGCCCCTTTTCCTGTGTTTTCTGATGGATCAATTTCATTTCAAAAGGAACTTTCCTTACAACCTGACAATTGTCCTGTGAAATTTAAAAGACAACTTGATAATGATTGTGATCTTCATCACATACACAAGAATGTTTTGAATGATAATCTGTAAGGCCCCTTTTCCTGTGTTTCAAATGCCACAATTATTCCATGCATCTTTGAAGAGAATCCAATAAAACTGTTGACTTTATTGTGTTAACAAAGATATTAATTTCAAGTTCTCATAGGGCCCCTTTTCCCGTGATATTTTACTGTTGGTTTTATCATTCTATGAAAGTTAAAAGTGAATCCGATGAAATATTGGAAATTCATTATGTTTACTAGAATATAAAAAAAAAGTCATATGGCCCCTTTTTACATGATACTTGATGGATTGTACCCAGTTCTGAAAAGAACCATCTAAGTATTTGTACAATCATTCTGTGAAATTTTGAAGTGAATCCGGTGAAATCAAGGGACATCACTGTGTTAACCAGAATATTTAAGAGAGTTTTTCATAAGGCCCCTTTTTATGTGACCCTTGCTATAGTCAGATCCACTGTCAAAATCAACAATTGGAATGATGGTACAATCAATCTGTTTAATCTATGGAATTTATTGTGTTAATGAGTTTATAGTGAAATATTCATAGGGCCCCTTTTCTCATGATACCCTACAGAACAAACAAAATTTCAAAAGGAAAAATTCTAATGAAGGTAGAATCATTCTTTAAAAGTTAAAGAAAATCAACAGTGGACTGAATTGTGTCAAGAATTTTTGAAAACTAAATTTTCATAAGGCCCCTTTTTCTGTGAAACTTAACAAATCAGACCCAATGTACAAAGGAACAATCCTAATGATAGTTTGAAGAAAATGATAAAGACTGAGGACTTTATTGTAATAATGATGTTTTGTAATAAAATTTTTATAAGGTCCCTTTTCTTGTGTCACTTAACCAATCAGACCTAATTTACAAAGGAACAATCCAAATGATGGTACAATCATTCTATTAAAGTTTGAAGAGATTCTGATAAAGACTGAGGGCATTTTTGTGTTTATGAGGATTTGGTAATAATTTTTCATACAGCCCCTTTTCCTATGATACTAGACAGATCAGGCCCAATTTGGAAAGAAACAATCCTTATGATGGTACAAACATTCTGTGAAAGTTTGAACAGAATCTGATGAAAACTGCAGACTTTATCTTGGTGTCAAATTTTTAAAATAAAATTTTCATAAGGCTCCTTTTCCTGTGATACTTGAAGGATCAGGTCTCATGTCAGCATCAACAATCGTGATTATTGTATAATGATTCTGTGAAGGTTTGAATAAAATCCAATGAAAGCTCTGGACTTGGTTACAAGGATTATAGATAAAATTCTCTAAAGGCCCCTTTTCCCATGATACTAGACAGATCACGCCTAATTTGAAAAGAAAGAATCCTTATGATGGAATAATCATTATGTGAAAGTTTTAACAGAATCTGATGAAAACTGTTGACTTTATTGTGGTACAATGATTTTAAAATTGAATATCATAATGCTCCTTTTCCTGTGATATTTGACGGATCAGGTCTAATGCAAACATCAACAATCATTATTATTGTACAATTATTCTGTGAATGTTTGAAGAAAATCCGATGAAAGCTCTGGACTTGGTAACAAGGATTTATAAATGACATTTTCATAAGGCCCCTTTTCCTGTGCTTCTTGTCAGTTCAAACCCTGTTATGAAAAGAATGATAGTTATGACCTTCCAATCTTCTGTGAAAATTTCAACAAAATCTGATCAAAGCTGTGGGCTTTATTGTGTTAACAGGGTTTTATTAATTGAATTTTCATATAGCCCCTTTTCCCATGTTACTTGATGGATCTGAACCAATTCCAAAGGGATCTCTTCTTACAAAAGTATAATTATTCTGTTTGAGTATAAAGACAACCCCATCTCATCTGTGGACTTACAAGCATTAATTAAGATTTTTTTAATCGGGCCCCTTTTTCCTGTGGTCCTTGACTGATCATACCAAATTTTGAAAAGAACAATTCTTATGATGGTACAATCATTCTGTGAAAGTTTGAAGTCAATCAGATGAAAACTGTGGACTCTAGAGTGTTAACAAAGATCTTTGAATTAAATTTTAATAAGGCCCCTTTTCCTATGTTTCTTGAGGAATCATGTCCGATTCCAAAAAGTACAATCCTTATGATGGTACAATCATTCTGTGAAAGTTTGAAAAGAATCAATTGTAAATTGTTGGCTCTAGATTATTAATGAGGATTTTTTATTAAACATTTCATAAGGCCCCTTTTTCCTGTGTTTCTTGAAGGATCATACCAAATTTCAAAAGGAATGATCCTTATGATAGTACAATCATTCTGTGAAAGTTTGAAGGGAATCCGATGAAAACTATTGACTCCAGAGTGTTAACAAGAATTTTTTAATTAAATTTTCATAAGGCCCCTTTTCCCCTGTTTCATGACAGATCAGACCCATTTTTGAAAGGAATGATCCTTATGATTGTACAATCATTCTGAGAAAGTTTGAAGAGAATCCGAAGAAAACTGTGGACTCTATCGTGTAAACGAGGATTTTTAATGAAGTTTTTAATTGAATTTTCATAAGGCCCCTTTTCCCGTGTTTCTTGACGGATCATACCCAATTTCGAAAGGAACGATCCTTATGATGATACAATCATTCTGTGAAAGTTTGAAGAGAATCCAATGAAAACTGTGGACTCTATCGCGTAAACGAGGATTTTTAATGGAATTTTTATTAAGTTTTAATAAGGCTCCTTTTTCCCGTGTTTCTTGAAGTATCAGACTCAATTTCGAAAGGAACGATCCTTATGATGGTACAATCATTCTGTGAAAGTTTGAAGAGAATCTGATGAAAACAGTGGACTCTATCTCGTAAACGAGGATTTTTTTATTAAATTTTCATAAGGCCCCTTTTCCCGTGTTTCTTGACGGATCATACCCATTTTCGAAAGGAACGATCCTTATGATGGTACAATCATTCTGAGAAAGTTTGAAGAGAATCCAATGCAAACTGTGGACTCTATCGTGTAAACGAGGATTTTTAATTGAATTTTTAATGAATTTTCATAAGGCACCTTTTCCCGTGTTTCTTAACAGATCATACTAATTTTCGAAAGGAATGATCCTTAAGTTTGTACAATCATTCAGTGAAAGTTTGAAGAGAATCTGATGAGAACTGTGGACTCTATCGCGTACACGAGGATTTTTTAATTAAATTTCCATAAGGCCCCTTTTCCCGTGTTTCTTGACAGATCATACCCATTTTTGAAAGGAACGATCCTTATGTTGGTACAATCATTCTGTTAAAGTTTGAAGAGAATCTGATAAGAACTGTGGATTATATCGCGTAAACGAGGATTTTTTAATTAAATTTTCATAAGGCCCCTTTTCCCCTGTTTCTTGACGGATCATACCCATTTTCGAAAGGAATGATCCTTATGATGGTACAATCATTCTAAGAAAGTTTGAAGAGAATCCGATGAAAACTGTGGACTTTATCGCGTAAACGAGGATTTTTAATGGAATTTTTAATTAAATTTTCATAAGGCCCCTTTTCCCGGTGTTTCTTCACGGATCATACCCATTTTCGAATGGAACGATCCTTATGATGGTACAATCATTCTGAGAAAGTTTGAAGAGAATCTGATGAGAACTGTGGACTCTATCGCGTAAACGAGGATTTTTAATTGGATTTTTAATGAATTTTCATAAGGCACCTTTTCCCGTGTTTCTTGACGGATCATACCAATTTTCGAAAGGAATTATCCTTATGTTGGTATAATCATTCTGTGAAAGTTTGAAGAGAATCTGATGAGAACTGTGGACTCAATCGCGTAAACGAGGATTTTTTTATCAAATTTTCATAAGGCCCCTTTTCCCGTGTTTCTTGACGGATCATACCCATTTTCGAAAGGAACGATCCTTATGATGGTACAATCTTTCTAAGAAAGTTTGAAGAGAATCCGATGAAAACTGTGGAGTTTATCGCGTAAACGAGGATTTTTTATTGAATTTTTAATGAATTTTCATAAGGCACCTTTTCCCGTGTTTCTTCACGGATCAGACCCAATTTCGAAAGGAACGATCCTTATGATGGTACAATCATTCTGAGAAAGTTTGAAGAGAATCCAATTCAAACTGTGGACTCTATCGCGTACACGAGGATTTTTAATTGAATTATTAATGAATTTTCATAAGGCACCTTTCCCGTGTTTCTTGACGGATCATAGCAATTTTCGAAAGGAATTATCCTTATGTTGGTATAATCATTCTGTGAAAGTTTGAAGAGAATCTGATGAGATCTGTGGATTATATCGCGTAAAGGAGGATTTTTTAATTAAATTTTCATAAGGCCCCTTTTCCCGTGTTTCTTGACGGATCATACCCATTTTTGAAAGGAACGATCCTTATGATGGTACAATCATTCTAAGAAAGTTTGAAGAGAATCCGATGAAAACTGTGGACTTTATCGCGTAACAAGGATTTTTAATTGAATTTTTAATTAAATTTTCATAAGGCACCTTTTCCCGTGTTTCTTCACGGATCAGACCCAATTTCGAAAGGAACAATCCTTATGATGGTACAATCATTCTGAGAAAGTTTGAAGAGAATCCAATTCAAACTGTGGACTCTATCGCGTACACGAGGATTTTTAATTGAATTATTAATGAATTTTCATAAGGTACCTTTCCCGTGTTTCTTGACGGATCATACCAATTTTCGAAAGGAATTATCCTTATGTTGGTATAATCATTCTGTGAAAGTTTGAAGAGAATCTGATGAGATCTGTGGATTATATCGCGTAAAGGAGGATTTTTTAATTAAATTTTCATAAGGCCCCTTTTCCCGTGTTTCTTGACGGATCATACCCATTTTTGAAAGGAACGATCCTTATGATGGTACAATCATTCTAAGAAAGTTTGAAGAGAATCCGATGAAAACTGTGGACTTTATCGCGTAACAAGGATTTTTAATTGAATTTTTAATTAAATTTTCATAAGGCACCTTTTCCCGTGTTTCTTCACGGATCAGACCCAATTTCGAAAGGAACGATCCTTATGATGGTACAATCATTCTGTAAAGTTTGAAGAGAATCCAATTCAAACTGTGGACTCTATCGCGTACACGAGGATTTTTAATTGAATTATTAATGAATTTTCATAAGGTATCTTTCCCGTGTTTCTTGACGGATCATAGCAATTTTCGAAAGGAATTATCCTTATGTTGGTATAATCATTCTGTGAAAAATTGAAGAGAATCTGATGAGAACTGTGGATTATATCGCGTAAAGGAGGATTTTTTAATTAAATTTTCATAAGGCCCCTTTTCCCCTGTTTCTTGACGGATCATACCCATTTTTGAAAGGAACGATCCTTATGATGGTACAATCATTCTAAGAAAGTTTGAAGAGAATCCGATGAAAACTGTGGACTTTATCGCGTAACGAGGATTTTAAATGGAATTTTTAATTAAATTTTCATAAGGCCCCTTTTCCCCTGTTTCTTGACAGATCAAACCCATTTTCCAAAGGAACAATCCTTATGATGGTACAATCATTCTGAGAAAGTTTGAAGAGAGTCAAATGCAAACTGTGGACTCTAACGCGTAAACGAGGATTTTTAATTGAATTTTTAATGAATTTTCATAAGGCCCCTTTTTCCCTGTTTCTTGATGGATCATACCAATTTTCCAAAGGAACGATCCTTATGATGATACAATCATTCTGTGAAAGTTTGAAGAGAATCTGATGAGAACTGTGGACTAAATCACGTAAACGAGGATTTTTTTATTAAATTTTCATAAGGCCCCTTTTCCCGTGTTTCTTGACGGATCATACCCATTTTTGAAAGGAACGATCCTTATGATGGTACAATCATTCTAAGAAAGTTTGAAGAGAATCGGATGAAAACTGTGGACTTTATTGCATAAACGAGGATTTTTAATTGAATTTTTAATGAATTTTCATAAGGCACCTTTTCCCATGTTTCTTCTCGGATCAGACCCAATTTCTAAAGGAACGATCCTTATGATGGTACAATCATTCTGAGAAAGTTTGAAGAGAATCCAATTCAAACTGTGGACTCTATCGCGTACACGAGGATTTTTAATTGAATTATTAATGAATTTTCATAAGGCACCTTTTCCCGTGTCTCTTGACGGATCATACCAATTTTTAGAAAGGAATTATCCTTATGTTGGTATAATCATTCTGTGAAAGTTTGAAGAGAATCTGATGAGAACTGTGGATTATATCGCGTAAAGGAGGATTTTTTAATTAAATTTTCATAAGGCCCCTTTTCCCGTGTTTCTTGACGGATCATACCCATTTTCAAAAGGAACGATCCTTATGATGGTACAATCATTCTAAGAAAGTTTGAAGAGAATCCGATGAAAACTGTGGACTTTATCGCGTAAACGAGGATTTTTAATGGAATTTTTAATTAAATTTTCATAAGGCCCCTTTTCCCCTGTTTCTTGACAGATCAAACCCATTTTCCAAAGGAACAATCCTTATGATGGTACAATCATTCTGAGAAAGTTTGAAGAGAATCCAATGCAAACTGTGGACTCTATCGCGTAAACGAAGATTTTTAATTGAATTTTTAATGAATTTTCATAAGGCCCCTTTTCCCGTGTTTCTGAATGGATCATACGAATTTTCAAAAGGAACGATCCTTATGATGATACAATCATTCTGTGAAAGTTTGAAGAGAATCCGATGAAAACTGTGGACTATATCGTGTAAACGAAGATTTTTTAATTAAGTTTTAATTAGGCCCCTTTTCCCGTGTTTCTTGACGTATCTGACCCAATTTCGAAAAAAACGATCCCTATGATGGTACAGTCATTCTGTGAAAGTTTGAAGAGAATCCGATGAAAACTGTGGACTTTATCGCGTAAACGAGGATTTTTAATTGAATTTTTAATTAAATTTTCATAAGGCCCCTTTTCCCGTGTTTCTTGACAGATCATACCCATTTTCGAAAGGAACGATTCTTATGATGATACAATCATTCAGCGAAAGTTTGAAGAGAATCCGATGAAAACTGTGGACTTTATCGCGTAAACGAAGATTTTTTTATTAAGTTTTAATTAGGCCCCTTTTCCCGTGTTTCTTGACGTATCTGACCCAATTTCGAAAGGAACGATCCTTATGATGGTACAATTATTCTGTGAAAGTTTGAAGAGAATCCGATGAAAACTGTGGACTTTATCGCGTAAACAAGGAAAAGTTTAACGGCCGGACGCCGGACGGACGGACGCCGGACGGGATAAAGCCATCGCTATAGCTCTAGTGGCCTTCGGCCAGTAGAGCTAAATAACATGTAGATATAGTAGAAAACATGGGAAAATGAGAAATGGCTTCTTTACATTGACGTCAAAAAGCATTACAGAATACTGATGAGTTGATTTGTATTGATGAGGTTTTTTTTAGTGAAAGGATATGACAAAAGTCATGTTGTGTCTTTATGTCCATCATTATGGTGGCATTAAATCCCATTCAAACAAACAAACAAAACAATCATTATGTAATGTTTGCATAACAGCGTTGACAACCTTTTGAACACCTTTATGCCTTATAAGTATTTCAAATTCTATGAATATGAAACTGTCGTCTGCAATATTCTTTTAATTTGAATCACCCTAAAATTTTGTCCTTTGGAAATGGTTTAAGGTAAAAAGATCCTAATATGATATAGTACACCATAATTCGAAATGTGAGGAAAAAACACAAAATTTGAACAGCCATGAAGCAACAACCCCTTCCCCCCCCAACACACACACACTTACTCACAAAATATAATCTCAAAATGAGACCAAGTTAAAAACAGCTTTCTACTACTCAGTTATCTTAGATATGAACAATCAATAGACCAATCAAATCATTTATTTATACAGGAAGTGAACTTTGAACTCTGATATTGGCTGACATTAATGTCAAGTGTTTTTGTTGGTTTAGGCATTGATCTTCCATATAGTAACCCAGGTGTTAACCAATTACAACATGACAAAATCTTAGACTGGTTCAAATTGAAAGAAGTTATAAATCTAAATTTCAGGTTGGGTGAATTTAGAAAATATTTGTAGGGTAGAAAACATTGTCCACAATGTTTTCCTAAGCTTTTTTCATGAGATGCTTAAAAAGCGGAACTAAGTGGAAATCTACAATTTAAACAGAATTTTCAATATTCCTGGAATACACAAGAACTACTTTTTATGACTAAGGCATTCAATGGATTTAGTGGTTAAGCCTCCAGTGGCAGTTAACACTCATTGAACTTTGAGAAGACCTCAAAATTTTGTGTTAACTTGAGCTATCAAAGCTGACACTTTGCTAGCCGAAAACACAAAATTCAAAGAGAGTTTTTTGCTTTCATCGAGTTATTAACCTAACATCTCATTCACACTTTATGAATACACACATGATTTATTACATAGACTGGCCCAAATTGAAAGAAAATGTAGGCGACAATTCATAGTTTATCAAATTTTGGATTTTTCACATTTCTGGGAAGAAAACATTGTGGTAAATGAAGAAATTGCTTGTGACAAGCAATTTCTTCATTTTCCACAATGTTTTCCAAAGCTCTTTTTTCTTGGGGGCATCTAAAAGTGTCACTGAGTTGGAATGGGTTAATGGCCATCACTACCTAAGATGCTCTAGTTAAACTTTCAAAGAACCTTCATTTAAAATATACCACTGAAAATTGCATTTTAAACTTTTATAATTTGTTTGCTGTTTTTTTAACTTTGGAAAAATTGATATATTACCTGTTTTTTCCCATGAAACCAAAAATCCCTCAATTCCACAGAACTTGCAGCTCCTCTCTATCCTGTAAAATAGCGTAAAAGACTTCTGTATTTTTCAAATTACACTATCTCTTCAACAGAATACTATGAAAGGCATCAGGCAATAATAACTTATTTCTGATTTTAAAAACATAAAAAACTCAGGAAAACAATGCACAAATATACATCAACTTTGAGCATGACACAAGATCTCTTCAAGGAGGAACAGCCTTACGTAGTTATTTTGAAATCCATTTAGTAATGCAGAAGATATGCTCCTGACAAGAATTGGACACATCCACTGACACACACACAAACACATAAGCAGTTTTCCTTTTGCCACATTGTTATATAATGTTTAAAATTGTTGGTCACTGTCATGTTATTTTTTTTAAATTCAACCAGTCTAAAATATTGTCATCAGGTAAGTGATTTTACAAATTGTTAACCCATTCCCACACAATGACTCTTTTTGAAGCCCCTCAAGAAAACCAATTTGGGAAAACATTGTGGAAAATGAAGAAATTGCTTGTTACAAGTAATTTCTTCATTTTTCACAATGTTTTCTACCGAGAAATTAAAAAAAATAAAATTTCATAAACTTTGAATTGTCGTCTTCAACTTCTTTCAATTTGGACCAGTCTAAAAATTTTCCATTGGTAATGGGTAAATGAATTATTTCAAACTTGAACATTGTCGTCAATCAGACAGCTTCCAGCTTAGAGTGTTTAATCATGTATCTCAGCATCACACCTGCAAAATTTGGTGCTAATTACTAGCGTAACTAAAACTATTTGTGTGGAAAATAATCAACACCTATGGATTAGATTACAAATGTTCCTAAATGTCTCCTAAATGTCACTGTGGATCATAGCAATTGATTTAACCCTTCCCTTTTTTGTAAAATTTTGGACCTGTCAAAAGTTTTGCATACGAAAATTTTAAGTGCATTTACGTAGAAAAATCCATTCAGTAGGGTAGAAAATTTTGTAGGAAAAGAAGAAATTCCTTGTTTACAAGCAATTCCTTCGTTTTTTACAATGTTTTCTCAATTATAAAATCACAGACACCTTAAAAAAAGGGATTGAACAGGAAAGGGTTGATACCACTTTCAAGAATTTTCTAGTATTATAGTTTTCCACACGAGTTCTACAATGGAAGTCTCTTACTCATCACCCTGAAAATAGCAATTCACTGCTTAATTGCAACTGAATCTATGTACAAACATGTACATGTACAAGCATTTGAGTTGTTTAAAGAATGTTCTTTTTTACTGAAACTTCTGGTTATTTGAAAAGCGTTGACAAATAAGTGTTACAATTAATTAACCCATTACTAGATGCCAAAATTTTAAGTCTGGTCCAATATTTAAGAAGTTCAGACAACTATTCAAATTGTGCTAAAATTGCAATTTAAGTGCATAGGGTAGAAAACATTTAGAAAAGGAGAAATTGCCTGTTACCCATAACATTTTCCATGATTGTATTTCTTCAAGGTGCCTCATTGTGTGGTAATATATTCACCCTTGTCATGCTGAACCTGGAATATTCCAGTTTTGGCAGGAGGTGTAGACCAAGATCAGCCTGCACATAAGTGCAGGCTGATCTAAGTCTACACCTCCTGCTTGTACTTTTCCTGTCAGAGTTGTTTATGAAGTTGATTTCGAAAAGAAATATTGGTTTTTTGAACATTAAGTTCTATCAGTGCTTTTCAGCCCTTTGATTTTACAGCAATTCAGTAATGTAGTTTATACAGCATGACAAGGGTTAACAGGAGTCCACTGAATCATAATTGGCGTTACCTGTATAATATTTTCAGAATGTATTTTTCTAAATTCTTTTTTTCTTTTTTGTCTAAGAATAATTCAACACTGAATAAAAAACATGGAAGTAAACAAGAGCACCACATGTTGATGCCTAATGTGTTAAGTACATGTACTAGATAGCAAACAAAAATCTAAAACAAGAGGGCCATTGGCTCTAAAGCGCTCACCTTGGTTGCCGACTGCTGAAGTAAAAAAGCAAAAGTTACCGAATTTTTGGCAAAAAATAAAAATAAACCTGTTATCAAATCTTGTCTGAGAATTCAAGAGCAAACACTCTTACAAAGATTTAAGGTAATTTAGTCAGAAAGTAGCATGTAAATTGCAAAGAAGAATTCTTTAAGTTAGACCTAGTGTCCTAGTTTTTGACTTCATGTGAACCAATATCAAACTTGACAGAGATTTTAACGGAAACAAACATTCTGCACAAATATCAAGTCAATTAAACCCAAATGCTGCTTCTAGGGTGTGTACAAAGTCCATTGGTGAAAGTAAGAAATTGTCAAAATACTGAAATGCATCTTTTCAATACATTTATAGAGGCAAAAGCAAGAAAATGCAGCATTTTTGAGACAAACATTCTGATCCATTATCAAGTTATTTGAGTCTAAAATGTATCCTCTAGAGTGCAAACAAAATTATTTCTACGATTTGTCCTTGTGAACTAGTTTTTGACCAAGAATGATCCAATTAAAAATCTTGGTCAAGATATAATTCAGGCAATCATTCTGACTCTATATCAAGACATTTGAGGCAAAATACGACCACTAGAGAGCACAATTTTTTTTCTAAGATTTGACCTAGTAACATAGTTTTTGACCCAGAATGATCCAATCCAATCTTGGTCAAGATATAATTCAGGCAATCATTTTTACTATATATCAAGACATTTGAGGCAAAAATACGACCACTAGAGAGCACAATTTTTTTTCTAAGATTTGACCTAGTGACATAGTTTTTGACCCCATGTGATCCAAAATCAAACTTGTACGAGGTTTTATAGGGACAAAAATTCTGACCCAATGTCACCTTTTATATCATATAAAATGGAATGTCACCATATTCAATGAGGTTCTTCTTTCATGACAACACAAGCACTTACTGCAAGCTTGAGAAAGATTGTAAAAAAATTGTGACTGGTTGAGTGATTACAAAGAAATTGTCAGTAAGGCCCTTTTCCCCTCAATATTAGCCAGAATGTCATGATAATCAATAGGAACCTTCCTCAACATTTTCAGCTCATTTGAGAAAGATTGAGCCAAAATTGTGAACTCTAGAGTGGTAAGAAGGGGAAATTTTCAAGTTTGTCAAAGACTGAGACAAAAAAAGTGACCTGAAAGTGTTGACTAGGAAATTGTTAATAAAGCCCTTTTTACTCTTGACTACACAAACATTTTCAGCAAGTTTTGAAAAGATTAGGCCAAGATTGTGTTGTGTACAGTTGTAACAATAAATTATTTTTCTTGGGGCATCAAATAGCATTATTATGTGAAAATGGGTTAAAATCATTTGGCTGATACTTTTTTAATAGGCGTGCACATATAATCTTTTTTCTTGAACAACTAAGGACAAACACAGTGATATTAACCCTTAGCACTCAGGGCTCCTCCTGGGAAATTTTATTATTGCGCCAATGAAATCGCCAACTACAAAATTTGGGGCCACTTGGTGCCAATTGGAGACAAAAGTGAAGCCAGTATGGATAAGTGAATGAAAGAAATCTACTATATTGAAAACAAATAACCTGTTATCTTTATATATTATGTTGAATGAATTGGGTTAAAAGGTGCAAAAAAAGAGAATTGTCATTTGAAAATGAAATGCCAAGAACACCTAGAGCTATGCCGGATGAAAAGTCAAATATTTGGTAACCCATAGTACTTTGATTACTAATATCCGCAGTACTTTGATTACTAATGTCCGATATTTCTCATTTCTCAGAAATTCACTTGGTTTTGTTACTTAAATCACCAATAGATAAGCAAAATGTTGTCTTTGCTATTTATTCAGCACTCTAATGAATCACAAAAAGTGATAAATTTTTTAGCCCAAGCGATGTGACTATCTGCCATCTTGGTTTACATGATGGTTCCCGGCGGTGTGCTGGGAAAACCCCAATAACTCGAGTGATGTTAGAATCAATTAGATCAGTGATGCGTTACTAATCCGTCTCGATTGACACAGATATTCAATGGATATTAATGGTTGCATGTCTCCCAAACATATAAGCAGATGTGTGAATGATAAAGTTGCGCGTTGGTAATCATTTCAATGGACTCAACATCTCTTTGCCTTATTTTGAAAGTTGTCGCCAGTAAAATTGCCAATTCACTGATTTTGAGGCCAGAATTTTTATTTTATCGCATTTGGCCCCATTGGCAATCGGCAGCTGGAGCCCTGGCACTGGTAGTAATTGTTGTTCAGTTGTCAATACTTTTGAAAATCAACCAAAATAAATTAACAATTTTATTAACAACTCTGGTTTTAAAAGGACACTTATGTGCAGTCTGATCATTGTCTATACCTCCTGCTAAAACCAGAAGGGTTAAGAGGAAAAGACATATCTTATAGGCATGTACATATAATCCTGGTGTTGACAAAGGAATAAGACAGGAGTATTAACAGGAGGACAACACACCTTAAAGGTGTGTAAAGTACTATTCTGGTGTTTCTGAAACAACAAACTGGGAACAAACACAACCTTATAGGCTTGTACATATGATTTTGGTGTTTCTGAAACATTTGAAACAACTGACTAAGGACAAACACAGGGGCATTAACATGAAAAAGACATACCTTATAGGCGTGTACATATAATCTTGGTGTTTCTGAAACAACTGACTCAGGACAAACACTGGAGTAATAACTTCTAACACCTTGGCTTCAGACATAAACAGCTTGATGTTTAGGAAGTCTACAAGAGCCTTGAGATCAATTGGTTGTCTAATAACATCTTCCTTCTTTACATCAATACCAAGGTCTGGCTTCAAGAACTCTTCAACAATCTGGTGAAAATAACATTTTACACATTACGAGATGAAAAATTCTTAATGTGATCTAAACTCAACAACGTTAAAGATAACATATCATTTATATCCCATTGCAACTTAATGATGCTTTCTGATACCACAAAGAAAAAAGACTTTGAAAAACATTGTGGAAAAGGAAGAAATTGCTTGGTGCAAGCTATTTCTTCATTATCCACAATGTTTTCTACTTAAAAAGAATAAGATTTTCAAAATTCCAACGATAAGTTGTTGTTTGCATTTTTTTCAATTTGGACCAGTTTTTTTTATTGTTTGGTAATAGGTTAAACAGAAAAAAATGTGTAAAAAGGGTAGGAAACATCATGAGTAAAAAAGAACTGTTAATTTTTTTTCCTGTTCTCACTCTGTTATATATAACTATATTTCTTCATCTCATCAAAACAAGAAATGGTTAAAATGATTATCACACAAAAATGACTTATTGAAAAGACCAAGATATGTATCAAGTGATACCAGCATGTTATTTGTAGAGAAATTTAAACGATGTCAGTTTTCAAAGAAATGACAGCTATTTTGTAGCAAACGACAATTCAAAGTATGTTGAAATTGATAAATAAGTAGTAAATATGGTCTGAAAACAAAGTAATAACTGGTACAATTGTGTGTTATAAGCAATTTCTTCTTTTGACACAATGTTTAAACCATTATTTTCAATAAGATGTAAAAATGTGTGATTATGTATCAACGAGTTAACCCATTCCAACACAGCAAAATTTTAGACTGGTCCAAATTGAAAGAAGCTGCAGACGACAATTTCAAGTTGGTGGAATTTTGAATTGTTCCGTCTTTTTGGATAGAAAACATTGTGGATAATGAAAAAATTGCTTGATACAAGCAATTTCTTCATTTTCCACATTGTTTTCCAAAGCTTTTTTTTCGAGGGGCGTAAAAAGGAGGGATTGAGTGGGAATGGGTTAACCCATTCCAACACAAAAACGCTTTTAGATGCCAATCCCCCTCCAGGAAATAGACATTGTGGGATTTTGAACATTTGAATGTGGTCCAGTCTGAATTTTGGTCTTCAGGTCATGGGTCAAAGCCTCATTTCTCACCTACAGGAATCCTGAAATCTTCATTAACCCATTCCCACACAGCAAAATTTTAGACTGGTCCAAATCGAAAGAAGCTGCAGACGACAATTTCAAGTTGATGGAATTTTGAATTGTTTCGTCTTTTTGGATAGAAAACATTGTGGATAATGAAGAAATTGCTTGATACAAGCAATTTCTTCATTTTCCACAATGTTTTCCAAAGCTTTTTTCTTGAGGGGCGTAAAAAGGAGGGATTGAGTTGGAATGGGTTAAAATTGTTCACAGACCCTCTATCAGTAATTTCAGAACAATTGTAATAAATTTTAAAGTAGATTTAAGAATTTCTTTTGGTGAGAAATTTGGCCCTAAGAGAGCAATTGAGCCTTTTTAACTCTTTCCTGTTCAGTCCCTGGTTTTTACTACCCTATAATTTCATAATTGAGAAAACAATGTAGATAAAGAAGGGATTGCTTGTAACATGCAAATTCTTTTTTTTTTTACCATATTTTCTACATTGCTGAATGGTTATTTTTCAAATTAAATCCTCTTTAAAAAATTTACGCAAAACCTTTGAATTTGGACAGATCTACAAATCTGCAAAACAAGAAAGAGTTAGCCCTTTCCTGTACAATCCCTTGTTTTTACATCCCTGTCATTTTATACATGGGAAAATATTGAGGGAAAAGAAGAAATTGCTTGTAACAAGCAATTTCGTCTTTTCCCACAATATTTTCTAACCTGTAGGTTTGTTACTTTTAAAATTGCACCAACATTTAATTGTTGTCTACAACTTCTTTCAAATTGGATCAGTTTAAAATTCTGGGAAACAGGAAAGGGTTAATAAACTATAGTGACAGTGTGTTCACACCATTCAGCTGAATAGACAGACTGAGAGAATACTCTACACATTCACTACTTCTTTTAGTCGGGTGAACAACTGAATACTTGGATAAGAATTAGGTAGATATGTAAAAATGCTCTTGGCATTTCAACACCACAGTCTGTTTAAGACAACAGACAGCATAACTTTTGTTGGTTGTTAGCATTTGTCATGCTGAATAAAATCAGTTTTAGCATTGCACTAAAACAGAAGAGCTGAAAGCACTGGAAGCTCTATGATTATTTTTACAACTAAATTGTTTCAGGGCCTGTATTGCTCCACAGGCCTTAATCAACTGATTTAGCAAATGTTGTTTTCAAAAATTCATTATAAATCATCTTTGCTATATCAGGCAAATAAATCTTCACACATTCAAGCCTTTGAAATAGTTCCAGAGAAAAATTTCAATCTTTACATTATTTTACAAAAGTCATATCATATAAAATTTACTCACTAAGTCAGATGAATAGGTATAAAAAACTAAATGATGTAGCTCTATAGAGCTTACAGTACATGTACTGATATAATCATGAGTGCATGTTTAACACAAATGTAGATGGGTAATCTTTGTTTGAAGGGAGACAATCCTTCAATGTTTCTTCACCTATTCTTGCAGCATTTACATGCCTTAATTGATACTCCATCCCCAACTCCACCCCCTTAACCCATTCCCACTCAATGACACTTTTGAACGCCATGAAAAAAAGCAGTTTGGAAAAAATGTGGAAAAATGGAGAATTTGCCTGTAACAAAAATTGTTGTGTGATAATGGGTTTAAAGATCATATTGTGATGGTAACAATTCCACACACACAAACAAACACACACACACACACACACACAAAAACCCCACAGAAAAACAGGTACTGGTGATTTGTAACTAATGAATGAATAACATTCATTTTTTAAGTCACTATAGACACCCATAATACTTCTGTATTACTATTAAATGTCACCTGAACTGATAAAACCGAATATTGGATAGACAACATTGTTTCAGAAGGAAGAATCGTTAGTTACAAGCAATTTGTACTTCCCCTAAAATATTTCTCAAAGCTGTTTTTCTTGTACGAGTCAAAATGCAGGACTGTGTGGTAATACCTTTTTACTCTTCTGGATAAATTGATCTGATTCTCTAGATCTAAGTCTGGCTGTTATTTCTAGCTTATTCTGCTGAATCAGCTTGTCTTCTCTGTGCCAATCACAATTACAGAATATGTCACATGACTCAATACACTCCACCTCGGTTTTACATTGGCTACACCCATCTTTTACATGGTTCTTTGTTCTGCCTACGACAGATGAAATGAAAAATCATGTATTTAAAGTTAATTGTGATAAAATTGATTCATTTCATTAAGAATTTATGCCGCTTTTAACCTATTAACAGATAACTAAATATTAGACTGGTTAGAATTCAAGTAATTAGCAAACAAAAATTTCAAGTTGATAGAGAGAGCAAAGACAATCTTAATCTTTTATCTCTCATCTATACCCTCCTTTGAGTACCAGTAACATAGGGTTAGATGCTTGAATAACTGATTGGTCCAAATTCAAAGGAGTTGCGGACAAATATTCAAAGTTTATGAAAATTCTCAGTTTATGAAATTTTGGATTTTCTAAAAAGAAATCTGGGTGGCAAACATTGTTGAAAATGAAGGAATTGCTTATACTTCCTTTTACACAAATCTTACCCAAAGGGGCATCAAAAACCGTCATTGTGTGGGGAAATGGAATAATGAACAATTCACTTTATAAATGAAATCACCGCCTCTATTTGTAGGAGCTAAACAATATTCAATCAAAGCAAACAGCTTCTGACCTCTCTAAGGCGTTCTACCTTCTTGACCCATTACCACAAGAGAAAATTTTAAATGGTCCAAGTTGAAAGGAGTTGCAGACAAAAATTATTTTTTTTGAAATTTTAGATTTTTTCAACTTTCTGGGTAGAAAACATTGTGTAAAATGACAAAATTGCTTGTCACAAGCAATTTCTTCATTTATCACAAGGTTTTCCAACCATTATTATTGAGGGGCATCCAAACTGGTCATTGTGTGGGTATGAGTAAACCCATTACCACACAAGAAAATTTGAGACTGATCCAAATTGCAGACGACAATTTGAAGTTGATGAAATTGACAATTTGAAGTTGATGAAATATTGGTCTTTGGGGGCAGAAAACATTGCGGATAGCAATTTCTTCATTTTCCTCATTGTTTTCTAAAGCCCCCCCCCCCCTACTAGATAACTAGAGGCGCTTGAGCGCCTGATTCCCTCCACCGAACCTGAATTTACTTATCATTCCTGAGAAATTTGGTTGAAACCATCCTGCAGATTGTAGCTTTTCACTGTTTACCATATATGTAAATAAGCCCAATCCATTAAAGCAATTTTTACAGACAATCAATTCTTTTTTAGCAATCTAATAAGGGGTCAACAAAGGATCATTCTAATGAAATTTTGATAAAATCCATCAAATTTTTTTTTACAAGAAGATTTTCAAAGCTTTCACCATATATGGAAAAAATTCCCCGCCCATAAAAGCCATTTTTTCTGTCCTATTAAAATTCTTTGAAGGAATTTGATAAATCCAGTGAAATTTGGTTGATATTCATCCATAGGTATCTGAGAAGAAGATTTTCAAAGTTTTCACCATAAATGGAAATAGCCCCACCCATTAAAGCCATGTTTTTCATCCAATCAAAATTCTCTGAAGGAATCTGATAAAGGGTCACTAAAGGATCATTTCAGTGAAATTTGGTTGAATTCTGTTCAGTACTTTCTGAGGAGAAGATTTTAAAGTAAAAATTTACTGACGGATGGACAATTGACACAACACCATGACAATAGCTTGCTGTCTTTCAGCCAGTTGAGCTAAAAATCATTCATGTGGACGTCAGTATTTAACCTATTCCAAAACAACCTCACTTTTATAAGCTGGTCTTCAAAAAAGCTATGGAAAAATATGTGTAAATTGAAGAAAATACTTGTCACAAGTAATTTCCTGATTATCCACAATGTTTTCTACCCTAAATACAATTTTTTTTTATAAATTCATCCACCTAAAATTGTCATCTGCAACAGTTTTTAATTCAGACCAGTATAAAATTCATTGTCTGGTGATGGGTTAAATGCTTGTACTTTAAAAACAATAACCATTATATAGGAAAGAAAAAAAGAGGCCAACAGGGCCTTATCAGTCACCTGAGTCCAAAGAGCACAAAGACAAATAAAAGTCCACCATATTATGCTACATACTAAATATCAAAGCTCTATGCCTTTTAGTTTGGGAGAAGAAGATTTTCACTAAACAAGCCTATGTTAAACATGGGACATCTTGGAACAGCTAATTCTGTCTCTGGGGCTATGATTTATACAATCTTGGTAGAAATTCACCAGATGATGCTACATACCAAATATTAAAGCTCTGGGCCCTCTAGTTTGGGAGAAGAAGATTTTTGAAATATTCTCTATATAAGCCTATGTTAAACTTGTGACGTCCGGGATCGGGCTAATTTTGACCCTTGGGTTATAACTTATACATTATTGATAGAGGTCCACTAGATGATGCCACATACCAAAATTTGGAAATCTAAATCAGTCCGGACATTGCCCCCCCCCCATTGCCGACAAAAATGAATACCCCCGCCTTTTTCACCTTTCCCGTAATTAAAAGTGTTCACCATTCATTCAGTAGTTGCCTTCTTTTTCAAGTAATCCGAAGATGATTATAATTTTCAACGAGTGGAAGATAGATGAAAACAACTGACAGATCCTACTTTCATTTTGTTTTTGAAAATTCGGCTGAGTATAAATTGCAATTCCGGCAATATACGGCAGTCCACGAAATTCCAATATGTTGTAAATTAGAAAGACAATTAATTACATTATTAAAATTTCCGTGTTTTACAGAGTACCGCCAATTTAATTATAGTAAAGATATACTTTTTCATTTTTATAAGCTAGTTATCCAAAGTTCTTTTAATTTAACACAGTCATGTTGATTTTCTCTCAACACGAGCATCTGTTGATTGAAAAACGCAGCTGACATCACAAAAATGTCGGGTTAGTCCATACTACCCCATGGGATCACAGGGTCATGACGTACATCAAAAAGACCGACATGAAAAACTTGAGTGGGTTGCCCATGTGTTGCACTATATGGAATTTGTTCACGAATCTCGGTCATTTATTATTGTAGTTGATTTCCGATTTATTATTCGGACGTTTTCCACCCCTAAAGTAAGATTTAATTTTATTGATGGAACTAGAGATATTATTAAGCTGTCGTTTTCGTTTATATTTAAATTATCTGTATTCTGCGGATTTCCAATTATCGTTTGAATTCTATCGGCTATGTTTCTTACGGTGAATGAAAAATCATAAAGCATATATTAACGACATGAATTTTTTAAATAAATTTCAAACCCGGTCTCACACGCTTACTTGTGATAAATCAATTTCATAAAAGCGCTGTGCTGAGCTATTCCAACTTTGTACGAACGGCAACTGAAGCCTGTTCATGTCTGGATTTATATACGCATCCCATTTTATAGTAAAAAAATTTAGTTTCACGAGTAACGGCAATTTAAGTCGACGCAGTATTAGATGTCCATTTCTTCGAAAATGTTTAAGTCAAACTGATTCTGTATTGCAAATAGTTTACAAAACTTGATACCCGAAGTTCGGTCAAGCGTGAAACTACAAATTAGGTCCACGTGCGGTTTGCCGTTAGACTGGCCTGCGGGTAAACTAATTATCAATTTTTGGCACTTTTGTTTATCTCTTAATCTGCAGAAAACGTGTGAAACCCTTGAATTATTTCAATTTCAAGTGGATTTTGATAGATGGTGGGTGAGTTTATCAATATTTGAACGTGAAATTTGATGAAAATTATGGACAGATTTTGGTGTAATTTTTGGGATTCCAATCGGTCTGGTAATTCAAAATTCGGTCCAAAATTCGGCAATTTATTGGATTTCCGGAGCCCTGTCAGAGATGTAGGTCTTTTGGTTTAGTAGAAAAAGATTTTCAAAGTTGTCACTATGTAAGCTTATGTACCCAACCCACCTTTGCCCAACCCCTCCCAGTACAGCCATTTCTTGACATTTTTTTTTCTTGTACAAACTTGATAGTCCTTGCCCTAAAGACTCTAAATATCAATATGAGTCTAATCTGACAGCCTGTTCATGAAAAGAAGATTTTTAAAGATGTACCCTTTTTGGCCCCTTATGGAGCCGAAAGTGGAGATAACTCCATGACATGTAAAAACCTGGAGCGCCTTCCCATAAGGATGCTTCCTGCCAAGTTTGGTTGAAATCCATCCAAGGGTTATTAAAAAGAAGTCGAAAATGTAAAAAGTTAATGCACAACGACGGACAAAATACAATTTCTTCTTTTTCCACAATGTTTTCTCAAGTATAAAAATACAGGGACATATAAAATAGGGATTGAATGGGAAAGGGTTAATGTTGTTTTTACCTGTGTGATTGCATTTTTTACAATGCTGGTCCTTGTGACTTCTACTCTTTGACAGCTGTTCAACTTCATCTAATTCTTTATTGTCATACCAACCCAATATTCTACAATATAAACGTACATGTATTACTATTTCTGTATTATTAGCAAGCTATTTTTGCTTGAATCAGTGTTATACAAGATAGAGATGTTCCAAAGAAAAAACATCTGTATATTTATCACTCCCAAATTTACAGATTGCAGCTGTTTATCAAAGAATCAATTGACCAATCATTCAATTCATCTAGACCAGAAGTGAATTTTGAGCTCCAACAATGGCCGACATTTATGTGAATGATTTTTGTTGATTTGGCAACTTTAACAAAGTAAATGTAGCTTATCTAAGCTCTATTTCATGACATTTAGGTTGCAACATTCCAATTTAAAGCTTTCCTACATGTTACTGGCCATAATTGTTGCAAAATAACAGCATTTTATAAGGAGATTCTTGTCCGGGCTCAGTAGGTGCAACCTGCGGTTGATCAATTCAAAGGCAGATATCAAAATCCATTCTGCTGACAAGATATTTCCATTCTGCTGACAAGATATTCTTTCTAAAACTTCAGCTATAGCAACAGAACAAGCACACTCTCATTTCTTAACCCTTTCCTGTTCAATCCATGGTTTTTCACGTCCTTGTGATTTTATTATTGAGAAAATAATGTAGTAAAAAAAGAAATTGCTTGAAACAAGCAATTTCTTCTTATTCCACAATATTTTCTGCCCTACTGAATGTTTTGTTTTTTCAAATAAAATCCAAATTAAATTTTCATCTGCAAACCCTTTGAATTTGGACAGGTCTAAATTTTTGCAAAACAGGAAGGGGTTAAACAATTTAGAAAATGACGCTAGATTTTTACTTTCTATGATATTTAGTAATGAAAAAAATAAAAGGGCAACAGTAATACTTAAAGAGATTTAACCCATTCCCACATAATGACGCTTTTTGACACCCCTAAAGAAAAAAGTTTTGGAAAACATGGTGGACATTGAAAAAATTGCTTGTTAAAGCAGTTTCTTCAATATCCACAATGTTTTCTATCCTAGGAGGCAATTTTTTTTTAATTCTGCCAACCTAAAATTGTCATCTGTAACTTCTTTAAATTTGGACCAGACAAAAGTTTTGTAGTGTCGTAATGGATTCATGTAAATGAAGGTAAGAGAATATTCCCAAGCCGTCTCCTTAATGCCCTATAGAAATACAAAGATTCTTCCTTTTGCATTCAAGATCTTTTATAAATCTGTCTTAACCCTTTTCTGTTCAATCCCTGGTTTTAACGTCCCTGTGATTTTGTACTTGAGAAAATATTGTAGAATGAGAAGAAATTGCATGTAACAAGTAATTTTTTTGCCACAGTATTTTTTATCGCACGAAACAGATATTTTTCAAATTAAGTCCAAATAAAATTTTTGTCTGCAAAACCTTAGAATTTCGATGAGTCTAAAATTTTGCCAAACAGGAAGGGTTAAGATGCTCAAAATATATGGTACCTTTCTATAGGATCTAGTCTCTTCTCTCTCCAGTATTTCATGAGAGCCACAGCCTTTTCTTTTCCAACATTTTTCACCCCATCACTATTATAGTCACATCCCAACATTAGTGCAATAGCAACAAGGTCTCGTCTAGTGAAGCTAAACTGAGTCTGAATTTTATGTGCTTCAAACAGGTCCATAACGTAGAGCTGAAATCGATAAAACATGCTAATTACCCATCATCAGATGACATAATTTAACCCTTTCCCGTTTTTGGAAATTTTAGACCAGTCCAAATTGAAAGAGGTTGCAGCCGTCAATGAAAACTGGATGCCATTTGAAATGAAACCATCCTATGTGGTAGAAAATATTGTGGAAAAGGAGAAATTGCTTGTTATAATTTCTTCTTTTTCCACAATGCTTTCTTGAGTAAAAAATCACAGGAACGTAAAATCCCGTATTTGAACGGGAAAGGGTTAACCCATTCCTGGGTTTTACTTCCCCATGTTTTATACTTTAGAAAACAAACAATTTCTTCTTTTTCGACAATATTTTCTTCCCTACTGAATGATTATTTTTTAATTAAAATCATCTTTAAATTACTGACTGCAAAATCTTTGAATATTGAAAGGTCTAAAATTTTGCCTAAATCTAAAAATTGCAGATGAAAAAAAATTATCAAATTTTGGATTGTTTTTGGCTTTTGGGATAGAAAACATAGCAAGCAATTTCTTAATTTTTCTCAATGTTTTCCAAAAGCTTTTTTCTTGTGGTTGCAAAAAAGTGTCATAGTGTTGGAATGGGTTGACATAATGTGATGCAAAATGAAATTTAAAGGCACTTGAGTGCCTGTATCGCACCACAGTTTAAAGGATTTTTCAGAAAGCTGAACCATTGGACGATATACACATAGACTCTGAAGGAGCCTATGTAGTGATTGGTCACTCAATGCCTGACAACTTAAATGGAAGATGAAGTGTATAGAGGTGCAAGATCATTAAAAGAGAATGTGTACATGGAAAGGCAGCTTTTCAATCTGGATCTTCGGCAAAACAACAACTAAATCTCTGTCTCTTTAGTTTAGCTTCATTGTCTCTTTAGTTTCTTTACCATTTTTATTCTAATATTAATTATTAACAACATCAGGACCGGGACAGGCTGGCCAGAACACAGACTAGGAACACAGAGCTACAGGCGAAATGTAAATAGATATAGACATTTACTGATGTTATCAACATTTTTATATTTAAACGGTCAATTCATTTTCTTTTGACATTTTAAAAGAATGATCTTTTATTAATTCATCTGTAATTAAATTCAGTTCATTGTAAGTTACAAAAAAAGCCTGTTTATCCTTTAAACCTGAAATATTTGGCAAACTCCCGTCCGGTCTGCTCACAGGAAGGATTTTCGCCCAACAGTCTTGTGAATACCAAATCTGTATGTGCGTTTGCTTTATATATAAATAAGTATATATATACCGTCATGGCATTGCTGTTCTGACCATAAGAGATTTATATGATCACAACCTTTGACTGCTCATTCTTGCATCGTATCTCAGACAAGGTCTGTGTATATACATGGCGTGTATGCATAATAATCCTGTTACAATATTTTCAAAGTGGTTACCATAATTGGAAATAAGCCCCCTTATTAAAGCCATGTTTTCATCTGATCAAAATTCTGTGAATGAATATGATAAAGGGTCACCCAAGAAACATTAGTGTGAAGGTTGGTTGAATTCTGTTCAGTATTTTGAGAGGAGAAATTATTTAAGTAAAGGTTTACAGATGGACAGACAGATGCACGTACACACTAATAATGGACACCATGCCATGACAGTAGCCCGATAGCTTTCAGCCAATAGGGCTAATAACAATTACAATTTTAGTAGGAAAACCTTGTGAGAAAAGGAGAAATTTCTTGTAACAAGCAATTATTCCTATTCTTTCAAGGCTTTCCTCAATATAAATCTCCAGAGGTATCAAAAGGAGGAACTGTGTGGTAATGAGTGAAAGATATTGGCTGTCTATGTTTTCATTGCTTTCCATTTATTCCTTCCTTCCTTGGAGGAAATATCATTGTATAATTACCAATTTGTTCATTCCTTCTTGGAGGGAAGATCACTGTATAGCTATCCATTTGTTCATTCCATCCTTGGAAAATGATCAATGTTTAGCTATACATTTGTTCATTCCTTCCTTGGAGGAAAGATCACTGTATAGCTATACATTTGTTCATTCCTTCCTTGGAGGAAAGATCACTGTATAGCTATCCATTTGTTCATTCCTTCCTTGGAGGAAAGATCACTGTATAGCTATACATTTGTTCATTCCTTCCTTGGAGGAAAGATCACTGTATAGCTATACATTTGTTCATTCCTTCCTTGGAGGAAAGATCACTGTATAGCTATCCATTTGTTCATTCCTTCCTTGGAGGAAAGAAAACTGTATAGTTATACATTTGTTCATTCCTTCCTTGGAGGAAAGATCATTGTATAGCTATCCATTTGTTCATTCCTTCTTTGCAGGAAAGATCACTGTTTAGCTTTCCATTTGTTCATTCCTTCCTTGGAAGAGGGACCACATTTTCTTTACTCTTTCTTCTCACCTTACTCTCTTTCCTAAGGTTTCTATAGATTGTCTGCCCTCCATAACAGAAGAAGTCACTGTCTTTGGTTATACAGCCATCCACTACCTGAAAGTTTATTTTAAAAAATGCCAAGTTTTCTCAGATATCAAGAATTTGGACTTGCCAAAATAGACAAAGGTTACAGAGGACATATTAATTGTTTTTTTAATGATGCATCTCATTGTAGAAAGTACAGTTTTCTAAGCTTGAACCCAATACTACACAATCACAAATTTCAAACGCAAAAATGTGGGAACTTTCTTATTTGGCACTAAGTAAAAGTACTTGTATTTTGTACAGTCATCTACAATTCCTTTCAATTTGGACCAGTCTAAAATTTTATTTCCACATAATTGTTGAACATAAATGTTTCGGAAAAAATCATTTGCATGATGTATTAACCTATTCCAACACAATGATGCTTTTTACCACCCATCGAGAAAAGCAATTGGGAAAACTTTGTGTAAATTGAAGAAATTACTTGAAACAAAAAAGATTGCCGTCTGGTAATGGGTTAAGGGTAAAAAATATGTTAAATTAAACTGTGCAAAATCATATCATCTATTATCAGCTTATAACCTTTCACTAATTTATCATAATGTATTACAGCCAGTTGCAATTAAGTAGTGAATTACGATCACATGTATCAGGTTTGAAATTTAGATGAATTCACTTAAAAACATAACATAACATAAAAACTTACTCCTTTCTGATCAAGATAGGCACACATTTCCTCTGCTTCGCCAGGGCTTTGTATCCATGGTATTCCTAGACACTCAATTAGAGCCACACACTGTGAAAAGAAATGGTTTATAGAAATGAACAAAGAAACATAAAAACCAAAGTTACAAGATGTGTTTGTGAAGCACTGATGCCTGCTACAACTTATTTATGTTAAATCTGACCCTGCTGACCTACCTTGACCTTGTCGTATTATACTTAACCCATTCCCAAACCACAAAATTTTACGCTGGTCCCAGTTGTAAAAAGCTGCAGAGGACAATTTTAAGTTAATGGAATTTCTAAATTCTTTGTCTTTTGGAGTAGAAAACATTGTGGATAATGAAGAAATTGCTTGTTACAAGCAATTTCATCATTATCCAATATGCTTTCCAAAGCCTTTATATTAACCCATTCCCACTCAATGACGCTTTTAAACGCCCCAAAGAGAAAATGTTTAGAAAGCATTGTGGAAAATGAAGAAATTGCTTGTTACAAGCAATTTCTTCATTTTCCACAATGTTTTCTTCCCAGAAAGTTGAAAAAACCTAAAATTTCATAAACTTTAAATTTTTGTCTGCAACTCCTTGCAGTTTGGACCAGTCTAAATTTTTGTTGAGTGGTAATGGGTTAAGTGGCTTTTAAAAGTGTTATTGTGTGGGAATGGGTTAAACCTTAACTGTTTTTTTTCAAAATTTTTGACTTGTCTGAAATTAAAGGGGTAGCTGACCACATTATAAGGTATGATTAAAAAAGTTACCATCTTACAGGACAGAAAAATATTGTGGAAAAAGAAATTGATTGTCACATTCTCCATTTCTCAAACTGTATCTACTCTATTGGCACTTATTTCTTGAGTTCTATGCACAAATGTTGTCTGCAGTTTTTCAAAATATAATATGATTTTGTCGTCTGGGATTTGGTATACCATCTTGTACGTACATATAGGTGATGTCCACAAAATTTGACATTACATTCAATTATTAATATGTAGACAGACAATGTAATGGTGTTACATTGTTTGTCTTGCTAACCAGCATATTTTTCATAGTTTGACCATAAGGATGACCTCGTTCTCATCAATTACTTTTACCTTGACATCAGCATTCATGCTTAACCCACTACCAGATGAAATAATTTTAGACTGGTCCAAATTCAAAGAAGTTGCAGAAGATAATCTTCTGATCATGAAATTCAAAAAAATTCCGTATAACAGGCAATTTCTTCATTTTCCACAATGTTTTCATTTTTTATTATTCTTGGGGGCATAAAAAGCGTCATTGTATGGGAGTAGGTTAAGTTTTGACATGACATGAATACAGGTATTAGGGGAGAGGAAAGTTTGGCCTTAATCTTGGACATGACTTTCATTGGACATACTGAATATGAACTTTTTACTTTGAACAGCATAGAAAGATGGAAAACTTTGGTTGTTATTTTTTTAGTTTGGGTTGTATAGAAGGACAGACAACATGACAGACTGGCAATGGTAATAGATGTACAATATGCCCCCTATTTTTTTGTATCCGAGGGCATAGTTAAGGAAAAAATAATTGTAATCTTAGTAACCATAGTATTAACGCTTTCCTGTTCAATCCCTGGTTTTTATGCCGCTGTGATTTTATAATTGAGAAAACATTGTAGAAATAGAAGAAATTGCTTGTGACAAGCAATTTCCTCTTTTTCCAAAACATTTTCTATCTTAATGATTAATTTTCAAATAAAATCCACTTTAAGCCTTTACTGTTTTGCAAAATTTTAGACCTGTCCAAATTCAAAGGTTTTGCCGACAGCTTGTGACAGTATTTTCAACCTCAAAAGACAATCACCTGAAAATTGTAATCTGCAAATTATTAGAATTTGGACCAGTCGAAAATTAGTTGTTTGGTAATGGGATAAATGTTAAACTGTTAAGTGTTTATTGCTAATAGTCTATATATGTTTTCTATCCTTTCAAATAAAGTTTATATCCTTCAACAATTTTTCTTCATGTTCTGATTTTTTCTCTCTTTTTTTTCACTTCAAACTAGCCTAAAGTTAGAAGATAAAAAAACAAGAGTACCATAGTCACAATATACACCACCACTTTGCTGCTGTTTCACGAAAATAATTGTAGACACTACTTATTTTGACAGAACCAAATTCAAAACATTTGTAGACTACCTTTTTAAATGTCAAGTTCACACAGTTCGTTATGATTGATTAAATGAATGGGCCCAGAGACTAAGTGTCATGGGGCATAACTCTTGCAAAAATCAATGAACCATAAAATCCTTGATCCATGTACACCTACAAATTATGGTAATGACATTGACCAAGTTTCATTTAAATCAAGACAAAAAGTTAGGAGGATTTGTGTTCACAAAGCTGCAATTTCAATAAGCCCCAGATACCAAGTTTTAAGGGGGCATAATTCAGAAAATTAATGAACCATAAAATCCTTGATCGATGTAAATCTACAAATTATGATGATGACATTGACCAAGTTTCATTTAAATCAAGACAAAAAGTTAGGGGCAATTGCATTCAAAAGGCTGCCATTTCAATAAGCCCAAGAGACTAAGTTTTAAGGGGGAATAATTCAAAGAAAAATAAATGAACCATAAAATCCTTTCTTCATGCACATCTACCAATTTAGGTTATAACATCCACCAAGTTTCATTTAGATCCAGCCAGTAACTTAGGAGGAGTTGCATTCACAAGGCTGCCATTTCAATAAGCCCAAGAGACTAAGTTTTAAGGGGGCATAACTCAGGCAAAAATCAATTAACCATAAAATCCTTACTTCATGATAATCTACTGATTTAGGTTATAACATCCACCAAGTTTCATTTAGATCCAGCCAGAAACTTAGGAGGAGTTGCATTCACAAGGCTGCAATTTCAATAAGCCCCAGAGACTAAGATTTTAGGGGGCATAACTGAGGCAAAAATCAATTAACCATAAAATCCTTGATCCATGTAAATCTACAAATTATGATGATGACATTGACCAAGTTTCATTTAAATCAAGACAAAAAGTTAGGAGGAATTGCATTCACAAGGCTGCCATTTCAATAAGCCCAAGATACCAAGTTTTAAGGGGGCATAACTCAGGCAAAAATAAATGAACCATAAAATCCTTTCTTCATGCACATCTACCAATTTAGGTTATAACATCCACCAAATTTCATTTTAGATCCAGCCAGAAACTAAGGAGTTGCATTCACAAGGCTGCCATTTCAATAAGCCCCAGAGACTAAGTTTTTAGGGGGCATAACTGAGGCAAAAATCAATTAACCATAAAATCCTTGATCCATGTTAATCTACAAATTATGATGATGACATTGACCAAGTTTCATTTAAATCAAGACAAAAAGTTAGGAGGAATTGCATTCACAAGGCTGCCATTTCAATAAGGCCTAGTGATTAAGTTTTAAGGGGGCATAACTCAGGCAAAAATCAATTAACCATAAAATCCTTTCTTCATGCACATCTACCAATTTAGGTTATAACATCCACCAAGTTTCATTTTAGATCCAGCCAGAAACTTAGGAGGAGTTGCGCTCACAAGAAAAGTGAATGTACGTAAGATGATGCCAATATACGACTGCCTCGGGCGGCGTATAAAAGATGCAATTATATGCTTGCCTTGAGCTGTGACCTTGACCTTGGGGCTGTCTCAAAGTTTGTTTCAAATGTCTTATCTACTCACTATAAAGAACAATTGTGCAAAGTTATTTTGAAATCAATCCATAATTTTAGGATACTCCAGATATGCTTAATTCTTGTGTTTGACCATGAGCTGTGATTTGACCTTGAAGCTATCTGAAGGTTTCTTTCAAATTGCACATCTACTCATGACTGAGAGCAATTGTGCCTAGTTATATTGAAATCAATCTATAATTGAAGGAGCTATGCTCTGGACATACTTAATTCTAATGTTTGACCTTGATCAGTCACTTTGACCTTTAAACTACAGGAATAAATTTTTCAAATGGAACATCTACTCAAGATAGAGAACAAAAGTGTAGAGTTATATCTCAATCCATCAATAATTGAAAAATCTATGCTCATGAAATGTTAAACTCTGATGTTCAACCTTGAGCTGTGACCTTGACTATGGAGCTATCAGACAATTTCTTTCAAGTTGTATGTCTATTCATGATGGAGAACAATAGTGTAAAGTTATTTGGAATTCCTTACATAATTTAAGAAACTATGCTCCAGACATGCTTATTTTCAATATTTGACATTGAGCTATGATCTTAACCTTGGAGCTTTCTGTTTTTTTTCTGGAAAACTGGCACATCTTCTCATGACTGAGAACAATTGTGCCAAGATATATTGAAATCCTTTTGTAATTGAAGGAGATATGCTCTGGAAATGCTTAATTTTAAGTTGCGAACTTGGGATGTGACCTTGCCCTTGGAGCTATCTGGCAAAAAAACCAAGAGGACCAGAATGGCCCTAAATTGCTCACCAGACTAATTTATGACAGTTGGAATAAAACTTGAAAGAACACAGGCAAGTTCATCCTTGAGCTGTGACGAGATTATCTGAATATTTCTTTCAAATGGCACATCTACCCATGATTGAGTTTAATTGTGACATTCTAGTTTTAGGAACCAAAAAATGGTCCTCACAAATATGGACTAAGGCATGAGAGTTGACCAAGTATTTTTCAACAATTTTTCAGTCATATTGCGGAGCATGTAACAATGGATTCCTAGTATTTCTTGCACCAGTATTACCATTAAATCCTTTCCTAGCCTCCAGCTGCCATCCCATTTAGGTTTAGGATCATCTACTCATTGGGGAGACAAAATGAGGCAAAGGATATTTGCTGCTGCCAAGATTCAAACTCATGACACCCAGGGTTCCAACAATTTTCTGCTTACAAATTTCAAAACTTTTTCCAGGATATTTGTAAATTCAAGATTTTTTTTCATTGACAAAAACCCGAAATACCTCAAAAGTTTTTAAAAGTTATGTCATGCATCTTTTATTCTTATGAAAATGTGGTTGCTGCCTCTAGTGGAGAAACATTGGTACCCATACAGTACAGCAGACACTTACTCTTGTATGCAATAAAGAACACTGCATAGTTAAAGCAAGGACTATTATGACACTGATTGTTGAGTCCCTGAGACCCCATTTTATTGATGTCAAAAGAAAACCCTTTTCCCTTTTTTTATAAAAAGATATCACAAAAACAAGACATTTGCCCGACCAGGAATGAGTTTCACGAAATTCCTGACTTTCCCCCCTTTTCCCTTTACATGGGTACCCTTGACATCCCATCATTGAAGATTGGATGTCTGACACCTTCCCAACTGCGCTATGTTGGCAGCCCTGATGTACTCACAGACACAACACCACAGTAATAGCACCATTTGCCATTGTCGGTCAGATTCATGCAAAGTTTGATTGACATTGGCCCACTGGCTTAGGAGGAGAAGATGCTTAAAGATTTCAAAATCAAAATAAGCCCCGCCCTGCCACACCACATTTCTGCCAAGTTTGGTTGAAATTTGCCCACTGGTTACTAAGGAGAAGATATTTAACCCTATCCTGAACAATCCCTTGTTTTTACGTCCCTGTGATTTTATACTTAAGAATATATTGAGGGAAAAGAAGAAATTGATTTTAACAAGCAATTTCTTCCTTTCCCACAATATTTTCTAACCTGTAGGTTGGCTACTTTTCAAATTGCAACCACTTTAAGTTGTCATCTACAACTTCTTTCTAATTGGACCAGTCTAAAATTTTGAAGAACAGGAAAAGGTTAAAGAATTGTTGATGCCTTCCTACGGACAACAAACAAAAGTGATCACAAAAGCTCATCTTGAGCACATTGTTAAAGGGCAAAAAAATTGTTGATGCCTTCCGACAGACAACAAACAAAAATGATCACAAAAGCTCATCTTGAGCACATTGTGCTCAGGTGTGCTAAAAAATCAAATAGCAAAACTCTACTAATGACATAGATCAATTGTGAAATGTTATTTCCAAATTGAAGGAGCTATGATCTGGAAATACTTGGAATTATCAGAAGATTTTTTTCAAATTGCACATCTACTCATGATAGAGAACAATTGTGTAAAGTTATTTGGAAATCCACGATTGAAGGAGCTATGGAAATGCTTTATTTCAATATTTGACATGGACCAGTCTAAAATTTTGTTGAGCTGTGACCTTGGAGCTTTCTAGATTCTTTTTCAAATGGTACATCTACTCAAGATAGAGAACAATTGTGCCAAGTTATTTCAAAATCCATCAACAACTGAAGGAGCTATGCTGTGATTAAGGTCCTTTTTAACCTTTAACTGTGACCTTGACCTTGGATCTATCCAAAACCAGGGACATATGCATTAGCATTCACATGTGAAGTATCATCAAATTTGGCCCAAGAGATATTGGGGGGATGGACGGACTGAAAACTGAAGGATGGACGGACAGACAAAGATTTTCAAAGCCTTCACCAAATGTGGAAATTAGCCCCGCCGATTTATTTTCATCCAATCAAAATTCTTTGAAGGAATCTGATAAAGGGTCATCCAAGGATCATTCCCGTAAAGTTTTCTTGAAATCCATTCACTTATTTCTGAGAAGAGGATTTTCAAAGATTTCGCAATACATGGAAATTAGCCCCGCCCATTAAAGTCATGTTTTCATCCGATCAAAATCTTTCGAAGGAATCTGATAAAAGCTCACCTAAGGATCAATCCAGTGAAATTTGGTTTTAATCCATCAACTGGTTTCTGAGCAGATGATTTTTGAAAGGCTCATGAAATATGGAAATTAGCCCCGCCCATTAATGCCATTTTTTTTTTAACCTATCAAAGCTCTTTGAAGAAATCTGATAACGGATCATCTAAGGATCATTTCTATGAAATCAATCCACTGGTGTCTGAGAAGAGGATTTTAAAAGATTTTACCATAAAAGAAATTAGCCTCGCCCATTAAAGCCATGTTTTTCATCGATCTAAATTCTTTGAAGGAATCTGATAAAGGGTCACCCAATGATCATTTCTGTGAATTTGGTTGAATTTTGTTATGTACTTTGTGAGGAGAAGATTTTGAAGTAAAAGTTTACAGAAGGGCACACGACAGACACAACGCCATGACAATGGCTCACTGGCTTCAGCCAGAGGAGCTAAAAGTGATTACCTCTGCTGAATACACCTCAAGGATAGGCCTAGATGTGCCCTGGTCTGAGTTGTTAATCTGAACATCCATTTTGTCTCTATCTTTTTTTAACTTGTCATGTTTTAAGTCAGGAGCTAATCCATCTAATACAAATATCAAATGAACTCCTTCCTTCATAAACTCTAGTGTTCGATAGAACAAGTTTCTGAAATATACATGAATGAAAATAGCTTTGTCAGATTTAGAGTACCTCTTTGCTAGATTACATGATAATACACTGAAACAACAAGAGGGCCATTGGCCCTTAAGCATTCACCTGAATCAGTGGAAACAAATGGCCAAAAAAGCATAAGTGACAAAGTTTTGTCCAAGGTGAGACCAAATCAAAACTCTGTTGTGTACATACTATGGTGAAATAACATTTAAACCATATTTTAAGATATTTCAACCATAAATATAGCCTTTAACCCTTTCCTGTTTCGCAAAATTCCAGACTCGTCCAAATTCAAAGGTTTTGCAGAAGAAATTTTAAAGTTGAGTTTATTCGAAAAATAACAATTCAGTACGGTAGAAAATATTGTAGAAATAGAAGAAATTGCTTGTTACAAGCAATTTCTTCTTTTTCTACAATGTTTTCTCAATTATAAAATCACAGGGATTTAAAATCCAGGGATTGAACAGGAAAGGGTTAAGCTATTTACAAAGTTCTTCAAAGGTTAGGCCTAGTTACCTTCTTTTTCACCCAAAATGGCCCAAAATAGAACCTGTCAAATATCAAATAGAATACACAAACATTTTGACCAAATATCAGGGTATCTATTTTCAAAAATAGTTTCTAAAGTATCAATTGACCTAGTGACCTACCTTTTGACCTCATGTGACCCAATATCGAACTTATCAAGATATTGTGAAGACAAACATTCTGACTAAAGATGAAAGTATTTAACCCTTTCCCTTTTTGGAAATTTTAGACTAGTCCAAATTGAAAGAGGTTACAGACGACAATGACAACTGGATGCTATTTGAAATGAACCCATCCTATGTGGTAGAAAATATTGTTACAAGCAATTTCTTCTTTTTCCACAATGTTTTCTCAAGTATAAAATCACAGGAACTTAAAATCCAGTATTTTAACAGGAAAGGGTAAAGACAAAAATGTGCCATGTAGAGTGCACACAAGGTTTTTCTAAGATTTGAGCTAGTTTTTGCCCTTGCGCTCAGACGAGCTAGTGAGTTAAAAAAGTTAAGATAATTTCATTTTTAAAATCATCTTCAATAAGAGAATTTCAATTACAAATCCTTTGAGGATTTCTTGCTGGGATTATTGTAAATATTTAACTCAATCCCACACAATGAGGCTTTTGGAAGCACAAAGAAAAAAAGCTTGGGAAAACGAAGAAATTACTCGTCACAAGCAATTTCTTCATTATTAACTTTCCACACCAAAAGATAAAGAATTTTAAAATGTCATCGACTGAAAAGTATTGTCTGCAACTTCTATGAATTTGACCAGTCTAAAATTTTGTTGTCTGATAATGGGTTACGGAAAAAACATGAAGGAAAATGACAATAGATAGACCTACAAAAGAGGGAGAATGTCCTTACCTAAGAAGCAAGTTAATAGATACCCTGTAAAATTATATATGGACTTTTCTTTCAATCTTTCTTAACTCCAGAATCCACAAGCTCAAATCTGTAGTCCATACTTTACCATTGAATTCAGAAATCAATGATACCTTGTTTTATCATGGGAATTTCTTCCCTGGGGTTTATATGAGATAAATAGGTTGTAAAGTGTTCCTACACTCACCTCAGGTATAAGTTATGTAGATGGACTGTTCCTACACTCTTTCTAAACTCTAGAATCCACATACTCAGGTCAACAGCCAGTATTTTTCCACTGAGTTCAGAGATCTGCAACCTTGTCTCTCCGACAGGGGACAGGATCTTCCAGAGGTGAATAACACCCATCCCATACCCTGAATATATAAAAATATCATAATTCATTCACAAAATCTCAAACATACAAAAAGGTATGTCCTAAAAAAAAAATTATCAACTCCAGCATCAGGGCAACATAGGGAAAACAAATTACTTTGTTGGACTAAAGAGAAACAACCTTTTAAATTTTACTACTTTTTCAAAAATGATGAAGAACAAGCGTGATATATTCTATCAAAACACATTATTAACCCTTGTCATGCTGAACCCGGAATATTCAGGTTTGGGCAGGAGGTGTAGACCAAGATCAGCCTGCACATAAGTGCAGTCTGATCTTGATCTACACCTACTGCATTTACTTTTCTTGCCAGAGTTGTTTATGAATTGGTTTCTAAAAGGAATATTGATTTTTCAACAACAAATTCTATCAGCGCTTTCAGTCCTTTGATTTTACTGTAATTCGGTAAGGCGATTTATACAGCATGACAAGGGTAGAATGAAGGAGTAACTCTTTGGACAAGCTTAATCTCACCCTTTGACCTTGACCTGTTATCTTCACATTGAAACTATCTCAATATTTATTTCAAATGGTACATCTAATCATGGTAGAAAATAGCTATGCAAAATTATTCTATTAACCCATTCATAAATGTTGCAGTTATGCTCTGAAAAAGCTGACAGATGGAAGGATGAACATCAAAACAATATAGATCCCTCTGCCTAGCTGCAGGAGATAACAATGTCAAGCAATTGCATGAATTATATTGTCAATCAAAAATATCATTGACCAATAAAACCATTCATTTAACCCATTCTCCGACAACAAAAATATAGACAGGTCCAAAGTGAAAAAAGCTGCAGTTGAAAAATTTAAGGTGATGAAATTTTACAAGTCTTTGTCTTAAGGGTAGAAAACAGTGTGGATAATGAAGAAGTTGCTTGTAACAGTTGTTACAACTGTCAAGCAATTTCTTCATTTTCCACAATGTTTTCCAAAACTTTTTTCATGAGGGTTGTAAAAAGGCAGGATTTTGCAGAAATGGATTAAACAGAAAATACAAAACTGAGCACCAACAATTATGGCGGACATTTTCATTGTTAAGGACCAATAAGGTCTACTTTTTAGGTTGCCTACCAACAACTCTCTTTTCAGTCGATACAATTTTGTGAAGTAATATTGTATGATATCAAAGCAATTAAACCATACATTTTGTGAACTTTTATGTGATAATATCACAATATATAGAGGATAATTGTTTGTTTCAGTGTAAGATCGATTTATATTTCATTGAGTGAACAACAAAAGCTATATTTTCACGAGTGGCAAAGCCACTAGTGAAAATATAGCTTTTGTTGTTCACGAAATGAAATATCAATCAATCTTACTTGAAAAACAAACGATTATTCTATTTCTATAGGGCAAAAATTAGACAAAATGCGAAAATTATATGACAAATTTTCTTAAAGCGCGTCATTTTGCATGTGACTGCTATGCAACACTTATGATGACGTCACTTATTTGGCTCTGCTTAGATAACGTCAGAGAGGGTGAAATGAACGCAAGCAGGGCATAAGTTTTTGATAATTTCACTGCATAGGCGGTGAGTTTATCAAATGATAATCTATGTTATTTCTCGGTAATCCACCTGAAAGCATTAACCCATTCCAACTCAATCCCTCCTTTTTACGCCCCGCAATTAAAGAGCTTTGGAAAACATTGTGGAAAATGAAGAAATTGCTTGTATCAAGCAATTTCTTCTTTTTCCACAATGTTTTCTACCCCAAAAGACGAAAAAAATTAAAATTATATCAACTTGAAATTGTCGTCTGCAGCTCCTTTCAATTTGGACTGGTCTAAAATTTTGTTGTGTGGGAATGGGTTAAAGACAATGTCTTGTTGAAGTTGAGTGGGAGTGGCTATATCAGTCATTGAGTTCAAAAGATGTTCCTAGATACTAGCATTTCCTATGATGATGGAAAAACACGGTGATGTTGAACCGATCCATTCCATCCGGAAAGCAAAGCTACGGCAGACTTTAAAAGAGACCTTCAGGTCAGACCAATGCTATACACAATTTTTCCACTTAGTAAAATCGATTCTGCATGAAACTTGATCTAGTGTTGCGATATATTAATCAAAAATAAATTTTGGTTTAATTTTCTTTAATGTAAGTGTAAAAGGGTATATTTATTATGTTTGTGAATGTACTTCATCTCATGTATATAGTCATGCTATCAAAATAAATATCATGGGTGAGATGAATGAGAAAGTTGAGTTTGAGATCTGTTCACATAATCCCGCCCTTGCATGCTTTATCTATCTATATATACTGCCCAACTCCCATTTCGGGTATTACTGGCAGGTGCTTTACATAACAAGTTTTCCTCCTAATCTTCTGTGTAGCCCTCACTCTGCTCTATACCTTGCAAAAGGACAGATCTAAAATATTTTGGATTCGTTATTCAACCCATGTCTACATTGCTGCATTACATTGTTTCCTAGTAGGTTGTATCTTCACAAAATCTGCATGTTGCATATTTTTATTGCAAATTTTCCTTCGCTAGGGATTTTTTAATATTTCTATTTCAAAGCTATTTGTACATAGCATATAAACATAAAAAAACCCTTGTCATATTCTTTGTTATTATTTTCACCAGGTTACATAAGATTTTCCAATTTGATTTCTTATGTAAATGACATTGTTGCTCTTAGATAGTATTGTTCAGCAATCTCAATGCGATATTTTCCAATGTATGGTTATTTTTTTTATAGAGTATCATGTATCCCTTGGATTACTAAACATTATAGGGATATTTTCAAAATAATAATAGATGGTTGTACAGGCTAATCAAAATCCGGTTCTTCCAATGATCTTGATGCATTGCGTGTCTGGTTTTGATGTGCGCACATTGACTTGTACCCGGAATTTTAGCTACGTCCGAACACTAATCATAATTCAATCCCACTCATAACTGTACCCATGTTTTTCATATTTCCCATCAGATCCCGTCAATATACTGTTAGTATTTATTCATTGCTATAAAATACCATTTACATTGAAGATTTTATCTTTCAATGTAAAACGAAATACTTACATAAACCGAGATAAACGTAGTTTTTGTTTACATCGCTCTTGATTGATTAATTATATTACGAATGTCGAGACGAAAAGAATAATGTTCAGATACTCTATGATATTCGACCCATTACCACATGAGAAAATTTTGGACCGTTCCAAATTTAAAGAAGTTGCAGACAAAAATTTAAACTTAATGAAATTTTAGATTTTTTAAGCTTGAAAAAACATTGTGGAAAATGAAGAAATTGCTTGTAGCTTGTTTTCTTGAGGAGTGTCAAAAAGCATCATTGTATGGGAATGGCTTAAAAGGGTCTTCCTGATGACCATACAAACATTTTTGTCAAGCTTTAGGATGATTCTTTCTTGTCTTTCAGTAATTACGACAAGACAAAATTTAGACTGGTTCAAATTGGAAGAAGTTGCACACAACAACTTTTAGTTGATGAAATTTAAAAATTCTTTGTCTTTTTGGGTTGAAAAATTTGTTGATAATAAAGAAATTGCTTATCAGACACAATTCTAAAATGATGATATCTTTAAAATCTTTGTTTTTTGGGGTATAAAACATTGTAGGTACCGGTAATTAAAAAAATTTCTTATAACAGAAATTTTTTTCATATTCCACATTCTTTTCCAAAGTTCTTATATTGTAGGGTGTTATAAAGCGTGAGTGTTGGGGAATGTTCTAAGTAATATTCACAATTGGGTTGAGCAGCTGGTGGTTTGGATCAAATGTTGTTCATGTACTAGTGTTAGAAACATCAGGAAGATATGGATAGGTGCTCCAGCTGCAACAATGTAACTGAAAATGATGAGCAATTAATTGTACCCAGGTGAAAATGATCACTATTTTATTTTCTAAACCCATTATCATGCAGCAAAATATTTGACAGGTCTAAATTCAAAGCAATTGCAGATGACAATATCAAGTTAAGAGAATTTTTGATATCTTTGTCTTTCTTGGAAGAAAATAAGGCTGAAATTGAAGAAATTGCTTGTGACAAGCAATTTCTTCATTTTCAATCTTGTTTTCCTCAAGTCATTTTTTGCCGGCGTAAAAAAGTGCGAATGAGTAGGAATATGCTAAGCCCAGTGTCATCATATGAGCTGTTGTTCATTTATATGCAAGATCTATGCGAGATGTTTTTGTCACATGTATTTATCTCTCGCAACTAACTACCCGTGACTGCATACTACTTATCTTTAATTTGTGTCTAAACTTAGGATGTAAACAAATTTTTCTAGTAGGAATATTCAGTCTTGATAATGGAAGGTAGATTTTGTTTGTTGCAAATATTTTTACCATTCATTCCCACACTATCCCTGGTTTTTCCTCAAGAAATACAATTTGGCAGACAAAGGAGAAATTGCTTAAAATAAGAAATTTCTTCGTTTCCCACAATGTTTTCTACACTATAATACAAAGATTTTTAAAATTCCTAAAACTTAAAGTTGTTGTCTGCAACTTCTTTGGATTTCGACCAGTCCAAAAATTTAGTAGTCTTGTAATTTGCTATATTAACACTTTTTTACAATTTTACACAAATATTAAGTCTTCAAATGACGATTAAGTTTAGTTGAATGTCTTTGTCAGTATTAACCTTTCCTGTTTTTTGAAATTTTAGACTGGCCCGAATTGAATGAGATTACAGACGACAGTGAAAAGTTGATGCAATTTGAAATGTAACAACCTATATGGTAGAAAATATTGTCGGAAATGGAGAAATTTCTTCTTTTCCACTATTTTTCTCAAGTATAAATCACAGCGATGTAAAATCCCGGGTTTGTGCAGGAAAACCTTAATTATAATTCAGTTTTATCAACATTTATATGAGCATGTTTGACCCAAACATTTAACCCTTTCCAGTTTTTTGAAATTTTATTCTTGACCAAATTGATAGAGGTTGCAGACAACAATTTCAAATATTGGCTTTTAGGGTAGAAAAAACGGATGGTGAAGAAGTTGCTTGTAACAAGCAATTTCTTCTTTGTCTACAATGATTTTTACTAACCTTTTCCTTGAGGCGCTTAAAAAAGGGATTGTATGGGAATGGGTCATGACTATTTTTTATTCGAGCATAGATTACTTGATTTATTCACATTTTTAAATTCAAAATAAACTTTTGATTATTTTTTCCATTTAATGAAATTGTTATTACTTTTACATGTGAATTTTTTTAAAGCCTGGTTTTGTTTAATTCAAACTATTGGAGATTACAGAAGAAATCAAAGCACCAGTGACCTAGTTCTGGCCAAAGCCACCTGTTAAGAAAATCTTGTATAAGAATTCAGAAACAAAAAGATGTTCTTACAAAAATACATGTTTTTTGTGCCAGAAAAGTAGCATATACATTGAAAAGCAGATTTGGGTTAATTAACTAGTGTGGATTAAAAATCAAATACAGTGTGGTTTTTTTTTGTTGTTTTTTTTTCAAGATTTTCTACTATGTTTCTATGTAAAAGGTTAATTAGAAGGTTATACATACCAAATATCAGTGCTGTAGGCTTTCTCATTTCGGAGGATTTTTTTCTTCTTTGTTTCTATGTTAAAATTGGGTGCGGCTGGGCAGAGCCCAAATTTAACCCACAGGGTATTGCATAAACAAACTCTGTACAGATTAATATGGAGATTCTAGATACCTAATATCAATACTCTAAGTTTTCTGGTTTAGAGAAGAAGATTTTCAAAATTTTCCTTCTTTGTTTATATGTTAAAATATGATGGGACAGGGCAGAGCCCAAATATGACCCAAGGGCTATCATTTGAACAAACATGATAGAGGTCCCAATTTAGTTGCTGCAAACCAAATATCAATGCTCTAGGCCTTCTGGTTTCAGAGATATAGATTTTTAAAGATATTCTTATTTTCCCCTTTTCGTTGCCATGGCAACCAGAGTTAAGGACGGATTTCAATTATTTGAACAATTTTGAAAAAGCTTCACCCAAGAAACATCTCTGCCAAGTTTCATCAAGACTTGCTTTCTAGTTCAGGAGGAAAAGATGTTTAAAGAAATTGTTGACAGACGCGCGACTAAACAGGATGCTGGACATTGGGTGATCACAATAGCTCACTCTCAGGTGAGCTAAAAAGCCTTGGAAAACATTGTGGAAAATGAAGAAACTCCTTGTTACAAACAATTCTTTTCATTTTCCACAATGTTTTTTAACCAGACAGGTCTAAAATTTTGTCTTCTGGTAATGGGTCAACTTGTGCATTTTACAGGATATGAGTCTTTACTATATGTACATTTAAGATTTAAGTGAGGGGGATGGGGATTATATTTTGCTGAATTTACTGGTTGCGTCTAATGACCTTCAGGGTGTACTCAAGCATAGCCCAAATTAGACTTTCTTTAACCGTAGCCACCGCAATCCCTGATTTTTATGAATTTTAACCCTCTCATAGTCCAATCCTCAATTTTCATGTCCCTCAAGAAGTACAATTTTGCAAATAATTTGGTAAAAGAAGGAATTGCTTCTTCTCCCTATAGTTGATTTTCATATGATAATACAAAGATTTTTAATATTTCCATTTTCCTCGATGCTGAAATCTGGGCATAAAAAGGCGTCATTGCGTGGGAATTGGTTAAATAAATAATAATGAGCCTAAAAAAATGCACAGTAAATTGTGTTAAGGAAAAGGTTGATTATTGTATTTTATCCTTGCTCCATGATTGTATTTTGAAATGACGAGTAACACTCGTGTTCAAATCGAAGAAATAAACTATTGAAGTATTGAACATGATAAATTATGTTTCTTCCAGACATCTTGTAAATTATTGGATAACTATTATTCATCAAAAGCTAATGACCATATACATGTACTTTTTATTATCATTTTCATTTAGTGAAACCATGTCCTGCTGAAAAAGGGACTTAATGTTGTGTTGCTTTAACATTTTGTGTACTTAGGATTCTAAAATGAAACATTTCCTTATTTCTTTAAGACTATCCACAATACATTCCTCATTTTTTGTAAGTAGGTTTGTTTTATCAATGCATATTTTAACCCTTGACCCAATAATCTTTTTTTTTTAATTGTGTCAAAAGGCATGATAGATATCAACATGAAACTTCATTTGGAATGCTCAGTAAAAGAAACATGAAATGTTTCTCTAAACCCTTTCCTGTTTTATGAAATTTTAGACTGGTCCAATTTGAAAGAGGTTGTAGACAACAATGACAAATGCATGCAATTTGAAATCTGACCAGCCTATAGAAAATATTGTGGGAAAAGGAGAAATTGCTTGTTTTTAGAAATTCCTCCTTTTCCACAATGTTTTCTCAAGTATAAAATCACAGTGACGTAAAATCCCGGGTTCGTCCAGGAAAGGGTTAATAAGTATGATCCTGCATTGATAAGATTGGAGATTTACCACTGCCTGTCTGTCTGTGAATGGAAAACTTAAAGCAAAAACTTAACATTTTGCTCTTATTCAAACACCATTGAAGGTACATGTAATATCAGGGTCAGAATTGTGCCCTCTAGAGTGCACACAAGGTATTTACGAGATTTTACTAAGTGACCTACTTTTTGACCCTTCCATTTTTTTTACGCTTATCCATTAAAACACAATAAAATTTTAGACTCATCTAAATAGATTTGATTTCCAATGGGTTTTTACGCCGCTGTCAACAATCTTTCAGTTTTATCGCAGCGGCTGGAGCACCTAACAATGGAATACTGGTATTTCTCACTCCAGTACTACCACATCCTTTACTAGTGTCCAGCTGCTATCCCACTTTGGTTTACGGTTATCAACCCATTGTGAGAGACAAATAGTCGGAAAGGATGAGTGCCAACGTCAGGATTCGGACCCGGGACCTATAAATTGACAGTCCCACGCACTACCAACTGTGCTATGACGGCGGCACTCATCTAAATAGAATGTTTTTTGGAAATGATAATTTTGAGTTGAAATATAAAAAACCTTTGTCTTTCTGCATTGAAAACATCATGGGAAATGAAGAAATTGCACAATAGTTTTCAAAGGGGTGTTAAAAGGAGGATTGCATAATGCATAAAACATACATTCAGGTCATTATTTCCATGTAATAACTGCCAGGCTTTAACTGATTGATTGAATGGGGTTCAACGCAACTTTTAACAGTATTTCAGTCATATTGCAGCTGCTGGAGCACCCAACAATGGATAGCTGGTATTTCTCATTCCAGTACTACCACTACATCCTTTACTAGTGTCCAGCTGCTATCCCACTTTGGTTTAAGGTTATCAACCCATTTGTGAGAGACAAATGTCGGAAAGGATATGTATCGCTGCCAGGGATCAAACCTATGACATCCCATTATTGAAGACCAGGAGTCCGATGCTCTACCAACTGCGCTATGAAGGCAGCTGGCATTAACTGAGAGAAAAAGTTAATTCAGTTATTTCAAGTGCTGTTAACACAAGGCTTTTTTTCACTTGACTCATGTCATTGTATTGAAAACAATCTATAGTGAAAGAATCTACAGATTTTTTCCCAAAAGTATTTGTACACAAATGGGTCAAAATCTGTTAGAAATTATTGAAGATTTTACAAATTGATAGGAATAATTGTGTTAGAAAATCAATGCCCATCTATGATATATAGGACAATGAAAACAACTAAATGTTGATATTATTCCATGCATAAAAGTGACCAAGAAATATCATTGAAAACAATGACTTTGAACGCCCAACATAATTTCTATTATGTTTATTTCAGCTCCTAGAAAATTCTGTAAATTCCGGGCTACTTATAAAATGTTTCTTTCAATATCTCTGGATGAATAAGAACTTTTTTAATGCAATAATAGTGTTAATTAATGTGAATTACCTATATTCTATACAATAAATAAATGTTTGTTAGATTTGAGAATTATTTCCTCTAAAAGAAAGACGTTTAGAGATAGCTTAATTCTTCTGAATCTGGTCTTTTTAACCTTTTATCACACAAGGACAAGATGTGTTTGTGAAAAACAATGCCCAGGCCATAAATGAGTTTTATTTTTTGTGTTTGACCTTGGTATGTGACCTTGACCTTATCACATGACCTTGACATGAGATGTGTATTATGGAGATATATAATCATGCCAAATATGAGCATTGTATCTTGTAGAGGCTGGTAGTAATTGGCAATGTTAACCCTTGTCATGCTGAACCCGGAATATTCCGGTTTTGGCAGGAGGTGTAGAATAAGATCAGACTGCACTTATGTGCAGGCTGATCTTAGTCTACACCTCCTGCTGTACTTTTCCATCCAGAGTTGTTTATGAGGTTGATTTCTAAAAGAAATATTTATTTTTGAACAACAAGTTCTATCAGTGCTTTCAGCCCTTTGATTTGACAGTATTTCAGTAAGGTAATTTATACAGCATGACAAGGGTTAAGTTTTTTGGTTAAGTTTTGCTGACAGACAGACAGACGACGGACAACAGTAAAACAATATGCCACTGATCTATCAATGTGGGGGCATAAAAATTAGACTGATCTAAATTGAAAGTTGTGGATGACCTTTTAAAGTTTACGAAATTTTAGATTTTTTTCAATTTTCTTGGTTGAAAACATTGTGGAAAATGAAGAAATTGCTTGTCACAAGGAATTTCTTCATTTTACACAATGTTTTCTCAGTTATTTTTCTTGAGGGATATCCAAAAGCATCACCATGTTGGAATGGGTTAAGAAATTTATAAACAATAAGTTTAGATAAAATTTTATTCACAAAATAAACAATGATCACAAATATTCATCAGAATCCGAACAATTTCTTCTTTTTATCAAACTGTTAACCTGTCAGGAATTTTGTGTATGCATCTGATTAAAATGTTGTAACTACAACTCATTCAAACTAAAGTTGAAACTTAAGTCAATAATCGATGATTTGTATTTTTTTCTTCTTTGCACAACTATATCATTTACAAACTAATATTGCCATATACAGACAAACTGCCTTGACCGAGTGTAGACATTTCTAAATTTCTGTCAATTGTGCTCAAATTGACCAATCACTGGCCCCTATCCACTTAACCCATTCCAACTCAACAAAATTTTAGACCGGTCCAAATTGAAAGGAGCTGCAGAAGATATTTTCAAGTTGATGGAATTTAAATTTTCTTTGACTTTTTGGATAGAAAACTTTGTGGATAATGAAGAAATTGCTTGATCCAAGCAATTTCTTCATTTTCCTCAATGTTTTCCAAAGCTTTTTCGTTGAGGGGCTTAAAAAGGAGGGATTGAGTGGGAATCCATTTACCGCGCCATTTATTTCGACAGGTTCAACATTGATTTTAAAGGGCATTATTTTGCAAAATTTATGGTCAGTGGCATATAACAAACAAGAGGGCTGTTGGCCCTGGGGCACTCACCTGAGATAAAGGCTCTTTTTCTTTCAACAGTCTAATTTCATGTTAAGGTTAGGATTATGAAACAAGTGGGCCACAATTACATATAAAGACTATGAACCTGGGGATCCAAAAGTAAAAATTATAAATTCCAAGGCCTTAGTGCTGATTTGAAACAAGGAAAAAACTTTTTCCATGGGTTATAATTTCAGAAATAAGAAAGAAGTCTGTGAACTGATGCTTCATGCCTATACTCCCCCCCCCCCCGGGGCTTCGCCCCAGGAGATCCGAGGATCATGATTTTAGCTATTTTGAAAGAGGTCAATATACTGATGCTTCATGCAAAATATCAAGGCTCTACGTCTTCTGGGTCAGGAGGAGAAGATTTTTAAAGATTTTTTTAAAATTTCACTTTTGTTGCCATGGCAACCAGAGTTTTTAACAGGTTTCAATTCTTTTAGCTATTTTTGAAGGGGACCACCTAAGGAACATTTCTGCCAAATTTGGTTCAAATCGGCCCAGTGGTTTGAGAGGAGATGTCATTTAAAAAATCGTTCTTTATTTCTATATAAACCCCACCCCCCTGGGGCTCCGCCCCTGGGGATCCGAGGATCATGGTTTTAGCTATTTTGGAAGAGGTCAATATACTGATGCTTCATGCAAAATATCAAGGCTCTACGCTTTCTTGGTCAGGAGGAGAAGATTTTTAAAGATTATTTTAAAATTTTACTTTTGTTGCCATGGCAACCAGAGTTTTTAACAGATTTCAATTCTTTTAGCTATTTTTGAAGGGGACCACCTAAGGAACATTTCTGCCAAATTTGGTTCAGATTGGCCCAATGGTTTAGGAGGAGATGTCGTTTTAAGAAATTGTTGACGGACGACGCTCGACGGACGGACAAAAGGCGATCACAATAGCTCACTTGAGCACTACGTGCTCAGGTGAGCTAAAAAGTAAAATGGTTGGTTGGAGACCTTAACATTGTAACTGCAGCTTTAAAAGGTCATCAAACCAACAGAGAAATTCACATAAATGGCAGCCAATGTCAGCCAACTTCACCCCTGGTCTAAATGAATAACTTGATTGGCCAATTTTTTTCTTTGCTTGACAGCCATGATTGGTCAATTATGAAATTATGAGCACACAAGCTTGTACAGCTTATCATTATCTAAGAAAAGTTGTCTGAATGAAAACATTTCTTTTTCAATGTTTAAGATAAACTATCCACTGCAACTACAGTAAAAAAATTCATATCAATATCTCAAAAAGAAACAACTGGTTTGGTTTGTACATTAACCAAATTCCAAACGACAAAATTTTTGACTGGTCCTAGTTTAAAGAAATTACAGATGTCTATATTTAGTTGATGACATTATTAAAATCTATATTTTAGGGTAGAAAACATTTCTGGATAATGAAGAAGATGCTTGTAACAAGCAATTTCTTCATTTTCCACAATGTTTTCCCCAAGTTTGTTCTTGAGGAGTGCAGCAGTATTCAGACAATAGTGACATCAAATCATAGAAATTTTCTAATGCTATGAAGTAACATCATTTAGATTTTCCTTGGTGATGGATCATATTAAGTTAACGTTTTGGTTTATCCGACCCTTAAAGCAAAAAGAAATCTCCTGAGAAGTGCATTTTTTGTGTGTTTTTAGCTCACCTAAGCATGAAGTGCTCAAGGTGAACTTTTGTGGTTAGGTGGATGTTCATCGTCTGTTGTGCAACGTCTCACGGTCCTTCGTCAACATTTACCTTGTATGCACTCTAGAGGCTACATTTTTTGCCCAATCAACCTGAAATTGGGTCAGAATGATTGTCTTGATGAAATCTTGTGCAAGTTTGCAACTGGGTCAACTTGGGTAAAAATCTAGCTCATTAGGTCAAATCTTAGAAAAACCTTGTATGCACTCTAGAGGCCACTTTTGCCCAATCAACCTGAAATTTGGTTAGAATGATTGTCTTGATGAAATCTAGTGTGAGTTTGAAACTTGGTCAACTGGGGTCAGAAACTAGGTCATTGGGTCAAATCTTAGAAAAATCTTGTATGCACTCTAGAGGCCACATTTTTTGCCTAATCAACCGGAAATTTGGTCAGAATGATTGTCTTGGTGAAATCTTATGCGAGTTGAAACTGGGTCAACTGGGGTCAAAGGCTAGGTCACAGGGTCTTACCTTAGAAAAACCTTGCATGCATTCTGGAGGCCACATTTTTTGTTCAATCAACCTGAAATTTGGTCAGAATGATTGTTGTGATAAAACATTGTATGAATTAGAAACTGGGTCAACTAGGGTGAAGAACTAGGTCACAGGGTAAAATCTTAGGAAAACCTTGTATGCCACATTTTTTGCCCAATCGATGTCATCAATGAAATTACATAAAAAATTCGAGACATTAAACTCAGGTGAGCAATTTAGGGCCACTATGGCCCTCTTGTTTTTTCTAGGATTTAAAATATTGGAGACTAGTTCCAGTTCATTAATATTATGGGAGTTTCTCAAATATATTTCAAAACAGACTTTGTACAAAAAGGGAGATGAATTTTTCAGGGTGAAAATTATGTTTTTTCAGCTAGGGTCAATGCAATGGACCAATCGCTGCCCCCCCCCCTGACTTCCTAGGCAGCGGCCATTAACTCCGACAGGAAGTTCTGCTTCAAATTTTAACAGCTTTATTTTGAAAATTTTTGACCAGTAACATGTAACAAAATAGTAAAAATGGTTAGTTAGTAAACTAAACATTGAATAAGCTGTAGTTACAACATTTATGTCACTAAACCAACAAAATGGCTGCCAATGACCAAGTTGAAAGCTCAGGTCTTGGTTGAATAAATGATTTGATAAATGGTTGAATCCACGATTGACAGCCATGATTGGTCAATGATAAAGTCGAATTCAAACTAAGTCTTGAGTAGTCTGAGCTGATAGATATTATGTTACTAAATTCCTTTTAATAAGCAATTTCTGCATTTTCCACACAATTTTTAAAGATTCTTTTCTTGATGGTCATAAAAAGGCAGCATTGTGTGTGGAGTAGTTAAAATGAGTATGAAGCAAAGGCACTTAGTAAAGAAGGATATTCGTTGATTTCATACATAGTAATCACTCAACATTCTCACACAATCCTGTTTACAATCCTTGGTATGCCATCTTGTAAGTACATGTAGGTAATGTCTTGAATATTTGATATCAAATTACATTCATGCATTAACCCATTCCAACTCAATCCCTCCTTTTTACGCCCCTCGAGAAAAAAGCTTTGGAAAACATTGTGGAAAATGAAGAAATTGCTTGTATCAAGCAATTTCTTCATTATCCACAAAGTTTTCTATCCCAAAAGACGAAAAAATTCAAAATTCCATCAACTTGAAATTGTCGTCTGCAGCTTCTTTCAATTTTGACCAGTCTAAAATTTTCTTGTGTTGGAATGGGTTAATCCATTACCAGAGGGTAAAATTTAAGACTGGTCTAAATTCAAAAGAGCTGCTGACAATAATTTTAGTTGATATAAATTTTAAGATGGGTAGAGAGTAGAAAAAAATGTTGAAAATGAAGAAATTGCTTGTCATATGCAATTTCTTCGTTTTCCAAAATGTTTTCTAAAGCTTTCTTCTAAGGGTATGTCAAATATCTGTATTGTGTTGGAATTGGTCAACAAAAAGCTTTCAAAACATTGGGAGAAAAAAAAAAAAGAATTAAGCAATTTCTTCATTATACACAATCATTTCAACCCCAAAATTCAAAGACTTTAAAAATTCAACAATATGAAATTGTTATCTGCAACTTTTTTTCAATTTGGACAATCTAAATAAACTGGCTTGTTTATTAAATTTTCAATTCAAAATGGAGTAATCATGGGGCCCATTGGGCCTTCGGTCACCTGTGTCAAAAGAGCACAAAAACAGATAAAAACCCACCAGATGATGCTACATACCAAATATCAAAGCTCTAGGCCGTTCTGTTTGAGAGATGAAGATTTTTAAGTTTTTCACTATATAAGCTAATGTTAAACTTGTGACGACCGGTAACAGACTAATTTTGACCATGAGGAAATAATTTATACAATCTTGATAGAAGTCCACCAGATGATGCTGTATACCAAATATCAAAGTTCAAGGCCCTCCTATTTTGGTAAAGAAGGTTTTTAAAGTTTTCACTATATAAGCCCTATGTTAAACTTGTGACATCCAGGAATGTGCTAATTCTGTCTCTGGGGCCATAATTTATAAATCTTCATAGAGATCCACTAGATGATGCTACATACCAAATATCAAAGCTTAGGCCCTCTTGTCTGGGAGAAGAAGATTTTTTATTTTTCACTATATAAGCCTATGTTAACTTGTGACATCCGGAAATTACCCTTTGGGTTATAATTCATACAATCTTGATGAAGGTCCACCAGATGATGCCACAAACCAAATATCAGAGCTGTAGGTCATTTGGTTTGGTTGAAAAAAAATTTCAAAGTTGTCACTATGTAAGATTATGCACCTTCCTACTATTGCCCCCCCACCCCCCAGCACATACGATTCTTGACAGATTTTTTTCTTGTACAAGCTTGATAGTCCTTACACTAAAGACTCTAAATGCCAAATGTGAATCCAATCAAATGGCCAGTTCATGACAAGAAGATTTTTAAAGATGTACCTTTTTTGGCCACTTTTGGGGCCACCAAGAAAGATAACTCAATGACATGTACAAATCTGCAGCACCTTCCCATGCTTCCTGCCAAGTTTGGTTGAAATCCAACCAAGATTTCTTAAGAAGAAGTAAAAAAGTTAACACACGACACATGGCGAAACAGGATCGCAAATGATCTCAATGAAAAGCAATTAACAGATGTTTCTCTCATATAAAAAATAGATTTTTTCAAGGGAAAATTTTAGATTGGTCCAATTTGAAAGGAGTTGCAGGCAACAATTTAAAGTTAAAGAAATTTTAGATATTTTCAACTTTCTAGGTGGAAAACATTGTAGAAAACGAAGAAATTGCTTCTTCATCTTACACAATATTATTTCAATTGTGTTTCTTGATGGGCGTCTTAAAACGTTATTGAGTGGAAATGGGTTAACCATATTCTTATTTACAGGACTGGAAAATGCCCTAAAAATGTGCCCTTATTTGATAAGATGATGCCGTTATTTAATAAGTGGCTCTGTAGACATATAAAACATGAATATTTGTACAAGCTGTTTGCTATTGAAAACAATGGTAGTTATGCGAATGATTGGGCATCACATTATGCTATCTGGTACCAATTTTTAGCCATTCTTCTAGAGCAAATTTTGTCCCTGTGCTAACACGACCAAGCTGATCCTTTTCATCACCTGATACTTTCAAAAGGTCTGAAAATGGCAAGTCTGTAACCATTTGTTCTTTGTTCTCATTCAAAACTATTGCACTGAAACAAAGAATTATGATTGTATTACAAAGGCCTGAAATACTTTATTGGCCATCAATTTCCTTAACTTTTCTACAGCTGCTTTATTTGTATTTTAAAAACGATAATTCAAAATTTTCAAATTTTTAACTCATTCCAACACCATCCCACTTTTTTATGTACTTCAAGATCATAGCCTTAGAAAATATTGTGGACAATGAAGATACTACTTGTTGAAAGCAATTTTTTCAATGTCAACAATGTTTTCTATGGTAAAATGAAAATATATTTTTTCTAAATTCAACCAACTTGAAATTGTCATCTGCAACTTCTTTCAATATGGATTAGACTAAAATTATGTTGTATGGGAATGGCTTCCAAAAGATTTATTCAATAAATAAAAATATTGAGAAAAAATCCCCCAAAATGCCTTTGATTCAGTGTTGTAGAAGTATTCTTGTAATGTAACAAATATTGTGTGAAAGTTTCAATAGCTTCCAATAAAATTTCTGAGGCTTTACTAATCATCCTAATTTTTCAGCAAATGGAAAGCTTAAAATTTCTTTGATATTAAACCAGTGGACTATTGGCCCTAAGAGCTCACCCGAGTCTTTGCCTGCAGAGGTATAGAAGTCCAAGTGACTAATTTTGTCCAAAAGTGACCCTTTATCAAATCTTTCTATATCAAAACTTGTCTAAGAAATCAAGAGTAAAAATTCTTACAAAGTTTCAAGGTATTTGTGCAGGAAAAGTAGCATGTACATTAAAAGTAAGATTTCTTTAAACTAGATCTAGTAACATAATTTTTGACCCAATGTGAACTAATATTTAACTTGACAGAGATTTAATGGAGAATAACATTCTGGCCAAATACCAAGACATTTGACCCCAAAAATGTGGCATCTAAGATTTTTATAAGATTTTACCTATATTTTGACCCCATATGACCAAAGTTCAAATTTGATCAAGATATTATGGGGACTATCATTCTGACCAAATAACATGTTCTTTGAGCTGAAAATGTGGACTCTAGAGTGGAAACAAGGTATTTCTAAGATTTGACCTAGTGACCTGAATTGATATCTGCAACCTTTGTCAATTTAGGCAAATCTTTACCCTCATCATGCTTTATCCAGAATATTGCTGGTTTGGCAGGTGGTATAGACAAAGATCAGACTGCACAAATATGCATTCTGAATTTAGCCTACACCTACTGCTTGTCCCTTTTAAGCCAAAGGTGTTTGTAAAAGTAATTGTCAAAAGAAATATTTGTTCTATGTAAGAGCTTACAGTCCTTTAACCCTTGTCATGATGAACCCGGAATATTCCAGTTTTTGCAGGAGGTGTAGACTAAGATCAGACTGCACTTATGTGCAGGCTGATCTTAGTCTACACCTCCTACTTGTAATTTTCCTGCAAGTTATTTATGAAGTTGATTTCTAAAAGAAATATTTATTTATGAACAACAAGTTCTATCAGTGCTTTCAGCCCTTTGATTTGACAGTATTTCAGTAAGGTAATTTATTCAGCATGACAAGGGTTAATCTAAATTATTTTTTTACAGTTTTTATTCAGCATGACAAGGGTCAACAACTACTCTACTCTATCCATGGTTAAGATCAGCTTTTATTGTAGAAATCCTCATGTCAGATTCTCTATGTCAAAATCATTATTTTGTCTTCTGGTGATGAATAAATAGAAAAGGTGGATTAATATAACTGGTCACATACCTAAATGTAGAAGTGGCCAGTTTCTGAACTTCATCACTATAATTTGTACATATTTCCCCCTCCTTTACTGATGTAATTGCATTGATTTGAGCTTGATTAAACCAGGCTGCAGCACCAACTTCATTGGGATCTATCTGCAGTTTGTCTGTGAGGGATAGAGATGTTATATCTGGTTTTAACTTTGCATGGAGGTATATTACTGCATGGTGTCTCTTAGGTTGACCTAGGGACAGCTTGGGTGGAAAAACTGACTGAAAAAATGAAGTATTAATCATGGGAAGATGTGAAAAAAGTGAATATTTTTGTACTATATTGATTATCCTATTCCTACACAGCGACACTTTTTGATGCCCCTCATGAAAAGCAACTTAGGGAAATATTGTGTTAAATGAAGAAACTGCTTGTAACAAGCCTGTCAATCAAGGTTATAAACAAAGGTGGTGATTCACAATAGGGATTGTCCTGTTTCAATCCAATATTTACTTCACCTATCAGAAAGTTAGCTGAGGTAGTTTTTCAATTTCCAATATAGCTATAACATTGACTCTGTAATCATAGCACATATCTGGGGTGATGTTTACACTTTCTTTTTGGCTAGCAAAGCTTCAACTTTGATAGCTTAAGTTAACAGATAAAATTTTGAGGTCTTCTCAAAGTTCAACGAGTGCAAAAGCCACTAGAGGCTTAACCACTGAATCCATTGAATGCCTGCGCAATGAAAAATAGTTCTTATATATTTCAGGAATATTTCAAACTCTATAACTCTTTCAAAAGCATGCTATAACGCATTCCCACTCAATTCCGCTTTTTAAGCATCTCAAGAAAAAGATTTGGAAAACATTGTGGAAAATGGAGAAACTTTTATAACAAGCAATTTCTTCAACATCCCAACACAGGAAATATTTTCTAAATTCAACCAACTTGAAATTGTTGTCTGCAACTTCTTTCAATTTGAACCAGTCTATGATTTTGTCATGTTGTAATGAGTTAACTCCTGGGTTACTTTAACCCAATCCTATAACGAATTGACTCTTTTGGACACCCCTCAAGAAAGATTATTGGGAAAACATTATGTATAATGAAGAAATTGTTTACAACAAGCAATTTCTTCATTCTGCACAATGTTTTCTACCTAGTAAGCTGAAAATGTTCTAAATTTTCATAAACTTTAAAATGTTGCCTGCAACCTCTTTCAATTTAGACCAGTATAGAATTTTGTCATCTGGTAATAGGTTAACACGTTTAACATGATAACCTTTGACAAAGAAGCTTACTTAACACGACCATACTTTGCTAGCTTACAGTACTTCCAGTACTTTGATATGTCATCCTCATAACAAATTACCTACTTACCTCACATACAGCTGTAACATTGACTCTGTCATCATGGTGCACTTTTTTCCTCACCCTGATAAGAAATTAATTATCTCCCACATAGCTATAAACATTGATTTGGTCATCACAGCACATATCTGGGGTGATGTTAAAACCTTTTTTTCTCATTCTGATAACATACTACTAACTTACCTCCCACATAGAGCTTATAACATTGACTTTGTTACCACTGCACATATCTGGGGTGATGTTAAAACCTTTTTTCCCTCATCCTGATAACATACTACTAACTTACCTCCCACATAGCTATAACATTGACTTTGTTACCACAGCACATATCTTGGGTGATGTTAAAACCTTTTTCCCCACCCTGATAACATACTAACTTGCCTCCCACATAGCTATAACATTGACTTTGTCACAACAGCACTTATCTGGGGTGATGTTTAAACTGTTTTCCTCATCTTCTGCAAAGCCTTCTGTCTAATTATTTTGCAGATGATGTTTAAGGATTTTCTCTGTTCTTTGAAGTATTTTGGAAGAGGGTCTATAGACATCAATACATACCAAATATCAAGACTCTAGGCCTTATGGTTTGGGAGAATATTTGAAAAATCAGGGATGGAACAGAAAAGGGCCAATTTTCAGAGTAGGGTAATTCTTTGAAGTATTTGGTAGATTGTCATTAGGTGATGATATATACCAAATATCAAAGCTCTAGGCCTTACGGTTTGGGAGAAGAAGATTTTCAAATATTTCCTTCTTTATTCATTGATAAAATCAGGGATTGCACAGAAAAGGACTAATTTTCTTTGTACGGTAATTCTTTGAAGTATTTTGGTAGAGGGTCAAAAGGTGATGATACATACCAAATATCACAGCTCTAGGCCTTATGGTTTGGGAGAAGAAGATTTTCAAAGATTTCCTTCTTTATTCCTTTGTAAAATCAGGGATCGCACAGAAAAGGGCTAATTTTCAGAATACTGTTATTCTTTGAAGTAATTTGGTAGAGGGTCAAAAGGTGATGATATATACCAAATATCAAAGCTCTCGGCCTTATGATTTAGGAGGAGAGGTTTTTCAAAGATTTCCTTTGTAAAATCAGGAATCGCACAGAAAAGGGTTAATTTTAAGACTATAGTAATTCTTTGAAGTATTTTGGAAGAGTGTCAATAGGTGGTGATATGTATCAAATATTAAAGCTCTAGGTATTATGGTTAGGAGGTTGAAGATTTTTTATTAATTGTTTACTGACGGACAGTTACTGATCACAATAGCTCACCTTGAGCACGCTGTGCTCAGGTGAGCTTTAAATTGGCAACCAAGAATTCTTGAGGGGTACACGTCAACTACGGAAACTCTCCCATAAATAGCTAAATAGCTGAACATCTTGCGACGGCACCTTTGATCACCTTTCCTCCCACACAATATAATAAACTGTACCCGAAAAACCTTTCCTACATATTTGTCAATGAGCGTATGTTTGATCATACAGAATGGGATTCAATTTTCGGATTATTGAAAGAAAGTTGGAAAAACAAAGGTATTTCATTTTAATTTACCAATATTATCTTTCCCGTTTCGGATGTGAAGCTTATGATTTTGTGACATTTACAATTAAAATTCACACAACTACGACTGATCATTTTCAAAGCATATTGTTGCAATTTCATCTGTAAGCCACCATCCTCTATTTGCTCCGGAAGTGACTATGAAGTGAAATCAAAAGTAGGCTCAAGTCAATTTGTCTAATTCCATGGTTCCGCATTACTTTCAGAACAGGTCCTACCGGGGACTGAATAAATCAAGAATGCAGAGAGAGAAGCAAAGTGTGATATTTTAATCGCATCATCTTCAAGGTTAGTAACTGAAGGAAACCAAGGTGTGTGCCTATTCTCTATTGATTTAAAAAATGTCAATGACCCAAGGCAGTTTGGCCAAACAATTGAACCAATTGTTAAATTGAACTTCTCAAGTGTCATCAAACAAAGCAATTATCTCTGATGTAATACTTTAATCGCCAATACCGTCCACTATTACGTGTTAAAGAATTTCCTGGCTTTGGGTAATTATAGATTTTTATGTGCAACCTCTTTTTTTCGAGCAGACCCAAGATGGGATGAAAAATTCGTGGTCAAATCAGTGTTAACGTCGTATCTCAGGATCAGCAACCAAAAATGTCCACCCCCCTCAAATTTTGGGAGCCAAGTGGACCCAGCGTTATAATGGAGTCAGTGCTGTGCCCGGTAGCATTATAAAGGAGTACTAACTTACCTCCCACATAGCTATAACATTGACACAGCACTTATCAGGGGTGATGATTAAACTATTTTCCTCATCCTGATTACATAATACTTACTTACCTCCCACATAGCTATGACACTGACTCTGTCATCACAGCACATCTCTGAGGTGATGTTTAAACCAGTTTCTTCTACCAACTCTCTCAGTCCGGCCTCAGTTAACTGGAAATGAACATGACAGGCCTTAAGCCATTACAAAACAATGATGCTTTTGGATGTCCCTCAAGGAAACCAACAAGAGGGCCAGGCTCACCTGAGATAAAGGCACTTTTTAAGTGGGCCATACTTACATATATAGACTATGGGGATCCAAAAGTCCAAATTACAAACTCAAGGCTTTGGGGCATATTTGAAAGAAGGAATTAACTTTTTTTTCCCTCTGGATCCATGGGATATAATTTCAGAAATAAGAAAGAAGTCTGTGAACTGACGCTTCATGCCTATAACCCCCGCCCCAATGGCTCTCCCCCCTGGCAACCCAAGGATCAAGATTTAAGCTATTTTGAAAGAGGTCAATATACTGATGCTTCATGCAAAATATCAAGGCTCTACACCTTCTGGGTCAGGAGGAGAAGATTTTTAAAGATTATTTCAAAATTTCACTTTTGTTGTCATGGCAACCAGAGCTTTTACCAGATTTCAATTTTTTTTAAGCTATTTTTTAAAAGGGGACCACCTAAGGATCAATTCTACAAAATTTGGTTCAAATTGGCCCAGTAGTTTTGGAGGAGATGTCATTTAAAATTCGTTCTTTATTTCTTTATAAACCCCACCCCCCTGGGACATCGCCTCTGGCGACCAGAGGATCTTGATTTTAGCTATTTTGAAAGAGGTCAATATACTGATGCTTCATGCAAAATATCAAGGCTCTACACCTTCTGGGTCAGGAGGAGAAGATTTTTAAAGATTAATTTAAAATTTCACTTTTGTTGCCATGGCAACCAGAGATTTTATAAGATTTCAATTTTTTAGCTATTTTTAAAGGGGGGCACCTAAGGAACATTTCTGCCAAATTTGGTTGAAATTGGCCCAGTAGTTTGGGAGGAGATGTTGTATAAAGAAATTGTTGACGGACAATGCACGACACAGGCCAGACGGTCGCCGGACGAAAGGTGATCACAATAGCTCACTTGAGCACTTTGTGCTCAGGTAGCTAAAAACATGTGGAAAATTTAAAAAATTTCTTGTCACAAACAATTTCTTCATTTACCTTATGTTTTCTACCCATAAAATGGAGAAAATCCAGAATTTCATTTACCTTAAATTTGCGTCTGCACCTCCTTTCAATATTGACTGGTCTAAAATTTTACCATTAAAAGAGTTGAAACCCCAAGTTATAACTTTCTACTAAAAAGAATAACCTTCAAACAGCATAGCCAGAATTTGACTGAAAGACATATTTGATATAATGTACATGTGTATTTTTAGCAATTTTTTTTCACATGTACACAATGCCATGTAAATATTACACTTGAATTGAGTTTTTTTTTAAAAAAACAACAACAGCCTTGATACTTTAACTAATCACACAAACTTGTTATTAGACAACAATTTTTAAGAATGTTCCAAATTTTAAGAAGTTGAAGACAACATTTCAAAGTTTATAATAACTGAAAAATAATAACAAATTACTTTAGAACACATAATGAGAAATGGAGACATTCCTTTTCCAACAATTTAAAACAAATACATGTATCTTAAGTCTGCTTTATTACACACCTAAAGAAAAATAGTGATATTAAATACAGATTTTCTTCACTTATGCTGGTCAAGTAAGAAACGATATTCTACTTGCCAGGAATTAGATTGAATGTGTCCACAAAAAAGTCAAAAGATAAATTTCGAAAAAATGTTGTTAATGAAGATAATGCTGGAACTCAGCATTTCCTTAATTAACACAATATTTTGTACACTTCAATATTAACTTGTGATACAATATACATGTATAATGATTATCATTGAGATCTATTTTGTACCATTCCAAGCTTGGCACTGGTAATTACTTTTCCCCAGACAAGTGGTCTTGAAAAAGTATTATTCGGCAAGTAGAAAAGCCAATGGTGTACAAGTTGGGTATGGAAAGTCCAAAGCCATGATTTAACCCTTTCCTGTTCAAACACTGGATTTTATGTCTTTGTGATTTCATACTTGAGAAAAGATTGTGGAAAAAGAAGAAATTGCTTGCAACAAGCAATTTCTTCTTTTCCCAGATTATTCTCTACCACATAGGATGGTTTCATTTTAAATTGCATCCAATTTTCATTGTCGTCTGCAACTTCCTTCAATTTGGACTGGCCTAAAATTTTAAAAATCGGGAAAGGGTTAAGCTATAGTTACAATGTTTTGATCACTCATTGATGTCAAGGAGCATGAGTTACATACCGTTTCATTCTGTTCTATGTGGCCTCCTACAATGTAAATACAGAAAATATGAGTTTGTATACTAACAATTAATATGGAATATAGATATTCAAGGCGCATAACATTAGATTGTTAAAAAAAGGAAGGAAAATGTAATTGTTGCAGTTTTGAAGCTTTTGGGCGCCCCTCAATAAAAAAAATGGAAAACATTGTGTAAAATGAAACAATTGCTTGTAACAAGCAATTTCTTCATTTTACACAATTTTTCCTATCGTGAAAGTTCAAAAAATAAAAAAATTCATAAACTTTAAAGTGTTTTCTGCTTTCAATTTGGACCAGTCTAAAATTTTGCCAATTGGTCATGGGTTAAAGCAAAGCATATTTGTTCTGTCACCAGAACAGCATGTATTTTTCATTTTGTATTTAAACTGAGACCAAAGACCTTACCTAGTACCACAAGAGCCATGTTAAAGCTTGATAGTAAACTGAAGCCAGTTAAATTTAGGCTTCTTGTACACTGCATTTCTTCTGAATGAGTTTGGTAATAGCTATAATACTTTCAGAGATATGCTCTGGACAAAATCTAAGTTTTAAAAACAACAAAGGGCAATATCTCCTAAATTATGCAAGCAAGAGTTGTGGATCTTGTGCACTGCACTTCTCCTCAACGAGATCTATCCACCTGTGAAGTTTCAGGTAAATATCTATTATACTTTCAGAGATATATTCCGGACAAAATCCTAGTCTTTAAAACAACAAAGGGCAATAACTCCAAATTATGCAGGCAATAGTTGTGGTTCTTGTGCACTGCACTTCTCCTCAATGAGATCTATCCACCTATTAACCCTTTCCTGTTCAAACCCTGGTTTTTACGTCCCTATGATTTTATAATTGTGAAAACATTATGGAAAAAGAAGAAATTGCTTGTGACAAGCAATTTCTTCTTTTTTCACAATGTTTTCTACCCTACCAAATGATTATTTTCCAAATTAGACACTTTAAATTTTCGTCTGCAAAACCTTTGAATTTGCACAGGTCTAAAATTTCGCAAAACAGGAAAGGGTTAAGTTTCAAGTTTCTAGCATTTATACTTTAGGAGATATGCTCCGGACAAGCTTAGTGACGGATTGACGGACGGAGACCATTACTATATCCCCTTTGCTGAAACGGCAGGGGATAGAAATAAGAATATCTTTATCAATTTATTGCAAATGTAGTCATGTCATAAAAAGAATATCAATATGAATTTATTAAATACTGAATGATTTTAAATTTTCATCTAAAACAGCTAAAGACTTGCTTCTGCCTGTTTACAGAGGACTCAACTAATAATTTCAGTATTTCATAAACACTTAACCCTTTCCTGGTTAAACCCTGGTTTTTACGTTCCTGTGATTTCATAATTGAGAAAACATTGTGAAAAAAGAAGAAATTGCTTGTAACAAGCAATTTATTCTTTTTTCACAATATTTTCTACCCTACTGAATGGTTATTTTTCATATAACATCAACTTTAAATTTTCGTCTGCAAAACCTTTGAATTTAGACGGGTCTAAAATTTTGCAAATCAGGAAAGGGTTAATGAATTGAATATTCTATTTGTACTCATATCAATTAGGTGACAAAGCAAAGGACAGACCCACTCCGATATAGGTTTGACTTAGAGGTATATATCAAGTCAAATCATTTTGTTAAATCTATGGCAAGTAACATGAAACAATAAAGTAAAATGGTTGGTTGGCAACCTAAATATCATAACTACAGCTAGAACAAGCTCAAGTTACAACATTTAAATTGCAAAACCAAATAGTTTGCCGAACATTAATGCCATCCAACTTCAGTATTCAAAGTTAACTTCCAGTCTTAGAAGGTCATTTGATTGGTCAATTGACTTTTCAAAAGATAGAGGTGATCCGTTAATTGCAATGAGATCCCCCAACATAAGCTTTTACAGATATAAAACTCAAATCAAAATCCTTCTATCTATCTTGAGCTCTGATATGGATGCACTGCAACTCAATTAACCCATTCCAACACAGTGGAATTTAAGACTGGTCCAAATTGAAAGGATCTGCAGACGACAATATCAAAATGATGAAATTTCAAATTTTTTGACCTTTTGGATATAAAACATTGTGGATAATAAAGAAATTGCTTGATCCAAGCAATTTCTTCATTTTCCACAATGTTTTCCAAAGCTTTTTTGTTGAGGGGCGTAAAAACGAGGGATTGAGTGGGAATGGGTTAAAATCACTATTCATTTCAGCCCTAAATCTGTTATAACACAGGTGGGGGGAAACAGTGTTATAGCACAAGAACTCCCTTTCTTCTGCTGTTTAATTTTTCTAACCCCACATACATCGTTATAATAGAGTTGCAGTCTAGTTACCTGGTGGTACCCATATACCAGGGAAAGTCCTGAGGTGGTTCCCGCGTCTAGTCAGGAGTATTTTACCATCTGCCGATTCCAGTAAAACTGCAGCACCGCAATCTATACCACGGGATTTTATCTCTTCAGATAGACTGTCTCTCTGTGCTTGAGTCATCTGATGTATGGGACAAAATGGAGGACGCTGACAATGAAAGTAAAGATATATTATCTATATACAGACATTTAACTCATTACCAGACAACAATTTCCACTGGTTCAAAATTCAAAGAGGCTGAAGACTACAATTTTCAATTGATGAAATCATAGAAATTCTTTGAGTAGAAAGAATTGGGGATAATGAAAACTAGAGGCGCTTGAGCCCCTGAATCGCTCCACAGGCTTGATGGTACTGATTAAGCAAATAGTGTTTTCAGGAATCATATTCACCATGAATTGTGTGGCAAATAAATCTTGACAATAAAATCTTTTAATATTTCAACCTTTTTATAATTCTACAAAAGTCAATTCATTTACCAAGTCAGATGAAAAAAAACATAGTCACATTTTTTCAAAAAAAAAAATCACTGGATACCATATATGGACAAAAGCCACAAACATAAAAGCCAAATTTTCAATGAATCAATATCAATTGATTGAATCTGAGAAAGAGTCACCAGATGATCATTCCAGTGAAAATCGGTTGAAATCCATTAACTGGTTTAATAAGAAGATTTTCAAAGCTTTAACCATATATGGCAAAAGGATCATTTCTGTGAAATTTGGTTGAATTTTATTCAGTACTTTCTGAGAAGAAGATTTTTAAAGTAAAAGTTTATGAAAAGACGCACGACAGACACAACACGGTGATTACAGCTTGCTGGCTGCCAGTGGAGCTCAGTGGAGCTGAAAACTACTTGTGACAAGCAATCTTTTTATTTTGCCATAATGTTTTCAAAACCTTTCTTCTTGAGAGGTGTAAAAGGTGGGATTGTTTTGGAGTTAGTAAAAGATGTGTAACGAGCTTACCCTGTCCAAACTTACTGATATTGCATTAGTTAATCTGGTGTAGTATCTTTTCAGTGTTCGATCAGTGTCTGCTGAATGGCCTATCCAACAGATAGTGCATTGAAGATCGATGTATTATTTAAGTGCTCAAACAATGTCCGCAATTTCCGATTTGAGAAGATATTGCGCTGGTACAGCCAACGTTGTATCGTTAGTGTTCGAACAATGTCCGACGGACAGCCGTATTCAATCGTTTTGCATTTGTTCCTGGTGATTGTGTATAGTTCTGGACGTGATAGTGTGTGTGTGTGACCGTTTCCAAACATTAAACTAACCTGTGAGTGAGTGTTGGTGCTAGAATGCGCGTAATAAGCAAGCTTCCTCCCGATTTCTTCTTGTTTTTCTTTTTCTTTTAGTGTTTACAATTTACATTCGGATGATAATCATATCGTCTACCATCCCTTAGCCGAGAGGTTGAGAAAAGATAGGGGCTTCGGCTTCCGATTAGGAGACCGATTCATCTCCGTTGACTCCGTTTTCCAATCAAATCTTCTTTGAGTCGCCCGAAGGTGTACGGACTTGGATGACGTCAATTTGCATTCATGACGTCATCATTTTCAAAGAGTATATAAACCCGCGCTTCAGCCTTTCGGTGGTGTCATTCTTGTTCGATCTAGGTTGTGTTGTATAAATTGGATTTATTGGTGCTTGGTGATTTTGGTGATAAGTGATTTTGGTGTTTGGTGAAGTTGGATTTTTGAGTGAAAGTGTCTTGGTAAAAAGTTCAGTTAGTGAAAGGTGACCATGAGTGCCAGTTTTATTGAGGTTAGTACTTTAAAGTATTTTTGGTAAACTTGGTTCATGTCTGGAGAGGGCTTACCCCTTGTTTGGTTGAAGTGCCCTTTCCACAATATCCAAGTTTTATCTCCTAAGTGCACCGAACTGTCTGATTTTCAGCGTTAACCATCGACACCCACCATTTCCAGTACTTGGACAGAGCAATATTATAGACTTTTGAAATTCATTAATCTTATTTTTGGCTAATTTGGTTAATCTGTACACGTCGTTCTGCCAATAATAAAATTCGGTAAACGTATTATGTCTTAATGTATTTTATTATAGGTCACGTCTACCCCCTCTCCATATTGACAACTTGGGTTTGATACATCAAGGTTGCGCCGAGCACCGGAATGAACCTTATAAAATTATTCTTTTTGTAGCCCGATTCGCCGCATTATATGGTTGTCTGTCTGGTGATAGACGCTCGCTAAAGCGGACAAACGGGGCAGCACGCTACAAAAATTGGTGGCAGAGGTGGGATAGGAGTTTACTTATTATTGGTATTCAGTGTCAGCACCGAGAAATGTTCAAAGTTTTTTCGGATCTAGTGTAAATCATTGGTGTTAGTCGCAGTTTTTGGTTTCGAACCGAATCTCAAGGTTGTAAATATATCTTTTAGCGCTACATCATATTGATACCCAATCGTGCTATAAATCAAGTTAAACTTATATTTCCGGTATAGTGTCTTGTCATTATGGATGATTCAAATGAAGTGACGTTCAGAAGAAATTCGGACATGGATCCGGATCGGAATGCCGAATCCGGCGGTAACGTATCCGAATCCGACTCCAACTCCGAGTCAAGTTCTCGGTTGCCTGCACATAGTGCTGGAGATGGTGATGGTTTAACGCGCAACATCCAACAGTGTATTGTTGATTTAGAAAGTAAAATCGAAAGCAATTTCGGCGCTTTAAAGCGCGAAGTTCGTACTTCTTTGTTAGATTTCCAAAATGAGTTAGAGACTTTAACAAGTTTGGTTAATACAAATGTATTGTCAAATAACCGAGAAAATCAGTCGAATGTACGTTTTAGTACTTGTGATCAAGTTGGTTTGAGTTCCCCGAGCGACGAACTAAGAAGGGGGCGTTCAAATAGTACCCCTAACGCGAGTGGCTTAGATAACTCGCAGGTGCGCACCCGTGGCCGGGGGCGGTTTGACATTTTATCTCCTAGAGATAGAGATTCGTCGGTCGATCCTGATGTGCGCGCGTCGATCTCTGAAAGTCGGCGTAGTAAAATGAAACCACAAACGTATGACGGGTCTGAGGATTTGGATGAGTATTTAACTCAATTCAATATAGTATCCGATCTTAACCGATGGGATTACGAAACCAAATCGTTGTTCCTCGCAAGTAGTTTGGTTGGGCCGTGTAGGACCCTTTTATGTGAGCTTGATCCCTATCAAAGACGGGACTATAACTCTATCGTGTCATCGTTGCAAAACCGATATAGGTCGACGCAGAGAGCCGAAATTTATCATTCTATGCTGCAAGGCAGAGTGATAGGCAAAAATGAGACAATCACCGAATTGGCTCAATCGGTGCGAAAGTTAACTAGAAAAGCATACCCGAGAGTCTCATCAGTGGTACTAGAATTGCTTGCGCTTGACCATTTTATAGATGCTATATCCGACAAGGATATACGGCTTAGGTTACGGGAAGTCGGTCCGAAAAGTGTTAGTAAAGCGGAAAGCATTGCGGTTCGGTTGGATGCACACCGTAAGGCTGATAGTAACCGAGGCGGTTGCTGTCAGGTGCGTAGCTTGTCAGACGGTAGTGAAAATAGTAAGAAAATTGATCAATTGTCGAGTCAAGTTTCAAAGTTACAAGAAGAGCTTAGCTCAAAACGCTCTAATAGCGATAAACCCGTACCGACAGCGTAGTAACGGCCGAAATTTTTTAAGTAATAATCAGGGAAACGAGAACAGGTTGAGATTAAGGGCCGACCCTCAACCTCCGGTAAATGGCCCGATCACTCAGTAGAAAATACGTGCGTAATTACCAAAGATAATGGATTGTATGTGATGACAAGAATGAACAGTGGTGGAGTTTCGATGCTTATTGATACTGGGTCAAGCTGTTCGATATTGCGGAGGGACATTTTCGAGAATATACCTATGTCAATTAGACCAATTATCAAACCAGTTAATATGACTTTGATAACCGCGACGGGTGAGACAGCCCCTATTAGTGGCAAAGTGAACCTTGAGTTGCAAATAGGTGAGAAGTCGTTTCAGCATGAATTTTTGATAGCCGATATCAATAACGAAGGTATTTTGGGAATTGACTTCTTAACAAAACATGACTGTGAAGTCAGTTTAAGAAAGCATTCTTTGAGAGTTAGTGGTCAGAACGTTTCGTGTTATTTGAAAGACAGAGATAAGGGAGGTAACTCCTGTTGTAAAATCGCTATTAGCGAAAAAGTGGTTGTTCCGCCTGAATCGGAGGCGATCATTCCCGGTAAATTGTTAGGAAGTGTTCGGCATGAAACTGGCTTGGTTGAGCCGAATTTAGGGTTTTCCAAGAAAAGTGGGTTATTGATGGCGAAATCATTAGTTGATGTTCGTCATGGAATTTTACCAATAAGGGTTGTTAATTTCAGCGATAAACCGCGCACTGTGTTCAAGAATACGATAGTCGCAAATTATGAAAGTGTGAAATTGTCCGAAATAACAAGTGTAGAGACAGTTTGGTCGGCGAGTGCGAGTGTGCAAAACGACGTTCCTGAGCATATACAATGTGTAAATGAAAAGGCGGTCGCGTCGCTGACGCCTGTTCAAAGCGAACGTTTAAAGGACTTATTAGTACAACACCAAAACGTGTTTTTCGCGATCTTCCGACGATATTGGGAGAACCCACTTGGTGGAACATACGATTGATACGGGTGACGCTAGGCCTATTAAGCAAAATCCGTATAGACTACCGTTGTCAAAACGAGAAATCGCTGAAAGTGAAATCGCGGATATGGCAAACAGGGGTATAATAGAACCGAGTTCGAGTCCGTGGAGCAGCCCTATAGTTATGATTAATAAGGCCGGGGGCACTGGTGTACGTTTTTGTTGTGATTTTCGCAAGCTTAATAGCGTGACAATTAAGGACTCGCAACCATTACCTAGAATTGATCATACTCTCGATTATCTCTCGGGGTCAGTTTGGTTTAGTACTTTGGACATGAAAAGTGGGTTTTGGCAAGTAGGTCTATCAAAAAAGGACCGTTGTAAGACGGCGTTTTCAATCCCTGGCAGTGGATTGTGGCAGTTCCATTTATGGCTTTCGGTTTAACTAATTCTCCCGCCACGTTCGAAAGATTAATGGAGAGAATTCTTGCTGGGCTTACTTGGAGAATATGCTTAATCTATTTAGATGACATAATTGTGTTTTCAAAATCTTTTGAAGAGCATTTAGACTCACTTGGTGAGGTCTTCAAACGGATTTCCGAAGCAAAGCTTAAGTTAAGTCCGAAAAAGTGTCATCTTTTTCAGAAGTCAGTGTCTTTCTTAGGACATATCGTGAGTGAGTCTGGGATAGCCACCGACCCGGAAAAGATTAAAGCTGTGTCCCAGTGGCCCGTCCCCAAAAGTTTAAAGGATGTTTGTAGTTTCTTAGGCTTATGCTCATACTATAGGCGCTTTGTGCCAGGGTTCTCTACTATAGCAAAACCTTTGCATAAACTTACAGAAAAGAATGAAAATTTCAAATGGACATGTGAATGTGAAGAAGCCTTCAAACTGCTTAAAATCAAATTGACCAAAGCTCCAATTCTGTCTTTTCCCATTTCGGATGGCTTGTTTATCATTGATACAGACGCGAGTGGTGTTGGTGTTGGCTCTGTGATATCTCAAGTGCAAAATGGTGTAGAAAGAGTGATTTGTTACTACAGTAAATGCCTTTCGAAACCTGAACGAAGGTATTGTGTAACTCGTAGAGAGCTTTTGGCTGTAGTTTTGTCAATTAAACAGTTTCATCACTATCTTTACGGTAGGCATTTTATTGTAAGGAGTGATCATGGTGCTCTTAGGTGGCTTACTAACTTTAAAAATCCAGAAGGACAAATGGCGTGTTGGTTAGAAGTGTTAGCTACTTATGATTTTGAAATTCGCCATACCGAGATCAAATCGTTTGTTTGTGGACATTTGTAAAGAAAGTAAAGCTACGGACGAAAATGAGAAATGTAAAAAGTTGAATCAGATTTCAGTAAGTCCACGTTGTGATAATCTGGTATCTGAGACCAGTACTTATCGAGACGAGTGTTCAACCTTTTCACACGTAAATGTAAAGGGTATGTCTGAAGTGAGTGGTAATACCAATGTAGAAACACATGTGAGTGTGTCCAATACAGAAGGTAGTTCACCTACTCATGTTTGTTCTAATTCGGCCAAAATTGGGGACATTTCTCAAGTTGAGTTGTCAAAAATTAGAACTTGCAACGTTGTCAGTGCAGTTTCTGAAAATTTTGATAGGAATGAGATCATACAATCCCAAGATTCTGATCCTATCCTCTCAAAGGTAAAATTTTGGCTAACAAATAGTAAAAAACCTAAATGGTGTGATATTTCAAGTGAGTCGGGTGAACTGAAGTTTTACTGGAATAGACTAGACTCATTCGGTGTGATTGACAGTGTGCTTTACCCAAAGTGGGAGAGCGTGGATGGTAAAACCGTGAAAAATCTTTTGGTTGTTCCAAAATCTTTGATACAAGACGTTTTTAACGAATTACATGGTAGTATTACAGGGGGACATTTGGGTATTAGACGGACCCTGCATCGCGCAAAACAAAGGTTTTACTGGTTTAATATGAGTAACAGTGTGAAAAAAAGGTGTCAAGAGTGTGATATTTGTGTGGCAAGAAGTGCACCTTCAAGGAAGGCAAAGTCTGCTATGAAGCAGTACAATGTTGGTGAACCGCTGGAGAGAGTAGGAATTGATATTATGGGTCCTTTTCCGAGGAGTGTTAAAGGTCACAAGTACATACTTGTGATAGCCGATTACTTCACTAAGTGGCTATGCATAATTCCGTTGAGAAATCAGGAAGCTAGTACTATTGTGAGGAGATTTGTAGATCAATTTGTTAGTGTTTTTGGGGCCCCTCTACAAATCCACTCGGATCAAGGGACAAACTTTGAATCAAATGTATTCAAAGAGATGTGCAGGATCCTAGGGTCGGAAAAGACCAGAACTACCGCATTTAGACCACAGTCGGATGGTCTTGTTGAGCGCGCGAATCGGACAATTCAGTCAATGTTATCCAAATTTGTGTCGGATAATCAAAGGGATTGGGATGCATACCTTCCCTTATTGTCGTTCGCGTATAATTCCTCAGTGCATGAGAGCACAGGTTACTCCCCAGCTATGGTTATGTTTGGAAGAGAACTAAATCTTCCCATCGATTTGTCTATCGGCCAGCCCTTCAGAAATGAAAGTATTACTCGGAGTGATTTCGCACTGAATCTCGAGGAAAAGTTAAATAAATTCATAGTGAAGTGCGTAAACATATTGGGGTTGCTAGTAACTCGCAAAAACGAAGGTACGATCATAGAATCCACCAGAATGCTAATAAGCAGGGTGATATGGTTTGGTTATATGAACCGCGAGTAAAACCGGGCAAGTGTTCAAAACTGACAGCTTCGTGGTCTGGACCGTACGTGATTATTACAAAAATCAATGATGTGATTTATCGCATTCAACAAAGTTCACGCTCTAAACTGAAAGTTGTGCATCATGATCGGCTAAAACCCTATAGTGGAACTCAAACCTCTTGGTTAAAATCCAAAAGTTGTATATAAGTTATTGGTTAATTGTTAACTACGAACATAGTTCATGGTTAACTTAGAACACAGTTGCAGTTTGGGATTGTGATTTAAACATAGTGATTAGTTATATAGTTGTACCAGGAACTCAAGCTGGTTTTTGTCTGTTTCTTTCAGTATCAGTGTAAAACCTGTGAAAGCAAATTCCTTGGCTTTTACCCAGCAGCAAGGCATGTCCAAGAACTGCACTCAGGATACTACTGGCAATGTTTAATGTGCAAAAAGTTATTTCATCGCAAGAACTTCAAACATGGATGTTCCCAGGTTAATCTTAGGAACTCTGATTTTGAGTTTATCTCACCCTCTAGTGCAAGGGGAGAATCCGCTAAACAAGAGTTTAGGACTTGGAGGGAAAAAGAACAGGGTAAATTCATTAGGAAAGTGACTAGTGTAAATCTAGAGGAGGGTTTAAAAGAAATGGTTGAGATCCCTAAGATTGTGAGCCCATTAAAGCCATCTGTTCCGCCGCCCTACATTACATATAGAAATAGTGACCTTAGTGACATTAGTGACATAGAGTTGGAGGAGCCTCCTAAAGAGCCCTCTAATAAAGTTGTTCGGCAGGTCAAACGAAAAAGGACCAAGTCGTCTTCATCCTCTTCTTCTTCCACAGAGGAAGACAAACAGGTTGCCCCCCTAGATCACGTGGAGTTTCCACCACTGAAGCAATGTCCCGATTCTCCCAGAATAGCAAAGTTGAATGCTGTCGTTAATTCACAGGGTGATAGAATCACAGTAAATGTAGGTGGTCAGAGATTTGAAACTACCAGAAGTACTTTATGTGCTGATGATACGGGTATGTTATGTGAACTAGTAAAAAAAGAACTGAAGGATGCGAGTTCAATCTTTCTCCACCGGGATTCTTCATACTTCCGACATATTCTCAATTACTTGAGAAACGGGTGTGTAATCGACTTACGAACACTACCAAGTGATACCAGGTATCTGTATGAGTTACGCGGAGAGGCAGAGTACTATGAGATGAGACAGCTGTCTGAGGAAATAGACAAAAAGATTAAGAAAGTTTAACGGAACAAATCTAGTGTAACATGAATTACTACCATGTAGCATTTGAAAAATGAGAATTTTGGTGAAATGAAATTGGTGTTTGGTTATTCAACCCTTTCCTTCACCCTCTAAAAGCCTGTTTGGGGACCAAACCCAAGACAGAAGGGGGCAATGTAACGAGCTTACCCTGTCCAAACTTACTGATATTGCATTAGTTAATCTGGTGTAGTATCTTTTCAGTGTTCGATCAGTGTCTGCTGAATGGCCTATCCAACAGATAGTGCATTGAAGATCGATGTATTATTTAAGTGCTCAAACAATGTCCGCAATTTCCGATTTGAGAAGATATTGCGCTGGTACAGCCAACGTTGTATCGTTAGTGTTCGAACAATGTCCGACGGACAGCCGTATTCAATCGTTTTGCGTTTGTTCCTGGTGATTGTGTATAGTTCTGGACGTGATAGTGTGTGTGTGTGACCGTTTCCAAACATTAAACTAACCTGTGAGTGAGTGTTGGTGCTAGAATGCGCGTAATAAGCAAGCTTCCTCCCGATTTCTTCTTGTTTTTCTTTTTCTTTTAGTGTTTACAATTTACATTCGGATGATAATCATATCGTCTACCATCCCTTAGCCGAACTGTCTGATTTTCAGCGTTAACCATCGACACCCACCATTTCCAGTACTTGGACAGAGCAATATTATAGACTTTTGAAATTCATTAATCTCATTTTTGGCTAATTTGGTTAATCTGTACACGTCGTTCTGCCAATAATAAAATTCGGTAAACGTATTATGTCTTAATGTATTTTATTATAGGTCACGTCTACCCCCTCTCCATATTGACAACTTCGGTTTGATACATCAAGGTTGCGCCGAGCACCGGAATGAACCTTATAAAATTATTCTTTTTGTAGCACGATTCGCCGCATTATATGGTCGTCTGTCTGGTGATAGACGCTCGCTAAAGCGGACAAACGGGGCAGCACGCTACAGATGCCTTACATCAGAATTGTAGACAAAAACTTTTGTTCTTCTATTGTTCAAATTCCTTTTCTGAAATTGCCTAAAATTAAAGGAATGATACAGGTTTGAATTTGAAAATTAACGGATGATGGAAATCTTGCTTTATGAAAGCTAACGAAATAAGGGGCATCAATACCCAGTAGCCTTTTGTGACAAGCTTTAACCCTTTCCTGGTTTTTTTTTAAATCTTAGATTGGTCTAAATTCAAAGGTTTTGCCAACGACAATTTAAAGAGGAATGTAATTGAAAAATAAACATTCAGTAGGGTAGAAAATATTGTGGAAAAAGAAGAAATTGCTTGTAACACAATATTTTCTGGTCTAAAAAACGCAGGGACGTAAAAACCAGGGATTAAACAGGAAAGGGTTAACAAGAACACCACATGCTGAAAGTGAAAATTTTATGTTGAAAAAGGGGAGACTTTTCCAAAAAATGCTTCAAGAGTTATACCTTTGATAGTATGGATGGCTCTTGTGATAGTTAACACGAATGCAAAGTTTCAAGAAAATATTTGCAGTAATAACAGAAATATGACCAAATTGAAAGTTTGTCATAGTCAAACATCACGGCTTTCAAACAACAAGAGGGCCAGAATGGCCCTAAAATCGCTCACCTGACTAATGTAAGATGATTCAAAATTGCAATTGGCCCAATGGTTACTGAGGAGAAGATGTTTAAAGATTTCAAAGTCAAAAACTGCCCTACCCTTCCAAGCCCTTATTTGGTCATCAATCAAAATTCTAGAACAACTTTTGAAAAGGGTCACTCAAGGAACATTCATACCAAATTTGGTTGAAATTGGCCCAATAGTTACTGAGGAGAAGATGTTTAAAGATTTCAAAGTCAAAAAAGTGCCTGACCCTGCCACGCCCATATTTGGGCATAAATCAAAATTCCAGGAACAACTTTTGAAAAGGGTCACCAAAGGAACATTCATGCAAAGTTTGGTTGAAATTGACCCAACTGTTACTGAGGATAAGATGTTTAAAGATTTCAAAGTTAAAAAAACTGCCACGCCCATATTTGGGCATAAATCAAAATACTGCGAACAACTTTTGAAAAGGGTCACCAAAGGAACATTCATACCAAATTTGGTTGTAATTGGCCCAATAGTTACTGAGGAGAAGATTTTTAAAGATTTCAAAGTCAAAAACTGCCACCCCCATATTTGGGCGTGAAACGAAATTCTGCCGAACAACTTTTGAAAAGGGTCACCCAAGGAACATTCATACCAAGTTTGGTTGAAATTGGCCCAATGGTTACTGAGGAGAAGATGTTTAAAGATTTCTAAGTCAAAAACTGCCACGCCCGGCCACGCCCATATTTGGGCATAAATCAAAATTCCATGAACAACTTTTGAAAAGGGTCATCCAAGGAACATTCATGCCTAGTTTGGTTGAAATTGGCCCAATGGTTACTGAGGAGAAGATGTTTAAAGATTTCTAAGTCAAAAACTGCCACGCCCTGCCACGCCCATATTTGGGCGTAAATCAAAATTCCACGAACAACTTTTAAAAAGGGTCACCAAAGGAACATTCATGCCAAATTTGGTTGAAATTGGCCCAATGGTTACTGAGGAGAAAATGTTTAAAGATTCCTAAGTCAAAAACTACCATGCCCTGCCACGCCCATATTTGGGCATAAATCAAAATTCCACGAACAACTTTTAAAAAGGGTGACCCAAGGAACATTCATACCAAATTTGGTTGAAATTGGCCCAATGGTTACTGAGGAGAAGATGTTTAAAGATTTCTAAGTTAAAAACTGCCACGCCCTGCCACGCCCATATTTGGGGGTCAATCAAAAATCCGCGAACAACTTTTGAGAAGGGTCACCCAAGGAACATTCCTACCAAGTTTGGTTGAATTCCGCCCAGTGGTTACTGAGGAGAAGATGTTTAAAGAATTGTTGACGACTTCCGACGCACGACGGACAAAAGGTGATACCAAAAGCTCACCTTGAGCACGTTGTGCTCAGGTCAGCTAAAAAACTGAAAGACCAATCAAATCATACATTTAGACCGGAAGAGAACTTTGAGCTAAAAAAATAGATATGATGCTAAGATACGACATTTGGTTACCAACGATCCACTTTACATTTATGTTACATGCTACTGATCATAAACTTTGCAAAATAACACTTTTTATTATTTAACCCATTCCCACAGAATGATGCTTATTGAAGCCACATAAGGAAAAAATTGGTAAAACATTGTGTAAAATGAAGAAATTTCATTAACTTTAAATTGTAGTCTGCAACTCCTTTCAGTTGGGACCAGTCTAAAATTTTGTCATCTGGTATTAGAGTCAGTGAAAGTTGACAACAATCTGAACACTTACACCAATACAAACAACACAATGGTTATGACAATAGCTTGGCTTTTTATTCAAAAACAGCTAAGATCAGAAGACAATTAGTTTACCTTTATTTTAATATTACTTCCCCTTTCAGCTGGTGATGATATACAGAGTCTGTTGTTCAATAATTCAGCATGCACTGTTGTTACATCAGCCTCATTCCTTGGGTCTATAAAATCTACAATACTCTGGAAACAACAACAACAACAAGAGAGTCATTGCCTTGATGTGCATACCTGAGTCAGGGGCAACAAATGGTTACCCCATTATAATATGACAAAATTTTAGACTGGTCCAAATTCAAAGGAGTTGCAGCAACAATTCTAAGTTGGTGAAATCTTTAAAATTATTGTCTGCTGGGGTAGAAAACATTGTGGATAATGAAGAAATTGCTTGTAACAAGCAATTTCTTCATTTTTCCACAATGTTTTCCAAAGCTTTCATATTGAGAGGCATTTCAAAGCATCCATGCGTAAGAATGGGTTAACAAGAGGGCCGTTGGCCCTGGGGCGCTCACCTGAGATAAAGGCTCTTTTTCTTTCAACAGTCTAGTTTCATGTTAAGGTTAGGATTATGAAACAAGTGGGCCACAATTACATATAAAGACTATGAACCTGGGAATCCAAAAGTCCGAATTACAAATTCCAAGGCTTTAGTGCCGATTTGAAAGAAGGAAAAAACTTTTTCCATGGGTTATAATTTCAGAAATAAGCAAGAAGTCTGTGAACTGATGCTTCATGCCTATACACACACCCCCCCCCTGGGTCTGCCCAAATAGACCCGAGGATCATGATTTTAGCTATTTTGTAAGAGGTCAAAAGAGAGGAGATGTCATTTAAAAAATCGTTCTTTATTTCTATATAAACCCCACCCCCCTGGGGCTCCGCCCCTGGGGACCCGAGGATCATGATTTTAGCTATTTTGAAAGAGGTCAATATACTGATGCTTCATGCAAAATATCAAGGCTCTACGCCTTCTGGGTCAGGAGGGGAAGATTTTTAAAGATTATTTTAAAATTTCACTTTTGTTGCCATGGCAACCAGAGTTTTTAACGGATTTCAATTCTTTTAGCTATTTTTGAAGGGGACCACCTAAGCAACATCTCTGCCAAATTTGGTTCAAATCGGCCCAGTGGTTTGAGAGGAGATGTCATTTAAAAAATCGTTCTTTATTTCTATATAAACCCCACCCCCCTGGGGCTCCGCCCCTGGGGACCCGAGGATCATGATTTTAGCTATTTTGAAAGAGGTCAATATACTGATGCTTCATGCAAAATATCAAGGCTCTACGCCTTCTGGGTCAGGAGGAGAAGATTTTTAAAGATTATTTTAAAATTTCACTTTTGTTGCCATGGCAACCAGAGTTTTTAACGGATTTCAATTCTTTTAGCTATTTTTGAAGGGGACCACCTAAGGAACATTTCTGCCAAATTTGGTTCAAATTGGCCCAGTAGTTTAGGAGGAGATGTTGTTTAAAGAAATTGTTGACGGACGACGCACGACGCACGACACACGACGCACGACGCACGACGGACGCCGGACAAAAGGCGATCACAATAGCTCACTTGAGCACTACGTGCTCAGGTGAGCTTAAAACATCATAAGTGACCTAATTAATTATCCAAAGTGAGACTATATCAAATTCTGTCTATGATATAACATTTAAACCAAGCTTTAAACCATTCCCTCTCAGTGACGCTTTTAGACGCCCTCAAGGAAAGAAGATTTGGAAAACATTGTGGAAAATGAAAAAATTGCTTATAACAAAGAATTTCTTCATTTTTCTATTGAGAAAGTTGAAGAAATCCAAAATTTGATAAAAGTTAAATTGTCGTCTGCAACTTCTTTCAATTTGGACCACTCTAAAATTTTCCCATCTGGTAATGGCTTAAGATATTTAAGATATAAATGTAGCCATTACGCTACAAAGTTATTCAAATGTGTGACAAAGTGACCTATTTTCACCAAAAATCACCCAAACCATACTTGAACATGTACTTAATATCAGAGACAAAGATTTTGACTAAATATCAAGGTATTTTAGCTAGATAGGCAGATGGACCGATGATAGATTATAAATGATAACCAGTTGGTTTAGGCTTCCGATTTCAAAAATCATTTTAGAAATTTCATAATCCATTAATCGGTTTTTAACACGTTTTTACCTGACATTTGTTGCATCTAGGCAATACATTGTGATCATATGTAATGTTTTAGAATTAACTTCCATTGCTGAATGACTATTTATATCTCATTTGGGGGCGGATGCTAGAAACTCAGAAATCATTCTTGTTTTAGTAATCGATGGTTCCTAGGAGATGAAACTTCTCTTTTAATTGATTGCATGAGGTTTAACACCACTTCGAAAAGTATTTCAGTCATACCGCAGCAGCTGGAGAACCTAACAGTGAATTCCTGGTATTTCTCACAAAAGTACTACCACTACATCCCTTCCTAGCCTTCAGCTGCTATCCCACTTAGGTTAACGATTATCCACCCATCGGAAAGACAAATGTCAGTGGATATTTAAAACTGCTGGGGAATGAACCCATGACATCCCATGAATGAAGATTAGGAGTCTGATGCGCTACTGATCCTTCATAATTATAAAACAGTGCATAATCTAAATTTTGCCATCTGTGAGTTCCCTAGGACACACATAGCTGAAACTTTCAAGGAGTCTCAGAAAAAAATCATTGAGTCCAGCATAGAAAACAAATGAGTTCCACAAATCACAATCAAGCAGCATTCTTTATTTGCTGTAGATAATATTAATTAAGCCTACTTTCAAAAGGAAGTTACCAATGGCTGGATAATTTTAAACCTAAGTGGGATAGCAGCTCTAAATCATGGATACATAATATCAACTGGTGAGATCTATGTCACTAATTTGGTCTTGTTTACTTCTTGTTCTCTAGTAACAACCATTTACTTCAGAACACAACTCATTTTAACTCTGTCTTGAGAAAGAATCAAGTATCCATCAAAATACAAAATCAACAGATTAAAAATCAAAGCTTACAAGTTTTAAAGCAATTGATATAAGTATTATTGCATAAAGTTGAACAAAATCAAAGTAGCAGGCAATTAGTGGTAATACCATAGCATATATACATAAAGTACTGAATTGATCTCAAAGAAACCGATTATGTAATCCTTCATTGGTTGATATATTCATTCGACTAAAAAATGATAATCGATTATGATTTGAAACCGATTGCCCGACACTAATTCTAGCTTCAAATATAGCTTCTAGAGTGCATAAAAACTATTCTGAGATTTATCCTAGTGACCCACTTTTGATCCAACATGACCGATAATCAAACTTCACCGAGATATCATTCAGACAAAACAAACATTCTGATCAAATATTAAGCGAAAATATGACCTCTAGAGTGCACACAAGATACTTTAAGATTTGACCCAGTAACCTACTTTTGATCCAATGTGACCCAAAATGAGACTCTACTAAGATACATGAATTATACAGACAAATATTCTGACCATATACCAAGGCATCTGAGGAAAAAATGTACACTCTAGAGTGCATACAAGGTAGATCTAGTGACCTTGTTTTTTACCCTACATGTCCTGACAATTATTTTTAACGAGATCATAGGAAATATTTTGACCACATATGAAGACATTTGAGCCATAAATGTGCCCTCTAGAGTGCACACAAGGTATATCTAAGATTTGACCTGTTGACCTACTTTATAATCCCACATGACCAAATATTGAACTTGACAGAGACATCCTTACAACAAACATGCTTACCAAATATGAAGGCATTTGAGGAAAAAATGTCAGCCTAGAGAGCACACAAATTATTTCTAAGATTTGACCTACTTTTAGACCTCACATGGCCCAATATGGAACTTTTGGAGACAAAACATTCTGAAAGAATATAAAGGCATTTAAGGCAAAAATGTACCCTCTAAATGCACCCAATGTTTTCCTAAGATCTGGAATATGATAGCCAACCAAGGATTATTCATGTGAAATTTGGTTGAAATCCATCGACTGGTTTTTGAGATGAAGATTTTCAAAGATTTCACCATTGAAATTAACCCCTCCATGAAAGCTCTGTTTTTCATCTGATCAAAATTTTTTAAAGTAACCTGATAAAGGGTAACCTTAGAATAATTCTTGTGATATTTGGTTGAATTCTGTACTTTCGGAGAATATTTTTAAAGTAAAAATTTAGGACCCCCACACACAGTACCACGGTGGACACAACACCGTGACAATAGCCACTGGCTTTCAACTAGTGGAGCTGAAAATCAATTCCCTTCAATCCCCTGCTAAATTGACATTCTAACTAGAGTTTAGAACCTAATGAATTCCAACCAAATGTAACTAGAATGCTTTTTGGAGACAATGGATTTCTTTAAATGACATGATGTAACCACTATCAAAACACTTAACCCTTGTCATGCTTAACCCATTCCCACTCAGTGATGCTTTTAGACGCCCCTCAAGAAAAAAAATTGGAAAAACATTGTGTAAATTGAAGAAATTGCTTGTAACAAGCAATTTCTTCATCAACACAATGTTCTCTACCCAGAAAGTTGAAAAAATGTACAATTTCATGAACTTTAAATTGTTGCCCGCAACTCCTTTCAACTTGGACCAGTCTAAAATTTTGCCATCTGGTAACGGGTAAGTAAGAAATTCTCCACAGAAACTGCATTGAAACCAAAGGATGAAACCAGTAATTTTAAGTTGATAATTTATCTTTTAAAAAGGAACAAGCAGGTGGAGAAGATTAAGATATACCTCCTAAAAAAAGCAGGAATATTCAGGGTTCAGCAAGACAAGGGTTAATTAGACTGATATCTAACAAGTTACCTGACAAAAGTGAGCTGGTTGATACTCTTGCATTCCCTCCTTCCTCAACTTCACTGTCACCCTTTCATAGGAACTACTCATTTTGGATTTCTCAAATAACTTGTCATACAAAAAAGTTCTTCTTGAAGTTGTGTGAAATGTCTCGAACTGCTCTAAATTCTTAATGTTCAGCTTATTTGGTAATCTGACACACACTTGGAAAAGTCTATGTCTTCTAATTAATACAGGCGACTTCATCAAATTTGTGTGATAACTAGTTGTTAATCAATATACTGATCAATTAGCTTTAGTTCCTTATATCAAGGATCTATCTTCTGAATACCAGTTCCTTTTGAAAAATTTGTATCACTTTATGGGCACTCTTCTCATCTTGGTGTCATTTAGTTCTGAGTTACAAATAACTGTTTGCTGAAACAATTCATATATAAGAAATTAGCTCTTTATATATACCATATACCAGTATCCTAATTAGCAAAACATAGGCATGAAGCCTTTTTTCTGTTTTTTGAATTGGGTTTAACACCACTTTTAACAGCACTTCAGTCATATTGTGGCAGCTGCAGCACCTAACCGTGGATTCCTGGTATTGCTTCACAGGCCTGAATGTACAGATAAAGCAAATAATGTTTTCAAGAATTCAATATAAACTGAATCATCCTTGCCATATCCAGCAAATAAATCTTGTCACTGAAATCTTTGACATAGTTCTAGAGAAGAATTTCATACTTTACATAATTTCTTAAAGTCAAGTCATGTAATAATTCATGTACTAAGTCAGATGACAAGGTACTTGTATTAACATAGGCAAGCTAATCAGCTATTTCCCTCGCATCATCATATATGGACATAAGCCCAGCCCATACAAGCATGTTTTTTAATAGAGCATAACTCTACGAATCTGATTAAGAGTAAACCAAGGATCATTCCACTGAAATTCAGTTGAAATCCACCAACAGCTGTCTGAGAAGAAGATTTTTAGATTATTTGCCATATATGGAAATTAGCGCCATAAAAGTTTTTGATTAGATCAAAATACTCTTTGAAGGAATCTGTCAGCTGAATTTCAGCCTGCAGTTTCATATCATAGCCCTCTTTCTGATAATCTGCTAGCGAGGTCGCCTGCAGATTACAGGGTCCAAAGAATCCACTCGTTCACTCCTACTCACGAGTAGGAAATCCTGAAGGGCAAGTAAAAATTAGGAGGCGGTTGTCCCCTGGACAAGTGAAAAACAAATCACTGAATAACTCATTTCAGGAAGAAAATGAGAATAGAAAACACCCCAAACTGCATTTTTTGAGAACTGGTTGATAAAAGATTGCAACAAGATATTACAAACATGTGCTGTTCTTTTTTAAGATCCCTTAGATTTATTAAAGGACAATTGATAGTCAATGCAGGACGAGTAGGTTTTTCAAGTTATTATGAAATTATCAGAACAGGGCTACAATATATTGTCAAAACTCAATTATCATGCATACCTATGTTATCGTGCATGGCCCCTAAGGAGCCCCAGTGAACTTTGGTGACCTTATTTTTTCACAGGATGTTTTGTTTTGGGGCCCGTAACTGTTGCTGTGAGAAACACCCATACCATACAGCACATTTAGTTTAAACCCAGAGAGATGCAAAATTGACCCCCATTTCACAAAATAGGGGACAGGGGATAAGTTTAACATGAGTTTTCATAAATCTAAACTTAAACTTACATCAAATAATTCTTCTAGATTAATTGTTTAAAAGAAAAGATGGATGACAAAACTTGAAACAATAAATTTGCTTCTTTTTGGTTGTCATAGACACTCTCTTTTGTAGGATGCATGACAACTGCAGAAGCAATCCAAAATTTCTAAAGGGTCAACAAGGCAACTTTCAACATAAATTTCATGTAGAAGTTTAGAATAGAACTGGACAAAAACTTTACTAAAAGATAAATGAAATGTATATAAGATATATAAAAACTATTTCATCAGATAAAAATCATTTTTTGATTAGTTCTGAACCTCGGGTTCCTTACATGCACGATAATTGAGGTGAAGAGTATATACCAGCTACCTAGCTTTAGACTTCATTTAGACTAGTCTAAGATATTACAGACATTTTTTATAAGTCGATGGAATTCTAATAATCTTTGTCTCTTTGCAAATGAAAGATTCTCTTGAAAGATTGTGTGGGAATGGTTTAACAACACTGTCGTCTGCATGGTTTTGAGTTTAGACCAGTCTAAAAATTGCCGTCTGGAAACCGATTAAGTCTTCACTACAGATTGGAGTCCAGGCGAACCAACCAGAATTTTTTTTTAAAAAAAAAGTACATGGAATATGATGCAATACACAAAAGGTGTAAATATAAACACATAATATGTCTATTTCCATACCTTTACACTCCTTGACCTGACTCATATTTGTAAACACAGACTGGTTCAGTGTAATATTTTCATTGTGTCTCTGTCACCCGACGCTCATTGAGTTACGAATGTAGAAATTCTGATTCGCGCACCTGTATGCCCTTCCTCGTTTGCTGATTGATTGATCAGATTCGAAAAGTAATATTTTTTCCTGGCCAGCAGTTTTTGTTATCGGACGACGATTTGCTTATCATGGATGGTGCAAGCTGTCGGTAAGTCAAATAGATCTTATAGTAGGGATCTGGTCGACGGGGTCGGGACAGATAATCCCAAAAAGAAACTGAAGTTTCGTTGACAGTTCTCATATTGTGGGAGTTTGAAATTTGACTCATCAACTAGGTAAGATAAATATGTAATTGGTTTTCACTTAAAATTTAGATAGAATTAAAATTTCGACCAGGCGATTCGGGTGGCGGTTTTAGAGGGGGTGTTTGATACCCTTTCTGTAGCTGCGATATCGTAGCCCTCTTTCTGATAATCTGCCTGCGAGCCAGCAGATTATCAGAAAGAGGGCTACGATATCGCAGCTACCCTTTCTGTAGCCTAAGCCCTAATATGTTAATTTTTCTCTGGGAAATTCATTAAGATCAACTGTCCTAAAGTCGTCATGGTCCTATTGTCGTCACTTTTTCTGAAGTCTCGTTTCCTCTCATTTCTTGTCTTTCAAAATAGAAGGGAGCATTATTCGAAATTTAAATGTTTTTCTTCCATCTTCTTTGTCTATCAAATATTTTTCATGGTAGTCTTGCACATGTCCCGTGATCAGAACTTATGTTTTCGCATATGCAGAGAGAAAGCGCAAAGATTAAAGACTTCAATGTAGACTGTTGTGTGATGGTACAGTGTAAACATACTTCCACATGGATAATTAAGTGGATAATGCTAACTTAGAGACGATATATTTAATGACATAAATAGCTTCTCTTAATTACTTGATTTATCAGATTTTACCCATCAAACTACATTGAATGTTGATGATGACTTTAAGTCCAACATGACGAATATACGACATACATTATGTCTCATTCTGAAATTAAGCTTTTGTGATAAATCTTCCTCTGTAAACACTCTTGAGAAGCAGCCTGTGACTAAAGGGTTACAAACTTATGAGTTCAACATAAATTATCAAGATGTTTCTGTTTTGATCAATTTAAAATCAATTTAACCTCACCCAATCAAGACACAATACTATAACACAATCAATGATCTGGAAACATTTTTGTAAACAGATTATACTATTTAAACATCTGTTTCTTTTTCTATAGAGTTCTAACCTTTTCCAAAACTATTCCGTTTTTAGACTCAAAAAAGCAGCCGCCGTCATAGCGCAGTTTGTAGCGCGTCAGACTCCCAGCCCTCAATCATGGGAAGTCATGAGTTCTATCCCCAGCAGCAGATATATCATTTCCGACACTTGTTTCAACTAATGGATGGATAATTGTAAACCTAAGACCCAGTGACAAAAAGGTCCAGTGTACAAGAAGGCCCTACCTCAAAAAGGCTCACTTTCAAAACTGACCAGAAAGGCCCAGTCCAAAAAGGCTCACATATGTACATCAATGATCTTAAAAATATCTCTGGATAAATAGTTTATCAAAAAGTAAGTTTGAAATATGAATAAATTCTATTTCACTTTCTAAAATTTTTCCTTTGGTAGGCTGAAGTGCTGAAAACTTGTTTGTGTGTGAATGTGCATATATATTTATGTATTTGGGTCGGCCGGGGGGGGGGGGGGGGGAAGGGGCTGTCATGGAAAAAATCTGGAAATACTTGAAAAAAAAAACTGTTAGCAGGAAACATAGACTAAGATCAGCCTACACATAAGTACAATCTGATCTTAGTCTAAACCGCCTGTTTGTAGTTTTCAACCAAGACTAGTGTATGAGATTGAATTTCTAGAGAGGTATTGATGCACAGCTACTTCATCCATTGCTTTCAGCCAGGCAGCAAAACATGGTTGGCAATGTGACCACTCAGTGTCTACGCATTAGTGCTTCAGTCCATCCAAATTTCTCCCGGACACCATAACTCCTATACTGATGGTTGGGTTTCAAAATATTTTGACCAATTTGTCTCCATCATGAATAGATGTGCCATTTGAAATAAATTTTCAGAAAACTCTAAGGTCAAGGTCATGAAAGCTGAAGGTCAAATATTCAGTAGGTTCAGCATGTTGTCTCTGGACAACTTTCTAGTGAATATTACAATTTCTCTGACTAAAATCGACTTTTTCATTTGCCCAAGTAAGGTAACCTTGTGCTTTATACAATGGAAATAAATTCATCGAAAGATTATATATGTAAGTATTCTTTGGCTAGACAAATTATTCGTAATTAGATAATTAGATGATGTTACTGGTGAAACAATCAGACAAACCTTGAAAACAAATTCCACAGACTTTCTATACTCAGCCCTTGTATATTCAAATTTGTGTTCTCTTAGTAGTTTCATTTTCAAATTTGTGTTTTTTCCTTTTTTTTGTTCTCAAATTATATCCGATCAACAAATTTTAGACTGAAATAGGTTATGGATGACAAATTGAAATGCATACTGATGACATAAATTTTTAATTCTACTAAATGCAAAATAGGATAGATGGGGACCTTGTATTGATGATACCAAGGAAGCGCATGAATAAGTGAGTAGGCGACATCAAACTATAAAAACCTTAATAAATAGGGTAAAAAATATTGAAAGAAAATAAGGAATTGCTTGTTTTAATCTGGCTTCAAATTTTACAGAGACTACGGTGAGAGCCAAAGGACTACCATGGTCTTCTTTCTGACAATATGTAGGAGGGCAAGGGTTAACTCGAGGAGAGGTTGACCTTTTAATGTAATCAGAGATAAAGCTATTCATTCTGTATTTATGTTAATATAATATTTGAACAACTGATGGCGAGATGCTGTATCCCTAAAACTCTGTATCACTTATCTTTATGACCTTGGAGTATTGTTTACCCCTTTTCATGCTGATTATTTCTGCTTTAGCAGATGATGTAGACCAACATCAGCCTGTGCATCCTGATCTTAGCCTTCATCACGACACCTATTTGGCTTTTACAGCCATAGTTGTTCATAACATTAACTCATTACCAGACATCAAAATTTTAGAATTGTTTGAATTGAAAGAAGTTGTAGACAACAAAGGATGAAATTTTAAAAATCTTTGTCTTAGTAAAAAAAATTGTCAATAATAAAGAAATTGCTTGTCACAAGCAAATTTATTTTTAGACATTTTGAGACAAAGCCTTTTTCTTGTCAAAAAGCGGGCTTGTTAGGGAATTTTTTAAATGATAAAACAAGTATAATATTCACCAACAAGATGTCCCTTTCAGTGTTTTCAGTTCTTTGATTTTAATGCAGTTGTAAAGAAAGGATTTAATTGAGCATGACATTGTTTGATTCAAAGTTTCAGGTTTATATATTGATGGACCACTCTAAACCCTTGTCATGCCGAATAAAATCCTTACTCCGAATTTGTATCAAAATCAAAGGGGTGAAAGCACTTGAAAGCCTGATATTGAGGTTGATTATTTTTTGTTAATCAATTCTATTTACAACTCTGAAATTAAAATGCCAATCAGGGAGTTTAGACTAACATAAGACTGCACATATGTGCAGGCTGATCTTAGTTTATGTCTCCTGCCAAAACAGGAATATTCCGGGCTCAGCATGACAAGGGTTAACATTGATCTAGCTTCCAAGATTTTGGAACAACAGGGACAGATGTCCCAATGGTCTTAGATAATAAAGGGTCCTTTATAATTAGTGATGGACAATGTGATTGCTTCAATCTTTGTTGTTCAATGGTTAGTCAGTATGGCGGTGGACTCGTAATCTGTCAAAATAGGAAGGTTGATGCTTCAGGTTTTGCGCCTCAGATTCTGGCCACACAGCTGGTTAAATGGGTGTGTTCTTGGACAAGACTTATTAGAATATCAGTTATTCTGCTGATGCCCAGGAAGCACAAGTTAAAAATGAACTTTTTTTAATATAACTGAAAGATTGTTCAAAGCAGTATTAACTCAATACCAGACAGCTACATTTTGCTTGGTTCAAATTGAAAGGAGTTGCAGACGACAATTTAAAGTTTATGGAATTTTAGATTTTTTCAACTTTCAGGGTAGAAAACATTGTCTAAAATGAATAAATTGCTTGTTACAAATAATTTCTTTTATTTTACACTATGTTTTCCAAATTATTTTTGTTTGGGGCATTAAAAATTGTCTTCATGTGGGAATGGGTTAAATCCCATGTAAACAAATACAGCTGGTCTCATAGGTATGTTCTTAGGCAAGAAATATAATAATCTTGGCTTTAATTCTAATGATATCCAGAAAGCACATGGATAAGTGGATATGTCCATAAAATAACCCAAAGGTTATTCAAAGCATATAAAGTCCCATGCATACAATATCCCTGTCATACGGATTTGAATTGCATCGAAAATCAAAAGACCTACAGCACTGGAAGGCCTTATTGACGGTCAACTTTTCTTTTGAAAACTATATATTTTTTTAAATAACTCTGGATTAATGGAGCAATGAGGTGTAGACCAAGATCAGATTGCGAATAATATGCAGGCTCATCTTTGACTATTCAGGAATATTCAGGGTACAGCATTACAAAGGTTAAAACTATCACCTGCAACTCTTTTCCATTTGGACCAGTTTCATGAATAATGGATAAGTGGACTTTTTAACCCTTGAATTGCTTTCAAATCAAAGGGCTGAAAGCACTGATAGAACTTGTTCAAAAGTCAATATTTTTTTTATAAATCAACTTCATAAGCAACTCTGGCAGGAAAAGTACAAGCAGGAGGTATAGACTAAGATCAGCCTGCATATAAGTGCAGTCTAATCTTAGTCTACACATCCTGCCAAAACCAGAATATTCCGGGTTCAGCATGACAAGGGTTAATAATGAAAACCCTGCTACTTGTCTCATTTTGGACTGCAAGGTTCACATGCAGGTTTTTTAGCCTCTTACATTCTTTATATCTATTGACCCGTACAAAACCAAAATCACAAAACCAACTGTAACACCATTTTCTATGATATATCCTAGGTCTATTGTACTATAGGATAATCTGCAGGTATTGATGTATAACCACACAAAATTGCTTTGTAATTCGAACAGTATAATTTTCTCATTACTTATATTGGATGGTGCAGGTTAGTCTGACATGTATTTAAGTTACTGCCCTTTAGCTACTAGAAATTACTATCTGGTGGATCTAGTATATAGTTTCGAACTTATATTCCTGTTCTACGCCCAAAAACTTTGTTGAGGGGTAATATAGGAGTCATTCTGTTGGTTGGTCAGTCCTTAACTCATTCCCTAACAATGACGCTTTTCAACACCTTTCAATATTGAAGCTTTTGAAAATCTTGTGGAAAATGAAGCAATTTCTTGAACTTCATTATCCACAATGTTTTCTAACCCCAAAATCAAAGATTTCATCAGCTGAAAATTGTTGCCTGCAACATCTTTGAATTTGGACTAGTCTAAAATTTTATCGTGTGGGATTGAGTTAAGTTGGTCAGTCCATCTTAATTGTCCGCTCAATTTCTCAGGAACTACTGCATGGACTTGATTCAAACTGTACAGACAGACTGGGTATTAACCCATTCCAACACAGCAAAATTTTAAATTGGTCCAAATTGAAAGAAGCTGCAGACGACAATTTCAAGTTGATGGAATTTTGAACTTTTTTGTCGTTTTGGATAGAAAACATTGTGGATAATGAAGAAATTGCTTGATACAAGCAATTTCTTCATTTTCCACAATGTTTTCAAAAGCTATTTTCTTGAGGGGCGTAAAAAGGAGGGCTTGAGTTGGAATGGGTTAAGTGCAAAATTTTGTTGAATTTTCAATCATGAGGTCCAGGGTTTGTTCCTCGATCACAATCACGGCAAAAACCCCTCTGCCATTTCCCCCACCAATGTGTAGATAGCCATAAATCTAAGTGGGATGAGCAGCTGGAGGCTTGGAAAGGATGTAGTGGTAGTATTAGTGTGAGAAGAACCAGGAATCTAAAATTTTGTTGTCTTGTAATGTCCGGTAAACTCCTGTTATCTGCAACAACTCAAGCTTTTTCATAGAGCTCTATGAGCTAAGGAGAAATATTACAGCTCTGTAATTACACTGATCAAATTTAAATGCTGTAATTTATTGATTTATCTGGTCCATACCTGCTATTGTGTACCCATAACAAAGGGGTCAACATTTGGTCAACGGAAACGGTCGAATGACCCTGGAGCATACCATAAAAGCTCTCTTAAATTAGATTTTACCTCTACCCTTTATAAACCATTCTCACACAATCTAGCTCTTTTAACCCTTTCCTGGTTAATCCCTAGTTTTTACTTCCCTGTGATTTTATAATTTAGAAAATATTGTGGAAAAAGAAGAAATTGCTTGCGACAAGCAATTTCTTCTTTTTCCACAATATTTTCAACACTAGTAAATGATTATTTTTCAAATAAAATCAACCTTATTGTTTTGTCTGCAAAACCTTTGAATTTGGACAATTCTAAAATTTGCAAAACAGGAAAGGGTTAAAACTTTGGCCTCGGTCATAGCACAGTTGGTAGTGTGTCAGATGCTCAATCATGATCTCCCCGGTTTGATTCCCGATTTTTACAGCATCTCCAACTAAGGGGTGGATAATCATAAACCAAAGTGGGATAAATAGCTGGAGGTTTTGAAATGATTTTGTGGTAGCACTGGTGTGAGAAATACCAGGAATCCATGATTTGGTGCTCCAGCCTCCCCTATATGAAAGATATAATATCATGGTGGCTTTAAACCTCATTCGTACTATCAAATGTTACATTTTTAACCAAGTTTGGACAATTTAGAAATATTATGAAATTGCTTGTAATGAGTACTTTCTTCATTTTCCAAATGTTTTCTAACCCCCACCACAACCCACCCCCAAAAATGTTTTTTTTGCTGACCTGAGCATAAAATGCAAAGTCAGCTAATGTGATCGATCAATGTCAGTCTGTCTGTATGAAAAAAGGCTATTATTTGGGCATAGTGTTTCTTGTCTAACCATTCCAATTGACAATATTTAGATTGGTTTATTTGAAATTTGCAGATGACAATCAAAAAAGTCCTTCAGGATAATTATGAAACAATTTAGAGAAATGGAGAAATAAGTTATAACAAGTAATTTCTTCTTTTTCCAAAATAATTTTCAAAACATTTTTTACATTGCAAAACTCACATTAGAGAAAAACTGTTATGGTATGGAAATGAATTAACCCATTCCTACACAATGACGCTCAAGAAAATGGTAAAGAAAACATGGTGTGAAATGAAAAAAAATCATCAACTTGGAATTGTAGTCAGGAACCTCTTTCAATTGAGACTAGTTCACTATTTTGTTGTGTGGAAATGGGTTAGTGAGCAATGAAAAGGTAATATCTGTTCTAAATTCAATGACTGTAAACATTAAGGCTAACCAGTTATAGTTGAAGGTCATTGGTTATTAAGTGTGGCCTCAGGGACAGAGCAAAAGGACTCGCAGAGGATGTAGTAGTTATATTTAAAGGAATAAAATTGAAAAACATTGAGCAGGGTATGTGGTGATATTTTTTATCTTATCTTATCTGATATTAAAATGGATGGAGAGTACAAACTTTCTTTATTTTATTATTTTTTTTAACCTTTTGTTTCTGAATATGAATAAAATCAATGAGTTGGGACAGCAGACTATTGTCATGCGGTTGTTTCTGTTGTGTGTTTGACTGTCCAACCATTCATAAACTTCACCTTTAAAATATTTCTGTAGAAAAAGGATTTATTAACCCATTTTCAAACAAAGAAATATTAACCTTTGTCATGCTGTATAAATTACCTTACTGGATTGCTGTCAAATCAAAGGGCTGAAAGCACTGATAGAACTTGTTGTTCAACATTAAATATTTTTTTAGAAATCAACTTCATAGACAACTCTGGCAGGAAAAATACAAGCAGGAGGTATAGACTAAGATCAGCCTGCACATAAGTGCAGTCTGATCTTAGTCTACATCTCCTGCCAAAACCGGAATATTCCGGGTTCAGCATGACAAGGGTTAAACTGGACCAAATTGAAAGTTGTTGCAGACAACATTTTCAACTTGGTGAAATTTTAAAAATCTTTTTCTTTCTAGGTAGAAAAACATAGTGAGAAGTAAAGAAATTGTTTGTTACAAGCAATTTCTTCATTTTTATATGTCCGTCAAGAAGGGATCACCCATGGCATCCTAGCACCTGGGCAGGGGGTGTCCAATTCTTTGCACAGGGCATTACTCTGGAATCTTATGTCTGATTGAATTAAAACCTGTCAGTTGTATTCATAACATGATTACGAAGTGCAATGCACAAGTACCAACTCTAATGATCTTATTTTTTGAGTAGTTGTCCTGTGTTGTTTTTCTGACTTGAACTTTGTCGGAAGCATATCTCTGAAAGCATAACAAGTATGATCATGTAATTTTATGTGTAGATAAATCTCACCAAGAGGAAGTGCACAGCACAAGAACTATAATTCTACCATACTTATTTTTGAGTTATTGCCCTGTGTTGATTTTCAGCCATTACTCTACCATACTTATTTTTTGAATTATTGCTCATTGTTGTTTGTCAGACTTGAATTTCGTCCATAGCTTGTCTCTGAAAGTATAATAGGTGTGATGATGAAACTTTATGGATGGATAGATCTCATCAGAGCACATTCAGTTCACAAGAAGCCTAGCTCTATCAAACTTAATTTTGAGCTATTGCCCTTTGTTATTTGTCAGACTTGAATTTGTCCATAGCATATCTCTGAAAGTATAATTTATTGATGGATAGCTCTTACCAAGGGGTAGTGTAGTGCATAACTCTACTGTTATAATATTTTGAGTATTTGCCGTTGGTTTTCAGACTTTTGTCCATAGCATATCTCTGAAAGAATAATAGCTGTAAACATGAATCTTCATGATTGCAATACTTTGTGAGTTATTGCCCTTTGTTGTTTTTCAGACTGTTATTTAAATCCCCTCCCCAAGTCCACATCAAGCAGTGTGATGGGCGTATCTTCTGACAATTTTGCAGCTTATCCACAATGTTTTCCAAAGCTTTCATATTGAGAGGCGTGTAAAAAGATCATTGTGTGGGAATGGCTTAAAATATTTCTGTAGAAAAAGAATTAATCGATAGATGTATGTGCTGCTAGAACAAAAGTAAAATTCTTGCAGGATCATTTCCCTTCAAACTCAAAATTTAAGATTATTGTAAAGCATTAGCTATCTTCATTATATGCTTTTAAAAGTTCTTTTCTTGAACTGAATCAATAATTGGATTATATGACAAAGATGGTTCAAATGATATTAAATTCCTTTCGTAATCAGTAAATTCAGGCCTTTGGAGAGGTACAGGCACTTCTAGTTTGATTTTTTTATTAACAATATTGGGTTAAAAAGGACAACCAGGTGGTGTAGAAACATTTAGACTGATCTTTCCTGTCAGAACCTGAATATTTGAGGATCAGCATGACAAGAAATAATAATCAGATCTGGGTTTTTTTGTTGTTGTTGCTAACAACCTAGTGATCCTGGTTGAGACAACTCAATTCTGTCTTTTGAATCATTTAAGAAATATAGATTCAGAAAACATTTTTTGCAACCTTTTAAGATATTGACCTGTATAAAAACTCATTTCTAGACGCAACATTTTAGACTGGTCCAAATTGAAAGAAGCTGCAGAAAACAACATTGTATCAAGCAACTTCTTTATTATCCGCAATGTTTTCCAAAGTTTAAAGTATTGAGGGGGCGTTTAACCCTTTCCAACACAAGAAAATTTTAGACTGGTCCAAATTGAAAGAAGCTGCAGACGACATTTTCAAGTTGAAGGAATTTTAATTTTTTTCGTCTTTTGGGATAGAAAACATTGTGGATTATTAAGAAATTGCTTGTTATAAGCAATTTCTTCATTGTCCACAATGTTTTCTAAAGCTTTTTTTGTGGGGCATAAAAAGGAGGGCTTGAGGTGGAATGGGTTAAAAGCATCATTGAGTTGGAATGGCTAAACACATAAAAAGGCAACAGAATTTTTAGACTGGTCCAAATTCAAAGATGTTGCAGAAGACAATATAAGTTGATGAAATTTTTAAAAAAAAATTTAGGGGGGAGGGTAGAAAACATTGTGAATAACATGGAAATTACATCACAATTAAATGAATAGAAACTATTTTCTGCTTTTTCTCTCAATCAATGCTCTAAGTTTTCAAGGCTATTTGCCAGTTTTTTTTAAATAAGTTTGACTGAAATTAAGGATTTATGGCAAACATTCTAAAATCAAAATGCACTGTTAGACATGCAAAGCTGATTTCACTGTAATAAACGCACATCCTACCTAATAGAAATCAAGATTGATGCTGTTTTTATCGATGTTTATAATGTTATTTCAATTTTAAATGATTTGCATTTTATTTTGTTATAAACCAAAACAAAAACCTTGTAACTGAAATTCAAATAAGATGTAGGTATGAGATTTTAGTCATTTCAAGATTGTTTACTGATATAAAGCAGTGAGATTGTCAGGTGTTCAGATGGTGGAACGTGAATTATTTGAACTTGAAATCTCAAGTTACGGTTAATTAGCGGTCAACTTTCGCATTTGTCTCATAGGGAGTAATACTAGCGATTGTTTTACAAAGGTCAAGGTTTTATCTGGACTTTAAAAGTTGTTTGAACCCATACCAGACAACAAATTCAGACTACTCCAAATCAAACCATTCACAGTGAGGCTTTTTAATGCCCCTTAGAAACAGGTGTGGGAAACATTGTGAAAAATAAAGAAATTGCACAAATCCACTTTTTCATTCATCTGTTGTCCTCCAGACTCAGCGAGTTCACGGGATAGTTTATGTAATGTAATCAAAGTACTGCAACTACCGCATACAGTTAATAGACTGGTGTCTGACAGTTCTAAGGGTCTAATTTTATGTATATGTATATACGCTTAGAACAGTATCTAGTAATGTGTTAAAAGAAGTTTCAGACAGTAATTGAATTGAATAAATTGCTGGTAACAAGCAATTTCTTATTTTTTCACCATATTTTCTTACTCATTTTGATAGAAGTGCAGTCACAGCATACCAATTGTTTTGTTTGTAACAAGCATCCTTGAAGAAAGAAAGCATTGTAGAAAAAGAATGTATGTAACAAGCATATTTAGCTTGACTATTTGAAGAAAAGGGGGGCTGTACCGGTCACTCAGGTGTAAGTGTAATGCTTTGGTTAACTCCCACTCAATGCACTTTTAGACACCCCCATGAAAAAAAGCTTGAGGAAAACATTGTGGAAAATGAAGAAATTGCTTGTTACAAGCAATTTCTTCACTATTTACAATGTTTTCTACCCGAAAATGCGAAAGGTAAAAAAACAGCCAAATTTCATAAGCTTTACAAGTTGGACGAGTCTAAAATTTTGCAGTTTGGTAATGGATTAACCCTTTCCTGTTTGGCAAAATTTTAGACCTGTCCAAATTCAAAGGTTTTGCAGATAAAATTCAAAGTAGATTTATTTTGAAAATCAACCATCCGGTAGGGTACAAAACATTGTAGAAAAAGAAGAAATTGCTTGTCACAAGCAATTTCTTCTTTTTCTACAATGTTTTCTCAATTATAAAAACACAGGGACGTAAAAACCAGGGATGGACTAGGAAAGGGTTAAACCTTATGTGCAAGTGTCATATCTCAGTTTCTACTAATACTATTGCTCTTAAACTTTGCACATGCTTTTGTGACAATAATATCAGCATCTAGACACAGATTCTAGACAATCATTTTAGTTGGATTTTTGTCCTTTTCAGACTAAGAAATTCTTGGTCAAACCTTAAGTGCAACTGTCATAATTATATCTTTAATAACTCTCTTTCTCTCAATGCTATTACTGAAAGTTTGCATATGCTTTTTTGATCATCATCATATCATTGTCTAGTCAAAGATTCATTGCAATTACATTTATTATAGTGGAATTTTAACTCTTTTAGAACTAAGAAATTCTTAGTTAAACCTTACATGCAATTGTCATATATCTTTAATAACTCTCTGCCAATTCTTTTGTTTTGGAACTTTAAACATGCTTTATTGACCATCAAATCATCATCTAGGCAAAGATTCATTACTCAGACATTCATTTTAGTGGAATTTTAACCCTTTTTGGTAATTTGAATTTAATTGAAAGATTTTTTTATCTCTATTACCAATAAGTTATTAAGTCTAATGTTGACAATGAGTTGCTAATACTAACAAGCTCTCCAAATAGTAGAGCCTTGTTGTCCACTGACAGCTCTTGTACATATTTTGGCTTTATCAACCAAGACAAAAGTCATACTGCTGTTTTACTGATATTGAAGTTGTCCGCAGTTTGGGGTGATTAGTGGAAACGTGATTTTTAAGTAGTTTGATATCAAGTTACTAGTTAATTAACTATCAACTTTTCTCAAAATGTCTATACATTCTATCATACTATTCATTTGTGTTTTTAACCCTTTCACACACAGTGACACTTTTGAACACCCCTCAATTTAAATGCTCAAGAAAACATTGCTGATTATGAAAATGTTGCTTGTCACAAGCAATTTCTTCAATATCCACAATGTTTTCTACCAAAAAAGACAAAGATTTTATAGATTTCACCCACTTAAATTGACGTCCGCAACTTCTTTGAATTTGGACTGCTCTAAAATTTTGTTGTTTGGGAATGGGTTAAAGAAGTCAAGGTCTGATCTGGATAGATATTTGTCCTATTTATCCATTCAATTTTAGCTCAGTGCAAATTCAAAGAAGTTGCAGATGACAATTTTAGGTTGATGAAATCTATCAATCTTTGTCTTTTTGAGTAGAAAACATTTTGGATAATGAAGCAGTTGATTCTTAAAAGCAATGTTTTCCACTATGTGTTCCAAAGATTTCATGTTGAAGGGCGTTTAAAAGCGCCATATGTGGGAATGGGATCAGTGATAAAAAAGCCTAATGGTTTGAAATGGTCAAGGGAGCTAGATATGAATGTGCAGCATGCAACAAGTCTTGAATTGCCTCCCCTGATTTAAGCTGAACTTGTCCATCACAATCAGTCTTGAAGTTCTTCTTTTTTTGTAGAAGTGAATAGTGATTTGGATGGTCTATCAGAATTCTTCTTGGTTTCCGTTTTTTCTTCGCATGTAAACTACACTAAATTCAGAATTAGGTTTACCCTTTCAAGTTTAATGATTTTTTATTTTTTCAAATTGAAAAAGGTTGCAGACTACAATAAAAATTTGATACAAATTGAAATGAAACCATCCTGTGTGGTAGAAAATGTGGTGGGAAAAGAAGAAATTGCTTGTTACAAGCAATTTCTCCTTTTTCCACCACATTTTTCTCAAGTTTATAATTACAGGTATGTAAAATCACACGTTTAAAGGTTTGAAAAAATAAGTATAGTAGATGATTGGTATTTAAAATCATTGTGAGGAATTGATGGTAACAAGTAATTTCCACTTTCACCACAATGTTTTCTTTCTTATAATAATCTTCAGGGTTAACAAAGAGCAAGGAATAATGTGGTAATTGGATAAATTTTATAGTCAGGAAGTGTGTGAAGGGTTTATTATGCAGGTAGATATAGAGGACAATCTGATAGCTTGAATTACCTTTAGAGTGCAGTGATAGCTAGCTTGTCCAGTCTCACGTTGAGTGTCAAAGGAGAAGGCCGCAGTGGCGGATTTTACTTGTGATTTGTAAAATAATTGTCAAACTTTGAATTGAAATGAAATAAGTTTGATTGGAATAGAGAGTTGTTCTTTGACTGGAAATCAAACAAATTTTAAGAGGTAGTGTTTAACATTTTGCTTTTAAGATATACTTTCAGATTACATTAAATCATTTATTGCATAGTAAAAATTTTGTTTATCCATTACTACATGAAAAAAAAAAATCAAACTAGTAACAATTTAAAGAATTTGCACATGACAGTTTTTATTAAGTGAAAATTTGGAAGTCTTTTTCTCTTTTAGTAGAAAACGTTACAGATAATAAAGAAATAACTTGCAATATGCAATTTCTTCATTTTCCACAAAGTTTTCCAAACCAGATGCTTGTATTGAATTAGATTTTAGTTGAGGCAAAAAGTATTTATAGATTGTAGTTTATTTCAATATTTGTTCAATATTAATTTCATCATAAAAAGAAACAAATTTTGAAAAAATAATTGTTACACAAAATTTCTGAGAGTGAATTATTTTGCATTTGCAATATATAGAAGTAAAGAAAAAAGAAAGAAAACTTTATAACAAGAATTTTGCAAAATGTTTTTTTACCACCATGATTTACAGGTTTTAAATAGCTGTAGGTAAATTTCGGATATTCAATACAGTCAATCTTGCTCGAGCAACCATAATCGATATCCCCATTTTGAAAGCAAAATCCCTTGAGAAAAGAAAGCATTTTTCTCACAAAAATTTTAACAAAATCCTATGTTGGTGGGACTCATTAGAATCATCTCAATGAGATGATTTTAATGAGTCCCAAAAGCATAGGATTAAAGGAGAATTCTGCAATAAATTCTTTATGCATTCATATAAATTCACAATGAAGTGTACTCAACAACAACCATTTCTTTAACCCTTTCCTGCACAAACCCAGATTTTACGTCACTGATTTTATACTTGATAAAACATTGTGGAAAAAGGAGAAATTGCTTGTAACAAGCAATTTCTCCTTTTCCACAATATTTTCTACCACATAGGATGGTCAGATTTCAAATTGCAATGCATATTTCATTGTCGTCTGCAACCTCCTTCAAATTGGACCTAGGTCCCGGTTTCGATCCCCGACGGCGGCACTCATCCATTCCGACTATTTGTCTCTCGCCTATGGGTCGATAATCGTAGACCTATGTGGGATAGCAGCTGGAGGCTAGGAAAGGATGTAATGGTAGTACTGGTGTGAGAAATACCAGGATTCCATTGTTAGGTGCTCCAGCCGCCGCGATATAACTGAAAGATTGTTCAAAGCGGCGTAAAACCCCATTCAAACAAATCAAATTGGACCAGACTAAAATTTCATAAAACAGGAAAGGGTCAAGCGTCCACCTTTAGTCGCTTAACCTTTTTCATGCTGAATGTGGAATATTCTTGTTTTGGCAATTATAGGTATATACCAAGATTATATATTCATATGTGCAGTCTCATCTCTGTATATGCCACCTGTTTGTCTTTTTCAAGCTAGAACTTTTTCACAAAATCAATTGTCAAAAGAAATATTGACACAAAATTAGAGTCTTACAGTGCTTTCAGTCCTTTGAGTTTGATTTAATTCTGAATTCAGGATTTAATGTATTTGTATAAAGCCAGGAAGCTGTTGGATTATTAAAGAATGATTAACCCATTCCAACTCAAGCCCTCCTTTTTACGCCCCACAAGAAAAAAGCTTTGGAAAACATTGTGGACAATGAAGAAATTGCTTGTAACAAGCAATTTCTTCATTATCCACAATGTTTTAACCCCAAAAGACGAAAAAAAATAAAATCCCATCAACCTGAAATTGTCGTCTGCAGCTTCTTTCAATTTGGACCAGTCTAAAATTTTTTGTGTGGGAATGGGTTAATTACTAGTATCTATTAATACATTAGACAGGACAGCCACTTCAACTTTCACATGTTTTAGTTCGTGCAGTCACATATCTCTTAATGTTGTAAAGGGAGATAATTAAATATCTGGTTAATTTGACACATTAAGTCTTGCTGTACAATGACAGGTATGACATCATAATCTGTCAGTTGCAGTGTGCAATTCTTCAGAATGATACATGCATTTATGACGGTGAATTACATCATTTCTTACTGTACTGTAAAACAGTAAATCATGACCAACTAAGCAGTTATTTGACCACAATGCCCTGTAATCCTAGAATATTCTTTTATAGACAAAGATCAGTCTGCATTTACTTGTAATATGATCTTGCCTAATCAGCAGTTTTAAATTCAGCAGGTCAAGGTTTAAGCTTCTTTTACAATTTGTGGATGATAACAAATACCTCCTCCCCCCCTCCCCCCTCTAAAAAAAGGGATGGGCTGTTGATAATGCTGATTGACTGTTCTTAAAAACTAACAGAAAATATGGGTGACCAACAAAGAATTATTCATAATAGAACTCTGTAACTCATATTTTAATATGATACAAAAATGCTTATGGTTTGAGGTCAAGGTCATGTGTTGACTGTTAAGGTTGTATGACAGAAACTATAACAGGAGCATTCTTATACACTGCTTTATCTCATTTTATTGTTTTTGCTATATTTGGAATTGTTCGAGGCAGTGTTGATTGAACTGTATTTAACATTGGGAAAATGATTTAAAAATATCTCTTAAACGCTCATTAATCCCTAAATTGGATGCTAAATCAACCAATTTCCATCTTGATTTTAGAAATCTTAAAACCTCTACAAAACAACCTCACAGTAGTTATATTAACTCTTTCCTGTTTAATCCCTGGTTTTTTCGTCCCTGTGTTTTTATACCAGAGAAAACATTGTGGAAAAAGAAGAAATTACTTGTAACAAGCAATTTGTCTTTTTCCACAATATTTTCTACCTTTCTGAATGATTTTTCAAATATGCTCTACTTTAAATTGTCGTCAGCAAAACCTTTAAAATTGGACCAGTCTAAATTTCACAAAACAGGAAAGGGGTAGGTCATTACCAGATAACAAAGTTATAGACCAGTCCAAATTCAAAGAAATTTCAGACAAATTTTCAGACAAGTTTTAGTTGCTGAGATTTTAAAAAAATCTTTGTTGTTCGGGTTAGAAAGCAATGCAGAAAATGAACAAGCATTTTCTCCTTTTTCCTAAAATCTTTTTGCTTTGGGGCCTGTAAAAGTGATAGTGTAGGAATTGGTTAAAAGATTTAATCTATGCATTACATTACTTTCAAAGCCACAAATTCTCAAAAATATTGTCCTTCAACAGCTTTGTGTCCATAAAAAAACTGTAACAGAAAAAAGTAACAAACACTAGATTTTGGTGTTTTATTATAGCTGTTATTGTAAAAGTCAATCAGTTTGTGTGACTTGAGCTTTTCTATGTTCCACCTCTTCAGTCTTTTTGTTTATAGCATTCTAGCATCTGTAATGCTTAATATCCTGTTATTCTATACAGTCAATCTTGCATCAGAGACCTCCTCTATAAATTGACCTCTTTCAATTAGCAACTAGCTTCAATATTCCCATTCGGAAAAGCAAAGGATCTTCATAATTGGAAGTTTTTGCTAATAAATTATAGAAACCAAATCCTGTGTTGGTGAATCTCATATTAACCCATTCCAACACAAGAAAATTTTAGACTGGTCCAAATTGAAAGAAGCTGCAGACGACAATTTAAATTTGATGGAATTTTAAATTTGCCAGTATTTTGGGGTAGAAAACATTGTGGATAATGGAGAAATTGCTTGATACAAGCAATTTCTTCATTTTCCACAATGTTTTCCAAAGCTTTTTTCTTGAGGGGCGTAAAAACGAGGGCTTGAGTTGGAATGGGTTAAGTGAGAATCCTTGACCCTTTCCTGTACAATCCCTGGTTTTTACGTCCCTGTGATTTTATACTTAAGAAAACATTGTGGGACAAGAAGAATTTGCTTGTAACAAGCAATTTCTTTATTTCCCACAATATTTTCTACCCCGTAATTTGCTTACTTTTCAAATCGCACTCAAATTTAATTGTCGTCTGCAACTTCTTTCAAATTGGATGAGACTAAAAATTTTTGAAAAATAGGAAAGGGTTGAATAAGTACAAATGGCTCCCCCTTGGAAATTATTTGCAAATGGCAAAAAATTGGAGCCACTTGGTGCCAATTGGAGACAAAAGTGGAGCCAGTATGAATATGAAAATGTAAGAAATCTACTATATAGAAAAAAATTACTTGTTATGTATATATATAATGTTGAATAAGTTATTAATCATCTGACTATTTTGAATTAGATAAAATGTTTAGAAAATGACAATACTGAATGAAACCAGAAAGAAACTGTCTAGTTCTTTCTCTTATGTTTTTGCTACTTTTATAACAAAGAGATGCTCTGTTGAACCCTTTTAAATGTTAATCCTGTGATTTATGATTTGGATCAATGAAGCTTTCCAAAACATTGTGTGAAAAGAAACATTTCTTTATTTTCTCTGCACAATACGAGACTTATTTATACATTAGTGATTTTAAGCAGAGATCTGTGGAAACATAATACAACAATACACATTTGTTGTGAAGAAATATAGAGTTGCATGTAATGCTTGTGATCATAACAGGATATAAACGGTGATCTTTTAACCAATTCTCACACACAGACGCTTTTAAAGGCTCCTTAATATGACAGCTTTGGAAAACATTGTGATTAATCAAGAAATTCCTTGCAATATTTTCTACCTGGAATCTTGAAAAAATCTAGAATTTCATAAACTTTGAATTGTTGTCTGTAGCTCCTTCCAATTTAGATCAGTCTCCAATTTTATCATGTGGGAATGCGTTAAGTAAGATGCACCTGTTTAAAAGGTTTCTATTTTGATAAAATGCCTTGAAATTTGAATGGGTTAACCATTACCATTTGACAAAATTTCAGAGTTGTCATAATTGAAAGAAGTTGCAGACAACATTTCAAAATACATCTTAATTGAAAAACAACTGTAATATTGGGTAGAAAATACTGTGCAAAAAGAAGAAATTACGTGTTACAAGCAATTTCTTCTTTTTTCACAATATTTTGTCTACATAATTCCTGGATGGGATTGTGTTAACTGAAACCCACACAATGAAGCTTTTTGAATTCCCATAGGAGAAAAGCTTTAGAAAACAATGTGGAAAAGGAAAAAATGGCTTGTATTTACAATGGATTAACTCAGCAGGACAAGGGTTAACCCTCTCCTGTACATACCGAGGATTTCACATCAATGTGATTTTATACTTGAGAAAATATTGTGGAAAAAGAAGAAATTGCTTGTCACAAGCAATTTCTCCTTTTTCCACAATATTTTCTACCATATAGGATTGTTTCAATTCAAATTGCATTCTATTTCCATTGTTGTCTGCAACCTCTTTGAATTAGGACCAGTCTAAAATTTCCCAAAACAGGAAAGGGTTAATCAATGATAAGAAAAATCTACAGCATCATCATGATAGGAGATGACTACCATATGTTGCTGAGATTTAGGAATTATTGCAGCTCCATAAAGATAAATGTATTATTCAAGTTACAGCATTATGGGGATTATTTTCTTTGTGTGGGTTTTGTAATCAGTTGCAGGGATGGTTATAAATCTAAATTTGAATAAATAAATAATGTGCAGGAGGATTATTTAAATAAATGGACATCGTGTAATCCTTTATCTTGTTTAGAAGTAAATAAAAGAATTGTATTTCAATGCAAATCAGATTTGATGCACAAATTATTGATTAACCCTTTCCCGTTTAAATACGGGATTTTACATTCCTGTGATTTTTTACTCAAGAAAACATTGTGGAAAAAGAAGAAATTGCTTGTAACAAGCAATTTCTCCTTTTTCCACAATATTTTCTACCACATAGGATGGTTTCATTTCAAATGGCATCCAGTTTTCATTGTCGTCTGCAACCTCTTTCAATTTGGACTAGTCTAAAATTTCCAAAAACAGGAAAGGGTTAACTGCTACTATACAAGTTATAAAACTCAAAATGTCCAGTTGAATGGAAATGCAGATTTTCTCCACTTTTTGCTAGAAAGAATGAACTTTTCCACAAACGAGTGAACAGATAATTATGAGAAAACGTTGTTAATGGATCAAATGCTGGAAACCAGCATTTCCTACGTTAAATACAATATTTTCTACCATTCAATTAACCCATTTCCACACAGTGACGCTTTTGGACGCCCCTCCAAGGAAAATAATTGGGAAATCATTGTGGAAAATGAAGAAATTGCTTGTAACAAGCAATTTCTTCATTTTCCACAATGTTTTCTATCTATAATGTTGAAAGAAACTAAAATTTTGCAAACTTTATATTGTCGTCTGCAATTCCTTTCGATTTGGACCAGTCTAAACTTTTGTTGTGTGGTAATGGGTTAAAACATTCTGATAATTTCTCAATATATAATGAATTATCTTTTGGTATCTATTCGTACCAGTGGTTTTGAAAAATGTACTTGTCTACAAGTAGAAAAGCCTATGTCAGACAAGACAGGCATGTGAATTCCACAGCCCTGAATTGTGACTAATTAATGAGGGGGAAGCTGGTATCCCACCATTTAGTCTGTGTGTTAATTGACCAATCACGTCTGTCAATCAAGGAATCAACTGACCAATAAAGTCATTTATTCAGCCCAGACCTTAGCTTACAGCTCCGACATTTGCTGCCATTTTTAGCTCGGCTGTTTTCGGAGAAAACCCGAAGTATTGCGATAGCCTTGGTGTAGTTGTTGTTGTTGTGGTGGTGCAAAAACTTTGACATTTTGTGATATCTCTGGTTCTACTGAAGGCATTCACTTGAAACTCGACACACATGTTCACTATCAAAAGAGGAACCTTTTTTATCAAGGAGGATAACTCTAGATGCATTTTGTGCGAATTATGCCCCTTTTTCGACTTGGATATTGTATCCACTATCCAGCACCTTTACCGTCATAACTACAGCTTATTCAAGCTGTAGTTATGACGCTTAGGTCACCAACTAACAATTTTACTTTTTTGTTACATGCTACTGGACATAAATTTTGCAAAATGACGCAGCTAAAAATGGAAGCGGAACTTCCTGTGGGAGTCAATGGGCTTGGCCAACAGACTTAGTGGGAGGGACCAGCGATTGTTCAATATACAAATGTCCATCAACTGTAAAGACTAAGATAAGTCTGAGTAACTGTAGAGTCTGATCATCAGAGTCTGCTCTCCATTTTGTAGAATTTTAGCGTACTGACTCAAAATTTCTTAAGGTGATCAGCCACTTTTCTAATACTGTTTGAATGTTCAGGCAACCTAAAAGACTTTTGCTGACACAAGTTAATTTGTTGGGACATTCTCAACAATTTGGGAATTTCCTAGTTTCTTTATTTGTTTAGTCTTTTCCCTTTTTTGGTTCATAATTTGTAGCATACTGTGATACCTAAAATGGAAATATGAAATAATCTGAAAATCTCGAATAAACTCAGTTCTCATGGATTTTAAAACAAGCATTATGCATCATGATAAGGTGTGATTGTGCACATAATTTTCTTTTGAATTCAATTTAGATAGTTTTCTGCAACTTCTCTGAAATTCAAGCACTTGCAAGTTATGTTGTCTTGTAATGAGTTTAAATGAAAGATAAAATAAAATGCATTAATATTACAATTATTTTGTGGTATTGTATTTTTCCAGATGCGAGACCTGTACGAGTATTCCAAAATTAAAGAGCTGATGGAGGAGTATAAGCCTAAGCCGGCCAAGATGGCGGCCATCAGGCAGTCCATTAGGTACAAGCCGATGAAGGAGGGCCACATTCCTAAGTCCCGATCACAGAAGGAGCTGGTGAAACAGTTGTACGAGGATATCTACAGACAAGCCGCTTCAGAATCTTTAAAAGTCAACTTATCCTGGCTGGAGATTCATCGGAATGAGCTGACAAAGAAAGTGAAACTGCTTGATGTGAAATTGTCTTTTTCATATCAGGAAAATTACTGCACACAGACGATAAGGATGGAGAAGAACCTAGTCAGACACGGAAACAAGTGGGTGTGGTTGAACAGTGACGGAAGTAAAAATGTGATCACCTTCCCATATCTTCCAGGGGATAGGGTCAACCTTAATATTGGCATATTTGTTCATAAAACTACAAAACATGGTATCTTTGGTAAGGAGACCATAACACAACAAGTCGGGACTGCAGCAGACTGTATAGTGCTTGCACGCAATAATGGAGTTGGGATGGGGCTTCCACTCGGAAATGAGATTTCACATAATATTAGATTAAACTTTGACATAAATGGACGGGGCCACAAACTTACAGTGAAATTAAGACTAGACATGAAAGAGGACATTAAGGGACCACCTATGATGTGGCTACGGCCAAAATCAGGGGACAAGCGATTCCGAAGTCAAAAAGAATCCCTTGACTTATTGTTAGAAATGCCGCCAAGTGACAGAAACGAAGATGCTAGAGTGAAACTGTTTGTATATAATTACCAAAGGTCAGTAAAACATTTTTCTAGTGATATATTTTTCTACAATTAACCCACTAATAGATGACAAAATTTTAGACCAGTCATACATGACTAAGTGCACTTTGCTATGATGTAACAGAAAGATTGTTCAAAGCAGTATTAATCCCATACAAATTGTGTGCTTTGCATTCAAATAGGTCTGTGTAGGTCCTCTTGTTTATATCTTACTTAAGCATGAAGTTTGTTCTTGTGATGCCCTTTTGGTCATATTTGGGCACACCCTGTTTTAACATACAAACAAAGAAGGAAAACTTTAAAATTTTGAATTCCATACATGGATTCTTCCTATTTACATAGAAATTATGGGGAAAATGTCAAAAAATCTTATTTTTGGACTTGTCCAGAGCACATCTTAACTGATATAGAAACAAACTGATTGATTGAATGGGGTTTAACGCCATTCTTAACAGTATTGCAGTATATCGTGGCGACTTGAGCATCTAATAATGGATCCTAGTATTTCTCACACCAGTACTACCACTACATCCTGTCCTAGCCTACAGCTGCTTTCCCACTTAGGTTTACGATTATCGACCAATTGGTGAGAGACAAATGTCCGAAGGATATGTGCTGCCGCCTGGGATCGAACCAATGACATCCCATGATTGAAGATTAGGAGTCTGACGCGCTACCGACTGCGCTATGATGGCGACTATATAGAAACAAAGAAGAAAATGTTATTCAGAATGGTCCGAAAGTCACCAAGCTTAATCCATTCCCAGACAATGACGCTTTTAAACATCCCCTTAATATGAAAGCTTTGGAAAACATTGTGGAAAATGAAGAGATCAATTGTTACAAGTAATTTCTTCATTATCTACAATGTTTTTTAACCCAATAGACAAAGATTTTGAAGATTTCATCAACTTTAAATTGTTGTCTGCAACTTCTTTAAATTTGGACTGGTCTAAAATGTTGTCTTCTGGTAATGTGTTAAAAGTATTAACAATTGAGTACCAAGGATATGAATCATCACATTTATGATTGGTTTTATTGATGAAATATCATTGTGGTCATCCTCAACCAATTTGCATAGTTGGGGAAATTCTATAGTGGAAATAAAATTAAGGTCATTCAAAGTTTGACTTAGTCATCTTCGAATTGCCTGAGTGATCTATATTTACAAATTTGAATTTGAATTGTCATCAGAATGTGTTTTAATCTATTCCCACACAATGACACTTTTTGAAACATTCAATAAAAACAATATTAGAAGCATTGTTTAAAATTAAGAAATTGCTTGCAATGTTTTTTGCTCAGAGGAATCTAAAGTTTCCTGAAATTTTAATGGTTGTTTGCAGCCCTATCAATTTGGACCAGTCCAGAATTTTGCCGTCTGGTAATGGGTCAATTAAGCAAAATAAAGGGTAGAAGCTCTGTACGAGATGCCCCAACCCAGATTCCCCCATCTCAATGGCAAGGAATCTTTAACCCTTGTTGTGAGTTGTTTTTTTTAAAACTGCATGAAAACTAAATGGTGAACAGAAAGAAAAAAGTGCTGATTAAACATTTTCATTTGCTGACAAAGAATCCTGTTTGTCTTAAAACTTTATTTTAAAAGGTAATTTGTTAACATACAATGCTGCCTTGACTTCATATTTTCATTGTTTAATATTAGGAGAAATGGACATTGCATTATTTCTCTGTCAGAAATTTAGATCAAATTTGTAGAAGGAATTATAATACCTACATTGTTTGGTAACATCCCATTTGGTCTACTCCCATTTCGTCTACTGTATTTTTTTGCCAGGAGTCCCATTTCGTCTACTGTCCCATTTCGCCTACTGTCCCATTACGTCTACTGTTTTAATTTGTCTACAATGGTTTCTTATATTAAGGATGATTACAAAAAATTTTCAGCTTTGTATAATAATTTTTTAAATGTAATATTGATATTATAGAATAAAATCTGTGTTAATGAAAAATATAAATAATTTAATCTGACAAAAAGACTTATTTTCGTTTTAACAAGTAGTTAATATTTAATATTGAAGTATAATAAAAAGAAAAGAAATTTACTGTATTGATTTACATTTTCATAATAACTTTAAATGTAAATGTTATTCTAGTGATTGTAGACCTCCATTTGTCATTATATTTCTATCTTAATGAATAATGCCATTATAAATAAGATTTAAATCCAATAGCTGATACAGGTGTGAAAAGGCAAATTAACAAATGCCATACAGGTAATCCATCTTCTCAACACCTAGTCTGAAATGTGTGAAATATATCGGCAAAAAATACCAATATTTGATACAAATATTGGTAAAAATGTAGAATTCAAATTTTTAGGTTAGAAAAAAGCATAATAATAATTCAAAACCATAAAAAAGAATAAAATCTAAAATGTAGACGAAATGGGACTCCTGCGCAAACCAGGGGTAGACGAAATGGGACTAGTGCGCAAATTTGTAGAGGAAATGGGAGGAGACGAAATGGGAGTAGACCAAATGGGACTAAACCCATTGTTTGTATGCAAATAAGATTCTCTATGGATCAAGTGTGGTCAATTAAAGTTTACTGTGTCATGTCTTGTATGGATGAATAAGCAAGGGATATTAATGCTTAAGTACCTTAACCCATTACCAAAGTTTTAGACTGGTCCAAATTCAAAGATGTTGCAGAAGACAATTTTAAGTACCAGAGATATTATATTTTTTTTAAAATTTCTGGATAGAAAGCATTGTGTAAAATGAAGAAATTGCTTTTTGCAAGCAATTTCTTCATTTTACACAATGTTCTTTTAATTGTTTTTCTTGAGGGGAGTGCAAAAGCGTCAATGTGCCGGAATGGGTTAACCCGTTCCCAGACAATTCAACTTTTTAACGCCCCTCAAGATAAAGGCTTTGGAAATCGCTGTGGATTTTGAAGAAATTCTCTTGAACAAGCAATTTATCCAAAATGTTTCTTCCCCAAAACACAAAGATTTTTAGAATTCCATCAACTGTAGCTTTACGTCTGCAACTCCTTTGAATTTGGACCAGTCTAAAATTGTATTGGTTGGTAATTGGTTATTCTATTACCACTCAAAAAAAGTTCAGACTATTCCAAATTCAAAAATGTTGATGATGCTGAAAAAAAGCTTTGGAAAGCATTGTGGAAAAAGAAGAAATTATTAAATTCAAATTGTTTATTATCTACAATGTCTTCTACTTTAAAAGAAAAGAATTTTTAAAAATTTCATCAAACAAAAATTGTCATCTGCAACTTCTTTTATTTTGGACCATACCCAATTTTTGACGTAAGGAAATGGGTTAAGAAACAGATACTTAACAGGTGGTGTGTGTTTGTGTGTGTGTGTTGGGGGGGGGGGGGTCATATAGATAGGTTGTTCAAAAGTTGAATCTATACAGAGATGACATAATTTGACCCTTGACCTGGTCAGTGATGTCATTAATACTGGAGGACATATTTATGGCAAATATGGACCTGTGAAAACTGTCATTTTTATTGCCCTCTGGTGCTTTAAAACTTTATCATGTTTATGGTATCAAAATCCAGATGGTTATACTAGCTTGTTTTATTTTTAACCCAGTACCAGATTACAAAGTTATAGACTGGTCAAAATAGAAAGAAGTTGCAGATAACGGAATTTAAAAAAATATTTGTATGTTGGGATAGAAAAAATTGTAGAAAATGAAGGAATTGCTTTATACTAGCAATTTCTTCATTTTCCATAATGCTTTCCAAAGCTGTGTTCTTGAGGGGTGTGTGGAGATGGGTTAAAAATTATTGTTTATTGTATCGAACTCCAATAGACCTTTTCACGGTCTCACAGCGCATGCGTCTAATCGAATGTCGTTTAAGGCGATATTTACCCGAGATTTTGTCACGTGATCGATTGCGGGGAGTCGATAATTTATCACTATATAATCCTACATAAATTGTCTATTTTGAACGAGCAAAAATAAAGGTTAAAAATCAAAATTTTGGTGCAAAAAGGGTTTCAATATGTGGGCAGATATATGCAGACTAGTTGTAGCGAGTAATATTGATGATATTATCGGGTATTAGTAACAAAATTAAGTTTAAAACGACCTGGTGTCTAGGCCATATGAAACATTACGTACCTCGAGTTTTGCGAAAATTACCCTTTCATACAATAATATCTCCTACGAAATAAGTTATTTTGGACATATTTTTAACTCCTCCCCTCACACACATACAAGGGAGGAAAAGTAAATAGCTATAGTTTGACACTCGACGCAAACACTGAATGATTACGTTGATGTATGGAAAATCCCGCCTTTCAGTATACGGACAAGTGTCAAACATCTTGACAGATATAATATTGACTAAAATAACATTCTAATATTAATCCATTCCCAATGAATGAATTTTTTGACTGGCCCAAAAGAAGCTGCAGACGACATTTTAGAGCAAATGGTATTTAACCCATTCCAACTCAATCCCTCCTTTTTACGCCCCTCATCAAAAATCTTTGGAAAACATTGTAGAAAATGAAGAAATTGCTTGGATCAAGCAATTTCTTCATTATCTGCAATGTTTTCTATCCAAAGACATGAAAAGAATTAAAATTTCAAAGACTTTAAATTGTAGTCTGCAGCTTCTTTCAATTTGGACCAGTCTAAAATTTTGTTGTGTGGGAATGGGTTAATTGTTTATTTATTTTCTTTTTTTCCTTATGGGACAGGGAAAATATTGTGGTTACCGAAGAAATTACCTCATCCAAGCAATTTCTTCATTTTCCACAATGTTTTCATATGCTTCTTCTCAAATTGACTTTCGCAGCGTTCTGGTTATAGAAGTGTTGGAGGAAAGGAGAAAATATATTCTTTGATTTATATAATCTGCTTTTCGTCTATAGATATGCCATATACCGATTAAAAAGTGTATATGGAAATTCAAAATTGAGAGCACTATACATTAACGAAAAAAGGATTATTACAGAAATCATAGTAGTATAATGACGATGTTAATAGTGCGAAGAAAAGAATGAAAAATAGAAATAATCAAATATAATGATTATAATGGAGTGCTGTTCGGTAAACAGTCTCGATGTAAAGGGTTCCCTTTGGTATATCACATATCTTTATGGTGTTATGTGTAGACGGCAACATGTCACCAAGCATCCAATAAACAACACCGCACACTCTTTATGTATAATAGTAGAGTTTAGGAATTGATGAAACAAATTTGTCTTTTTATGTTTCAACCGATATGCCGCCAAGTACTGGGCCCTGATCGACGAATCAAAGAATCCGACCAGACGTCGTTTTCAATCGGCACGGGAATATTATTGCATGGTGTTTATTTATTTATCATTATCATTTCAATCTTTTACCAAAATAAAAATAAATTGAATACGCTTAACAACTTTGAGTGGATACTTTTTGCTGTTGGATATATATTATCCTAAAATGATGGGTGGAAATGACAATAGACCTTTTCACGGTCTCACAGCGCATGCGTCAAATCGAATCTCGTTAAAGGCGATATTTACCCGAGACTTTGTCACGTGATCGATTGCGGGGAGTCGATAATTTATCACTATATAATCTTATATAAATTGTCTATTTTGAACGAGCAAAAATAAAGGTTAAAAAATCAAAATTTTGGTGCAAAAAGGGTTTCAATATGTGGGCAGATATATGCAGACTAGTTGTAGCGAGTAATATTGATGATATTATCGGGTATTAGTAACAAAATTAAGTTTAAAACGACCTGGTGTCTTGGCCATATGAAACATTACGTACCTCGAGTTTTACGAAAATTACCCTTTCATACAATAACATTTTTAACTCCCCCCCCACACACACACACACATACAAAGAGAAAACTAAAAAGTTATAGTTTGACACTCGACGCAAACACTGAATGATTACGTTGATGAATGGAAAATCCCGCCTTTCAGTATACGGACAAGTGTCAAACATCTTGACAGAAATAACATTGACTAAAATAACATTCCAATATTAATCCATTCCAAATGAATGAATTTTTTCACTGGTCCAAAAGAAGCTGCAGACGACATTTTAGACCTTATGGAATTTAATTGTTTATTTATTTTCTTTTTTTCCTTATGGGACAGGGAAAATATTGTGGTTACCGAAGAAATTACCTCATCCAAGCAAGCAATTTCTTCATTTTCCACAATGTTTTCATATGCTTCTTCTCAAATTGACATTCGCAGCGTTCTGGTAATAGAAGTGTTGGAGGAAAGGAGAAAATATATTCTTTGATTTATATAATCTGCTTTTCGTCTAGATATGCCATATACCGATTAAAAGTGTATATGGAAATTCAAAATTGAGAGCACTATATATTAACGAAAAAAGGATTATTACAGAAACCATAATAGTATGATGACGATGTTAATAGTGCGAAGAAAAGAATGAAAAATAGAAATAATCAAATGTAATGATTATAATGGAGTGCTGTTCGGTAAACAGTCTTGGTGTAAAGGGTTCCCTTTGGTATATCACATATCTATATGGTGTTATGTCTAGACGGCAACATGTCACCAAGCATCCAATAAACAACACCGCACACTCTTCGTGTATATTAGTAAAATTTTGGAATTGATGAAACAAATTTGTCTTTTTATGTTTCAACCGATATGCCGCCAAGTACTGGGCCCTGATCGACGAATCAAAGAATCCGACCAGACGTCGTTTTCAATCGGCACGGGAATATTATTGCATGGTGTTTCATGTATTTATCATTATCATTTCAATCTTTTACCAAAATAAAAATAAATTGAATACGCTTAACAACTTTGAGTGGACACTTTTTGCTGTGGGATATATATTATCCTAAAAAGATGGGTGGACATGACAATTTTTGTGTGGCAGATTGTAGATCGACAAGGCATAACTCCTTCCAAAGAATTCCGAAGAAACCGGAGTCTAGAAGAAAATTATGGATAAAGGCAACTGGAAGAGTCCTCCATGGAAGAAATAAATTTGCACGAACGAATAATTCTTTATTTTGTGGTCGACATATACCGACAATGAATCTTCCGGTGACTTTGCCAGTAACATTGAGGCAAAGGAGAGCTATTGTTTCCAGTATGAAATCTTCCAAATATGACGGAGCAGTAGAAACCCCTGTGAAAGAAAACTGTAGCGTGTGTTACACCAAGAAACGCGTTTTGTTGACAGAAATTGATCTTAGAAAAATGCAGAACGAAGTTCAGATTTCACATGAGCGGTCAGATGAAATGACAGAATGCGAAATGCTGCATTGCCAAATCCCTTGCGAGGTACGATTTCAATTAAAATCTAACGTAAGTTTGGTAGGATTTTCCCTGGTATGAAGCAAGGACACGGGAACTGATTAAATACAAGCTGGTATTTTCCACAGTCTCTGGACAAATCCCTCTTCAAAGTATTTAAACGCCTTCAACGACTTGTAGGCCCGGACGCTTTCTTTGTCAAACGATTTGTCCCGCGATTCCACTAAATATTTTTTTAATTTTGATATGTCAAAGGCCGGAACATTTTTCGAACCATTTTCACATCTATTGTTCGGATTTGTAAACACTGACTTCACAAAAAGAAACTTGTTTTCTGACATTTTTACACTGTTAAAGTTCGGGGTCGTATCGAGCCTTCTTATTTTCTATTGAGTTTTTCAAACCGGAAGTAAAAACTCCCCGCAACGGGAAAATGTTGTTGTTGTTATTTTTTGAAAGCGTCTAACGGATGTAGACTTTTTAGTCATCTGGCGCTTTGCGTGAAAAGGTCTATTTGATATACTAACTTATTTTTTATGTTTATTATTGTTTATTCCCCCCCCCTTTAAAAAGGTTTGACTGGAATGTAGGAGTCAGCTTGTATGTTGGTTGGTTGTTTATTTTGTGCATACATTGATCAGCCTTTATTTTCTCTTCATTTATGACATTGATTTAATTAATTCCACATGACATTGTTCACTCAGCTTATTCTACTTTGGGCACAGTCCATATTAGTACATTGTCCTTTTAGTATACTTTACAGAGTTATAGCCCTTTGTTGAAAAAAATGTTGTTACAGTGATGGAAATCTTTTTCTCCATCACATGCAGCTATTGGGAGGTATCAATCCATTCCCACTCCACAAAATTTTAGACTGGTCCAATTTGAAAGGTCTTGCAGATAACAATTTTGTTGTTGAAAACATTGTTGATAATGAAGAAAATGATTGTAACAACCAATTTCTTCATTTTCCACAAAGCTTTCCAAAACTTTTTTCCTTGGAGTCGTCAAAAAGTGTTAATGTGAGAGAATATGAGTTAATCAAAATCAGTGATAGTCTAGTTTTCAAATGAACCAACAATCATATCCTCAAAATAATTTTGTCATCCAAAAACGTTTTGTGTGGTAACAGTGGGGATATGGACAAAGGCTACATAGTCAGAAAGCCTCATTAAATTTTATCAATGAGTAAATTTGAGTCATTGCAATGGTAGATTATTTACGGAATATGGGCAATGGGTACACATTTGAAAGCCTAGATGAGACGCTTAGCATTGAATATCTACCAGACAAGAATTTTAGACTGGTCCAAATTCAAAGGATTTGCAGACAACAATTAAAAACTTATGACATTTTAGATATTTCTAACTCTCTGAGTAGAAAACATTGTTGAAAATTAAGAAATTGCTTGTCAGCAGCAATTTCTTCATTTTAATCAATATTTTCCTAATCTTTTTTTCAAAAAGCATCATTGTATGGGAATGGGTCATTACAACACAAAGGATCATGTCACGGAGGACTTTATGCAATCATCCCACTTTGGCAGATGTTTTCTTAGGACCCTCAAGTAATTCTGGGTATATGAATTCTTGATGTACTGTGAATTTGATCTTGTCTTTGTTGATATGTCTCAATATCTTGGTATGTCAGAAACTGGGTATTTAAGTAATTAGGATATCAAATGACTGAAAATGACAGAGCCACTGTGTTTCACTTCGATGTATCCATGTTACATTTCCCTTGTTTTGGTAAACCATCTTGTTGAATGAATCACAGTATTAGAATTCAATAATGTGGGCGTAAACTTAATTTTGTAGATTGATTCTGTTGAATTTATGTATTGGTTTGTGGTCATATCATGTTGACACCTACATATTGACTGGTTAATGCAATATAGCTCTAAATATCTATATATTGTTTCGTCACATAGAACAGTATTACATAAACCAGAAGAATATTTTAGACTGCATAAAAGTCTATGTCAGATAGTTAGGAAAAATTGTGTAAAATGCTGGTACCAAAATGCTTTTTCCACAATGTTTTCCATAGTTATTTTCCTTCAACATTGCTTGTTACAAGCAATTTCTTCATTCTCCACAACATTTTCTTCTAAAAATGTTGAAAAAAACTAGAATTTCATAATCTTTAAATTGTCGTTTGCAACTTCTTTAAATTTGGCCAGTCTAAAATTTTATTGTGTGGGAATGGGTTAACCCTTTCCTGTTTCTCAAAATTTCAGACTGGCCCAATTTCAAAGATGTTGCAGACGACAATGAAAAGTGAATGCAATTTGAAACGAAACCATTCTATGTGGTAGAAAATATTTTTATAAAAGAAGAAATTGCTTGATACAAGCAATTTCTTCTTTTTTCACAATATTTTCTTAAGTATAAAATTGCAGGGACGTAAAAACCAGGGATTGTACAGGAAAGGGTTAAAAGGAAAAAAGTGTTTAGAATTTGTTTGTCTGGTTTTATGAGTGAGAACATTTACCAAAAAAGTATTTGTGATGGGTTGGTATACAAGAAAATTGTTGAAAGTGGTGTTACACTAGACACAATCGTTCATTATCTTTATGGCCGAAACAATTAAAGGAAATAAATTTTACATAAGACATAAATAAATGTCAGTTACACAATAAAGAAATCACTATTTGACAATAATTAACAATCCTCAGCTCTGCAGTTGAAAAGGAAATCTAATGTACTTTAGTAGAATAGCTAGGTTTAACCCTTTCCTTTTTTATGAAATTTTAGACTGGTCCAATTTGAAAGAGGTTGCAGACGACTATGAAAAATGCATGCAATTTGAAATCTGACCATCTTATGTGGTAGAAAATATTGTGGGAAAAGGAGAAATTGCTTGTTACAAGCAATTTCTTCTTTTTCCACAATGTTTTCTCAAGTATAAAATCACAGTGACGTAAAATCCCGGGTTTGTCAAGGAAAGGGTTAACTTGAATTTACTCGAATAGACTGAAAATTATCCATCTTATCCCATTCCAACATGACACAATTTTAGACTGGTCTAGTTTGAAAGAAGATGTAGGCGACAATTTCTGGTAAATAAAATTCTAAAAATCTTTATTTTTGGGGGGGTAGAAAACATTGTGGACTGTGTGGGAATGGGTTAAAATACAGTTGCCCCTTTTATTTGCCAATATCGAATATTGCTATCAAATGGTTTTTATATGCCATCGAAGGTGGACATATTGGTATTGTCTTCTCCATCTATTTGTACATCTGTACCAACTTATGTCTGTCCACATCTTTTCAACACATCTCTTACATTTATGGACAAATTTGAATTAAATCCACACGGAATGTTCCTAGTCGCCTGACCTTGCACTTATTGTCGGAGTTTTGCTGCTTTAGTTGTTCTTGTTAAGGCAACTCCTCCTCCATTTCTAGACAGATTTGCATGAAATGTTTACAGAATGTTCCTTGTCACCTAACCTTGGGCATATTATCTAGTCTGCATCACAAGCAATTTCTTCATTGTCCACAATGTTTTTCCAAAGTTGTTTTCATAAGGTACATAAAAAATGTAGGCTTGAATGGGAATGAGTAAAGCATTACTATTTAAACCAAAGACTACCATACAAACATCAACAATGGGATTTTCCCAAAATGGCACAAAAGTGGAAAAATATATTTACTGTATATGCAAGAGCTGACAGTCTTTGTGCGACCATGAAAAATTTCATGTGATATTATAAATTTTCACAGAAATTCATGCAAATGACTCATGTTTGTGTCTGCATGTGGTTCAATGTTAACCTCTCTCTATTCATCAATTTGATTATATATAGTACCTAGTAACATGAATAGCTACAGTTTCCTTTAAGGTTTTATTGTCTTCCTTATTGATGCCTTTCTGTCAAAATGACATGTAAAGTGATATGCCAAGGCTGCATATTTTGCGCCATTGTCTCAAGAAAATCATAAATGTCCGCAGGTTTTTTAGGACCATTGGGACACTGTCTCCTTGAATCCAAAGCCCTGGTAGCTAGATTGTTGGTGTGATTAACCCATTCCAACACAGCAAAATTTTAGACTGGTCCAAATTGAAAGAAGCTGCAGACGACATTTCAAGTTGATGGAATTTTTAATTTTTTCGTCTTTTTGGATAGAAAACATTATGGATAATGAAGAAATTGCTTGATACAAGCAATTTCTTCATTTTCCACAATGTTTTCCAAAGTTTTTTTCTCGAGGGGCGTAAAAAGGAGGGATTGAGTTGGAATGGGTTAATGGAGTTTTAGACAAAGATCAGCCTGTTCATTTGCATAGTCTGATCTTAGATGGTCTACACTACCTGTTTGCCTTTTGTGTATGCCATTTGTTTGAAAAAAAAGACCCATAACTAGAAAAATAAAGCTTTGGAAAATGTTGTGGAAATAGAAGAAATTGCTTGTTACAAGCAATTTCTTCATTATCCACAATTTTTTCTTCCCCATAGGTGAAAAAGTTCATAAGCTCTAAATTGACATCTGCAACTCCTTTCAATTTTGACCAGTCCAAAATTTTGCCATCTGGTAATGGGTCAATGCAGTTCTGAATTCTGATTAGGATTTCATTTCTCTAGACATGGGTTAAAAAAGGGTAAACCGGTTCCTATTCAATCCCCCTTTATTATGCCCCCCAAGAAAAAAACGTAGAAAGCATTTTGGATGATGTGGTAATTACTTGTAAACAGCAATTTCTTCAAAACCTAGAATTGTCTACCATAGAAGACAAAGATTTTTGTTAAATTTTGCATTTGCAACATCTTCCAATTGGGAATGGGTTAAGTTTCAGAACAATTAGACAGAACAATCAAGCATTAGAGACAAAATGACAACAGTTTAACAAAATATTTAACTGACATTCATGACTCAATGCTTACACATACCACAGAATTCTTATTTCCTGGTTCTTAACCGTTATCATGCTGAATAAATCCTTTTTGCAGTTGCATTAACCCATTATTTTAGACTTGTCCAAACAAAAATGTTGTAAACGACAGTTTAACCCTTTCCTGTTTTTTGAAATTTTAGACTGTTCAAAATTGAAAGAGGTTGCAGAAGACAACGAAAATTGGATGCAATTGGAAATTAAACCATCCTATGTGATAGAAAATATTGTGGGAAAAGGAGAAATTGCTTGTTACTAGCAATTTCTCCTTTTTCCACAATTTTTCTCAAAAATAAAATCTAAGAGACATAAAATCCCGGGTTTGTACAGGAAAGGGTTAAAGTTGATAAATTTTAGGTTTTTTCAACTTTCATTTTGGGGCTAATGCTGATAAGCAATTCCTCAAGGTAATCATGCTCTTCAATTACTGATGGTGGACATCCCTGTCGGCATAGTAGAGTGATATGCCCATTTTGGTGTAGAAAATGGAGTTTTTCAAACAGAGATAATCTTATTAACCCTTTCCTGTTCTTTGAAATTTTAGACTGGTCCAAATTTAAAGAGGTTGCAGATGACGTTGAAAATTGGAAGCAATTTGAAATTAAACCATCCCATGTGGAAGAAAATATAACGGACAAAGGAGAAATTGCTTGTTACAAGCAATTTCTCCTTTTCCCACAATGTTTTCTCAAGTATAAAATCACATGAAAAATCTCCGTTTATACAGGAAAGGATTAAAGCAAAACGTCTAGCCTAGCCTGACAGGCTTAATAGGTAATACAGGATGTTTTCTATTCTAGTGTCCACACTAGGTAGGAAAAACAACAACAACAACACATAGCCACATGTGTCACTTGTCTGTCACCGATGGAAATATGATCAGTAATTTGTCTATTAAGTTAGCTGAGCAGCTAATGGCATAAATTCAGTGTTGCAGTTGTTCGTGTCCTGGTCTTTAAAATCACAGGAAGCCTTTGCTAGGTGCACCTGACTAACTGCAATATTACTGCAATACTACTGGAAGTAACATTAAACGGAATTTACTTTATCACAGTCTAACTAGCTTTCGAGATCTATACTTTGAGATGATCCTTTTCCCACAACAGTCCACAAATAATTAAGATATCATTTAAGAAAGTCAGACGATATTAGATTAGCACATCATCGAGAATTATTACCTACTAGAAAGGAATGCACCAAATCTAAGACTAAATTGTTAATTTGGTATATGGCCGCAGTTATTGAGACTGCATGCTAATGAACGGTTGCCACATCTATGCTTAGTGGGATATTGGTTGGTATTAGCCTTTATGCCATTTTCAAAATATACATTTGTATGGTGGAGACAAGTTTTGAAAAATGATAAATTGAACCTAATAATGCACTACTTTTCTTCTACCAAGTAACATCCAACTGGATTTTCCAAACTGGGTAACACCAGCTGCGATATCTTAGCCCTCTTTCTGATAATTTGCTGGTGCCAGCAGATTATCAGAAAGAAGGCTATGACATCGCAGGGAGGATGACGCTGGTCGATGTTGAAGACATCCACCAAAATTCTGTATATCACTGAATTCATTCATACAATTTCTGAAGTAACAATTAGTCTTGTGAAGAGGTTAATATATATTTACATATGTCAGAGGCTTGTCACTGTGTCCTTGGCTTATTTATTTCATGGACCATCCAATTACAATTGAATGACTCTTATCATCTTGCCAACGTCTTTTTGACCTATTGTCAGACGCCAAAATTTTGGAGTAGTCCAAATTCAAGAAGTAACAGTTTCAAGTTGATCAACTTTAAAAATCTTTATCTTAACCCTTGTCATGCTGTATAAATCCCTTACGGAATTACATTAAAATCAAAGGGCCGAAAGCGCTGAAAGTAATTGTTGTTCAATGATCAATATTTCTTTTGAAAATCAATTTAGTAACACCTCCGGCAGGAAAAGTACAAGCAGGAGGTGTAGACCAAGATCAGACTGCACATATGTGCAGTCTGATCTTTGCCTTTACCTCCTATCCAAACCGGAATATTCTGTGATCAGCATGACAAGGGTTAAGGGATAGAAAATGTTATAGGAAATGAAGAAATTGATTGTTACAGGCAATTTCTACTTTCTCCATAACATTGTCAGAATTGTTTTTTCTCTGCTAGGGGTGTAAAAAACCAAGATTGAAAGGAAATGGGGGTAAAAGTGATATATAAACAAAACTTTCTTTTTCAATAAATTAATTTTCATCTCAAAATTTAACCTTAAACATGCTGAACCTGGATTATTCCTTTTTTTGCAGGCGGCAAAGCCAATCTTATCTAAGTACTAACCACCTGATTGTTCTATTTAAGCCTAAGTTGTTAATAAAATTGATATTCACAAATATATTGAACTAAAAGGAAAGCCTTTCAGCACTTTTATTCCTATATTGCAGCTCTAAGGAGAGGAATTTATTCAGCATGAAAAAAAATTAACTCTTATCATGCTGAACCCAGAATATTCCTGTTTTGGCAGGAGGCATAGACAAAGATCAGCCTGCAGGTATGAGCAGTCTGATCTTAGTCTACACCTCTTGTTTTTGCCTTTTAAGCCAGAGATGTTTATAAAAAAACTATTTTAAAAAAAAAGTTGTACCACAGTCAAGCCTGCCAGTGCTTTCAGTCCTTTGCTTGTAGTTATAAAGAGGGTTTTTTATTCAGCATGACAAGGGTTAACGCCTAGACTTATTGTGCCATAGATAATCCGGCTTGAATTACTTTGATAACTTTTGGAATATAAGAAAGAAAAAAAACTATACAAAAGTAATGAAAAATAAGTTTTGGTGATAATGGGTTGATAATTAAATGTAAATAAGTTTATATGTGAAAAGTGCATGCTTGCAAATTTAAGTAGGACAGTAAGATTGAATCAGGGACATGACCACGTAAATGACTTATGTTAAGTTTGAATGAACTTGAGTTGACCTTTTACCAATCAGCAACATTTTTGACTGCATGGTCCAAGTTGAAAGAAGTTGCAGACAACTATCTAAAATTGATGAAATTGAAAAAAAATCTTTGTTTGGCAGAAAGCTTTGTAGAAAAGTAAGAAATTGCTTGTTTCAACCATTTTTTTCATTTTCCACAGTAGGGCCACTGTCATAGCACAGTTGGTAGTGCATCAGACTTTGAATTTTCAATCAAGGGGTGTCATGGGTTTGATCCCAGGCGCCAGCACATATTCTTTCCGACATTTATCTCTCAACGATGGGGTAAACTTAAAACTGAAGTGGGATAGCAGCTGTAGGCTGAGAAAGGATGTAAGGATTGTACTTGTGCGAGATATACCAGGAATCCACAGTTAGGTGCTCCAGCCGCCAAGATATGACTGAAAAAATGTTAAAAGGGGCATTAAACTCCATTCAAAGACAATTCATTTTCCACAGTGTTTCCTAAGTTAATCTCTGATGTGTTGAAAGGATAAAAAATACAGATTGTGTGGGAATGCATTTACAAGGGCAAAGTCCAGTTCGAAAAAAACCCCAAAAACCCCCCCACACAATGAAAAGATACTACTCTGCTCTTGACCATTGTTTCCAAACATGTTTGTCTGCATCAAGTGAAGTTATGAAATAATGAAGTATCATCACTCTCTTAAACCCATTACCACCCAATAAGCCTTTTGAACCCCCAGTAAAATAATACAGTGGAAAACATTTTGGGAAAAGGAGAAAAATGGCTTGTGACAATGTTTTATATTTTTTTCAGGGCGTCAATAAGTGGCATTATGTGGTAATGGATTGAACAAATACAGTAATTTGGACATGTTTTAATTTTTAGCTAGCAAAGCGTCAGCTTTGTTAGCTTCAGTTAACATACAAAATTTTGAGGACTTCTCACAGTTCAATGAGTGCAAACTGCCACTGGAGGCTTTACCAGTAAGTCCATTGAATGCCTAAACCATAAAAAGTAGTTTTGTGTATTTTAAGAATATTGCAAACTCTGTTCAAATGTCGGTGAACTGTTCTAAAAAGCATGCTATCTAACCCTTTCCCACTCAATTCTGCATATTTAAGCATCTCAAAAAAAAAAAAAGCTTTGGAAAACATTGTGGACAATGAAGAAATTGCTTGTAACAAGCAATTTTTTCAATGTCCACAATTTTTTCTACAAAATTCCACCAACTTGAATTTGTCATCTGCAACTTCTTTCAACTTGTCCAGTCTAAGATTTCATCATGTTGTAATGGGTTAACTCTTGGGTTACCTTAAGCTTGTTTATTAATATTTTATCATGATTACCTTTTACAATGAGGGTTACATAACAAAACCATGCATTGTAAGCTTACAGTACTTTCAGTACTTTGATTATTGTGTGTACTACTAGGATGAAAAGATAGCTATGAGTTTGTTAACTGTTGTCATGCTGAACACTGATATTCCTGTTTTTTGCAGGGTATAGACTAAGATAAGTCTGCACATATGTGCAGTCTGATCTTCTTAGTCTTTGCCACTTCAGTCCATAGTTGTGTTTATATGATTAATCTTCAAAAAGAAATGCTGACCTACAATAAGTGCTTCCTGTTTTTTCACCTATTTGATTCTAATGCAATTACTCGTCATTAAAAGGGTTAAATTATTTACCTGCCCTCCCTTGACTGACATTTCCGATTGTACAAGTAATAACAAATGACCTTATTTAACATAATAAATGTATAGCTTACATTGTGATGACTGTCCAGTTGCCTGCATGATTCTTCTTTTTAACCCATTCCAACACGATAACATTTTACACCAGTCCAAATTCAAAGAAGTAGCAGATGACAATTGTAAGTTGATGAAATCTTTAAAATCCTGGTCTTTTTGGACAGAAAAGATTGTGGATAATGAAGAAATTGCTTGTAACAAGCAATTTCTTCATTTTCCACAATGTTTTCCAAAGCTTTCACGATGAGCGTCGTTTAAAAGCTTCACTGTCTGGGACTGGGTTAACCAACCATCAGACAACAAAATGTTCAACTGGTCCAAATTGAGTTACAGACAACAATTCTAATTGCAAGGATAATTAGAATTAAGTGTGAAATTGGTTAAGAAATATTGTGAGAAAAGTAGATTTTTTTGTAATTGAATTTCATTAACACATTAAAAAGGGTGAATTAAGAAGTAATTGATTTCAGGGAATTAATTTTTTCCAAAGCTAGACAAGGATGCAATTTAAATCATTACCAGATGGCAAAATTTTAACATTATGGATAATGTCACAAGCATTTTCTTCTTTTTACACAACTTTTTACAAAACTTTTTTTTGGAGGGGTCAAAATGCGTGATTGTGAGGGAATGGCTTAACCCTTTCCAGTTTTTAGAAATTATAGACTGGTCCAAATTGAAACAGGTAGAAGAAACAATGAAAAATTGATGCAGTTTGAAATTAAACCATCTTGTATGGTAGAAAATATTGTGGAAAAAGGAGAAATTGCTTCTTACACATTGTTTTCTAAAGTATAAAATCACAGCAATGTAAAATCCTGTGTTTGTATTGGAAAGGCTTAACCCCCCTTGTTTCTAATAAAAAGTTTTTGGAATAACCCATTACCACTTTGTCATGCCTCTGTAAAATAATAATACCAAGTAAAACATAAATTAGCTACCAAAATAAAGAAAAATAAAGAAAAAAACATGGTTGGAAATCTTTTGTAGCAAGCTAGTTTTCCTTTTCTGACAAAGTTTTATATCCAATATGTCACTTATTTTTCAATTGAATTTCACTGTAAATTGTCATCAGCAAAGACTGGGCTATCCTGTTTATTAGCATCATGAGATGTTTGTATGATGCTACTAAGGCTATATTTGGACAAAATCTTCTTGTAACCTATTACTAGACAACTGACTTTAAGTCTGGTCTAATTCGAAAGAATTTGCAGAATACAATAAATTATAAAGTCTATGAAATTTTTAGATTTAGAAAACATTGTGGAAAATGAAGAAATTGCTTGCAATGTAGACTAGACTGAAATGAAAGAAGTTAATGGTACCATTTTCATTAGAATTGGAAAAAGAAGTGCCAAATAAGGTAGAAACATTATGAGAAAAAGAGAAATTACATAATGCAAGCAATTTCTCCTTTTCCTACAAAGTTTTCCAAGGTCGTTTTTTATTCAGGGTGCCTAATGAGTTAAAGTGAATTCTAAAGACCTTTGCATTTTGAGAGATGGGAAACTTATGTTTAGTTTATTTAATTTTATGATCTATTTCAAATGGAAGTCTGCCCTATGACTTTACTGTAATTTACCTATCTATCTATATATACTGCCCAACTCCCCTTTCGGGTATTACTGGCAATAATCATTGAGTTCTAAGTTGGGAGTGCACTGTGCAGACACATTGGCTTATAATCCTGGTGTGTACCCATTTATACACCTGGGGGGAGAGGAGCAAAGCTTAGTTAATTTTTTGCTTTGAAAAATTCCCATGACACAGGCAGGATTTAAACCCAGAACCCTCTGGTTCTGAGTTCTCCATCTTACCAGTAGACCCAAACGCCATTGCACATTGTGCATGTTCATGACTTTCACAAATAAACTTTCTTCATTCTATTCCACAGATTAGTGAATTACCATAAAGAACCAGTGCTTGACTGTCGATCCATCCGTCCAACAGCTTGTGAGACAGAAATTCCCACCGGTATAGAGATTAAACAGTCCTCTACTGGTCAACTCCTAGCCTATTTAGTTCCAGTGGTCAAACCTATAGATAAAGAGGTAATATGACATTTTCTTATCCATTCAAAAACAATCCCACTTTTTACACTCCATGAGAAGGAGGAATTTAAAAAGATTTCTTTTCCCACAATATTTTCACAAGGTTAAAATTAGAGGGACGTAAATACCAGGGATTGAACAGGAATGGGTGAAGAGACACAACTTCTCACAAAAAGGAATCCAGAAGTAGTAGTTACACTTATTCATAGACCCTCTAAAATGTTTTTGTGACAATAATATCAACCTCTAGACACAGATTCATTACACTGACATTCATTTCAGTGGAATTCTAACCCTTTTAGGACTTTACATAAAACTGTCATATATCTTTCAAAATTCTCCATCTACCAATGCTATTGCTTTGAAACTTTGCACAATTCTTTTTGACAGGCATATCATTTTCTAGGCAAAGATTCATAACTCAGACATTCAGTTGAATGGGAATTTAAGCCTTTTTTGAATCAGTAATTCTTGATTTACTTCAGATTTAATTGAAAGGTTTTTTTTAATCTCTATTAATACTTGGGTATTATGCCTAATGTTGACATTGAATAGCTGTTACTATCTAGCACTCCGAATAGTCAAGTGTTGCTGTTCTCTGGCAACTCTTGTTTTATTATTTTTTCATTTTTCTGGATAGAAAGCATAATGGAGAATGAAGAATTTGTTTGGTACAAACAATTTCTTCATTTTACACAATGTTTTCCCAATTGTTTTTCTTGAGGAGTTTCAAAAAGCGTCTAAATTTGTAGAAAAAATACTAGAAAGCAATAGTATCCTTTTTCAAACGAAATTGAAATGTTCATTTACATATCCTCCTTCTTATTTCAATTTCCGGTGTTAGATGTACGTGTCAAGTTCGTAGGTAACAGTGAATTTGTAAACTCTGCAAAAAAAAGTACAATGAAAATAGATAAAACTCTCCAGTTCTTGTGACCTTGAGTCTTAAATCTGTTAGATGGAGTAAAGGTACCTAATGTGCTAACTTAAAACCCTGTACTTAATATTAGGTGATGGGTATTATGTTGCAATTGCGCAACCAAATTCTTTTGTATAGTACCAAAACTGGAGCAAGTATTTAGTTACCTTTATAATAAATGCTCATTGACTACCGGCCATCAATCATTATCTGTATATAGTTATGTATAACCTCTATGTAAATGTGAAATTTTAGACCTGTCCAAATTCCAAGATGAACTTGAAGTGGATTTAATTTGAAAAGTAACCATTCAGTTTGGTAGAAAACTTTGTAGAAAAAAAAGAATTGCTTGTTCCAAGTCTTCCATTTGATTTGGTTCTTGAAATTGTTTATCTATTTCATCCCAACACTGTTATGCTTTTTGATGTCCTGTCATTTCCATGATATTTTCTACCTCAAAAGACAAAAAAAAGTTAGAAAAATGAAATGAAAGTTCATCAAAAATTGTTATCTGCTTCATCTTTGAATTCAGATCAGTCTAAAATTTTGTTGTGTGGTAATGGGCTGTTCCAGTGTGTTGAACAAGATTAGACTGTATGATTACAAAGACACTTGAAAAATCTGTCAAAATCCGACAAAATTTAATGAACCAGACTAGACCGACATCCCTGTCATTCTGGTATTCTTGCAAAGTACTTTTTCAACCATTTCCGTCAATTTGCACGCATTAATCATTTACGGCAGGTTAAGGTTAATTTCGAGGTTGACGAGTGAGAAAAATTAAGTTAATTGTATCCAGGAGGAGGAAATGTTTTTCTTGTTTATTCATCAAAATGATCCTTTATTCCTCTCAAGCTTGTATATCATAGTTAGTATCTGATATGTCCGGTTTAGACAATTATAAAATGTAACTGTAATAAAGGGTTAAGAAAGTAATGTAATGAATAGGTATTTAATTACTTATTTATATCTGGGGCACCGTTTAACAATGACATAATTTCAAGTCTGTCCGTCAACTACTCTGTCTTGAATACAATTAAGGGAGGATCGCATAATGTGTCTATATTTAGAAGAGCACATGTTAACAACGTGCTTTGAGGAATGGTTATTTTTAAACCAGGTTTGCATGAAGAGAGGTGATTTTTAAAAGCACTTTCATGTACAATCAGGTGTGCCATTACATCTACTTTCTAAATATTTCCAGCCATTTTTCAACAAGAAAGTGTATTATCCCAATACCATGTTATTTGGAATGTTTTTAACTTTTTCTACCAACACAAAATAGGCATGGTAGCATTGTATAATGGTGTTTAGTTAACCCTTTTCTGTTTTTTGAAATTCTAGACTAGTCCACATTGAAAGAGGTTGCAGACGACAATGACAACTGGATGCTATTTGAAATGAACCCATCCTAAGTGGTAGAAAATATTGTGGAAAAAGGAGAAATTGCTTGTTACAAGCAATTTCTTCTTTTTCAACAATTTTTTCTGAAGTATAAAATCACAGGAACGTAAAATCCCGTATTTGAACGGGAAAGGGTTAAAAAATTAATGCATCACATATAACAAAATGGCAGACTGGTTCAAAATGACCAGTCACAGACAACATTTAAAAAAGGAAATATTGAAGCCATACGGGATAGAAGACATTTTGAGAGAAGGAGAAATCAAAGAAACTAAGAAACACACAATGGATACAGAATATTTGCTTGTAGTCAAAATGAAACCCAATCCCATACAACCCCTCTTTTTACCACCCACAAGAAAAATGCTTTGGAAGACATTGTGGAAAAAAGAGAAATTTCTTGTTACAAGCATTTTCTTCATTTCCAATGATGTTTTCTTCCCTCAGAAAAGTAATAATTTGTAATGCGCTTAATACTTTTGTTCTTTTATTTTGGACCAGTCTAATATTTGTCATCTGATAAGAATGTATGGATGCTCAGTCTGTACATGTCTGTCAACATGAATTTAGGAAAAAATCTTTAGAAAATGTTGTGGAAAATTAAGAGAGTAATTTCTTCATTATGCACATTTTTTTTCTACACCTATAAACTAATGGTTTTAGAATTTGAGCATCCAGAAAATGAGCATTATCTTTCACTTTTGAAAAGTCTTAAATTATGTTGTGTTGTAATGGGTTAAAATGTCATGCTTACAACATGAAGGTCTCCACTCTGTGTTATCTGTAGCTTGGATGGGTAAGCCTTGACTTGTCCTTAACGACCCCAGACCTCAGACTGAATTGGCAACTCAGTTATCTGTCCTTTTATCTCAGACAGTTGCCTCATGCCGAGTATCTTTCGGGTTGCAAATGACATTCATGACAGGAACTTTAAAATGCCTTACATGTCCACATTCTTAAGCCATTCCCACACAGTGACACTATTTGACGCCCCTCAAGAAAGCAATATGGAAAACTTTGTGAAAAATGAAGAAATTCCAGATTCTACATTTTACACAATGTTTTTCTAACCAGAAAGTTTAAAAGATCTAGACTTTCATAAACTTGCAACTCCTTTGAATTTGGATCAGTCTAAAATGTTATTGTGTGGTATTGGGTTTACCCTTGTCAGACTTATGTGCAGGCTGATCTTTGTCTATGCCTCCTGCCAAAACAGGAATATTCCAGTTCAGCATGACAAGAGTTAATGATGTGCATAAATGGCCGTAGACCTTTTGATCCTGCTGTTTTGTAAATATTCTAAAATTATGTAAACATGCTAAATGGTTATTTGATTTGGTGATTAAAAGTTTATAGATAGAACAAACCTTCAGATAAAGCGGATTTGTTGTATTTAAGCTTCTTAGTCGTACCTACTTTGTGTTAACCCTTTACCAGACAAGAAATTTTTAGATTCAAATTGAAAGAAATATTTAGTTTATGGAATGTAAAAAAAAAAAATCATTCTTTTAGGTAGGAAACATTGTAGATAATGATGAAATTTCTTGTATCAAGCAATTTCTCTATTTTCAACAATGCTTCTTAAAACTTTATTTTTGAGGGGCATCAAAAAAGCGGGATTGTGTGGGAATGGGTTTAGTACTTTTATCTTCAACAATGGAGGAAAACATTGATGATAACAAAACCTTATTATTGAGGGGTGTCAAAAATCATTGTTTTGGAATGGGTTCAAAATTTTAGACTGGTACAAATTCAAAGATTTTAGTTGATGAAATTTTGAAATCTCTTTCTTTTTAGATAGAAAGCATTGTTAATAATGAAGAAATTGCTTATATTGAGCAATTTCTTCATTTTCTATAGTGATTTCCAAAGCTTGAGGGGTTCTAAAAAGGTGTTATTGTGTGGTAATGTCTTTTACCAAATCCTTTGGCCAGCTCCATGAATGTTCATTGAGCTGCCCATCTAGTTCTTTCTTGACAATTCTAGATCAAAACTTGGTACAATGTATGTATGTTTAACCCTTGTCATGCTGAGCCTGGAATATTCCGGTTTTGGCAGGAGACGTAGACAAGATCAGCCTGCACATAAGTGCAGTCCGATCTTAGTCTACACCTCCTGCATTTCCTTTGCAAACTTGAGTTGTCCCTGAAATTAATTTTCAACATATGTACTGACCATTGAACGAGTGCTACCAGTACTTTCAGCCCTTTGATTTTCGTGAAATTCTGAAAAGATTTTATTCAGCATGACAAGGGATATCAAAATTAGAGATAAATCTAAGCACATTTTGGAAGAATTATGCCCCATTTTCAAAGTAGAATTTTTCACTATCCTGCAGCTGCATATACAGTCAATGTTATTGTCATGTTTAAAAAATGTTTTACTTATACCAAACAGCAAAATTTTAGACTTGTCAAAATTGAAAGAAATTGCAGACAACAATTTAAAGTTTATGAAATTTTACCTTTTTTTTCAACTTTCTAGGTAGAGAACATTGTATAAAATGAAGATATTGCTTGTAACAAGCAATTTCTTCATTTTCCACAATGTTTTCTCAATTTGTCAACTTGAGCGCCAAAAGTCTAATTGTGTTGGAATGGGATAAACAGAAAAGGTTGAAATAGTTGAAATAGTTGAAAAGTTAATAGGAAAAAATTCAAAGCTGATCAGAATTGATATATCTTTTTGGTTTAAACATGATAATTTTGGAAAAATATTACTTTAATCCCTTTTCTACTGAATGAAATGACAACCAGGTTGCATATGCAATGATCAAACTGAAGGTAATAGGCTGATCTTTTTCTATGCTTTCTACCAATGCAACAATATTCTGGCATCAACAGGACAAGGGTAAATAAATACTTTTGTTTTTATAATCTGGACATGACATTCCAAGCAAATTTTTCAAATATTTACGAGCTAGAAATTAACTTTAATGTGATAAGATAATAGTTGTCAATGATGACTCTACTATCTAGTCCATACTTCATTATCAGTATTTTGGATGGTTACCGTCCCAAATCAGGTCAGAATGAAATCATAAAATGAAATAATGGTGAAATAAAGTGATGTACAGTTACCCATATGAAAGAACGTATCTAATTTCTTGTTAGTGTAGAAACATGAATCTTTTGAGGAAAATTGTTGGGAGCAGATTTGGCTGGGAAGTAACAAGCTAAACTCCAACATCTAGAGTCAGACTGGATTTGATACCCATTCCCCAGTTCTTCTGATGAGTCTTTAAACTGAGACCCATCCCATATGACTTCTATCATTGAGTTGTTAAAAGATGTAGATTTCCATTAATCATTTCCTAGATAATCCCACAAAGCCACTTTTAGCCAGTCAAATGACCGTGAAGACAATATCTGACTCTATTTCAGTATTAAATGTTCTTTTAAAGTAGTTTTAGGCAATTTGGAATTTTTCTAACCTAAGTTTCAGAAACATCGATACCTCCCTTTAATGGGTGGGGCTAATTTCCTTATATGAATAAAGCTTTGAAAATCTTCTAAGAAACCAGTAGATGGATTTCAAACAAATTTTACAGGAATGGCTAATTTCTATACTGAAACTTTGAAAATCTTCCCTGAATCTTGTTGATGGATTTCAACCAAATTTTACAGGAATGATCCTCAGATGACTATTTGTCAGATTCCTTCCTGTAATTTTGATTGGTTGAAAAACATGGCTTTTATTGTCATGGTTTATGTGCATATATGGTATACTGTAAAAAGAAATTAAATGTCTTTTGTAAATACCTTTTCATCTGACTTAGTAAATTAATTTTACACAATTCGACTGGACTGTTGTAAAACTGAAAACTTTGAAATGCTTCTCTAGCACTACGCATAATCAGTACCTTCAGGCATTTGGAGAGATACAGGAGCTCAGTTCTTCTAGTTTAGGATTTTGAACAAAAATTTAAAATCCTACCTGCATAAGCAAGCTACAATTAGAACATTATCAAAGTTACGGTCATAAACATTGCATTGAAGTGGGGTAGTATAACATACAAACAACATCAAATCATCAATCCAGTACAGAAGCTAGTTAACCCATTTCCAAACAATGAGGCCTTTTTACTCTCCAGAAAAAAGGGGTTTTAAAAAACATAATGGACAATGAAGAAATTACATCAACATTAGATTTATTTATGATAGGTATGAAGCAAATTCAACGGCTTCTTATGGGAGCTATGATTTTGAAAAGGGGATTTTGATTGTGGTTGCCTTATGCAAGTGGTCGCTTAATAGCGGTGGTTGCTGGAGCAATATTGACTGTATGTTATTTTACTACACAACTGGGTGACAGCCTTCTTGCCATTACCTCTTCCCTGTTGAAAGTGACCACAAACTTAGCTCTTTTTATCAAAACTCTAAGCTTTGGCCACTCCATGACTTGCTGTAAAAGAATGGCTCCAATTTTTAACCAAAACAATTCAGATTAGATAAAGAAGTGGGACATTCTTAGATAATACATGTACTTGTTGCAAGGTCAAATCACTATTTCTTCATATTGTATGACTAGGTATTGTATTTGTATTGTCTGTCCATGTGTCTGTCTAACCTGTCTACTTTCTGTGTAATCATGTTCAGCACTGGTCCAATTTTGGCTAGCACACTAAACTTGAATGTTTTTTTTAATAACCTGGTACAAACTGTTCTTCTCCAACTGAATTAGACTGCCTCTGGAATCAAGTTATATTATTTGACTTCAAGATCAAAATGATGTTCCATTCTGAAAGTGGGGGTGTTACTTAATCTGTTTCTACATTATCTTAACCCATTCCCACGCAGTGACGCTTTTTGACAAGCAGTTGGGAAAACATTGTGTAAGATGAAATTTCTTGTAACAAGCAATGAAGCAATTTCTTCATTTGACACAAAGTTTTCTATGCAGAAAGTTGAAAAAATCTAAAATTTCATATGCTTTAAATTGCTGTCTCTAACTTCTTTCAATTTGGAACAGTCTAAAATGTTGCCATCTGGTAATAAGTTAAGAAATAAGCTAATAACAACATCAAGAGTAAAGGAGGAATAGTTCTTTACAAGAAGTAAATGTTCTGTAACGATGTATACACTTTTCTGTGTTTTGACTTAGAATTAACCCATTCCCACACAATTTAACCCTTCCCCTTCAAGAAATGAGCCTAAAAAGCAAGAAAAAAATTAATTTCATTAACTTGATATTGCAGTTGGCAACTTCTTTTAACTCATTACCAATGGCAAAATTTAGACTGGTCCGAATTGAAAGGAGTTGCAGATGACAATTCAAAGTTTATGAAATTTTAGATTTTTCAACCTTTTCTGTAGAAAACATTATGGAAATTGAAGAAATTGCTTGTCGTTTTCCACGTTTGCAAATTATTTTTCTTGAGGGACATCCAAAAGCGTCACTTTGTGGGAATAGATTAATTTGGACCAGAGTAATAATTTGATGCTTGGAAATAGGTAAGGTGCATGAAATAGAAATATCTTGCACAGACTCAATATACAAGAAACATAATTAACAACTTTAACTTCGGAATCTGTGGCAATCTTGTTAATGATTTCCTATTGTATATTTTCAGAGCAATAGATACAGACTGGCAATACTCATCGTGACTGTGGAAGGTCCATACTGTTTGTGTTCATTGAAGTGGAAAAGTGCAGGTAATGTACTAAATAAGTAGCTCAACATGCATGTTGTAAGGATTGTTGAAAGAAAATCAATTGACGTATTGGTGGCCCAAGCAGTTTTCTTCTTTTCTCACAATATTTTTCCACCATATTTGGCATTTAATCCTTTCCTAGTTTTCAAAATTTTAGTTTTGTCCAAGTTGAAAGAAGTTGCAGATGGCAATTATTAAAACTGAGTGCAATTTGAAATGTAAATGACCTTTATTATGTAGAAAATATCTAAAATGTTTCTGTCTGGAAATAGGTTAATTAATGGAGAATAGGCGGAGATTTTTCACTGATATGTCTCTTAGAGTACTAAAAGCTTTTGTAAATGTAAAATTGTCCATTATGACTCACTCCCACTTAGTGGTGCTTTTTGACGCTCTCATGAAAGAAAGCTTAAAAAGTTTGCTTATTGGCAACATTTTCTACCCAAATACAGAGATTATTGAAATTTCATCAACAAAAATTTGTCCTCAGCAACTTCTTTCAATTTGGACAAGTCTAAAATTTTGTTGTCTGGCAATAAGCTAAGAAGCTTGTATAATTTATTCATGAATTTGAATAATTAATTAAGAATGAAAGAAGGATATTGTTTAATTGCCCTTGACATAAAGAAGTCCTTTATTCAAATTGGTGTATGTGGCAACTCTGATCATGATTTATCTTTCCTGCAAATTGACAGGAGTTTTTGCATGTTGAATAGTTTTAGGATTATGCAATAATTTAACCCATTACCAGATAATTTTTTTAGACTGGTTAAAATTGAAAGATGTTGAAGACGAAAATTCTTAGTTGATGAAATTTGTATATTTTTGCCTTTTTAGGTAGAAAATATTTTGGATAATGAAGATTTTTTTTTTTTTATTTTGGGATTGGAGGGTGGCAAAAAGCATATGATTGTGTGGTAATGGATGAACAATTTCTATATACTAGTAATCACAGATATATACTTTGGTTGAAAAAAGGAAGCATTGGACCAGTCTAAAATTTTGTTGAGTTGGAAAGAGAAAAAGAAGTTGTAGTTTGGTGATATCTCAGAACAAGATTTTGGCTGATTTCTATTTTGGTACATAATGAAAACTTTGAAAATCTCTTCTCCTAAGAAACTATATATAATCTTGGTATGAACCAAATTACACTAGAATGATCCTTTGGTGACCCTTTATCAGATTCCTCCAAACAATTTTAATTGATTGAATAACATGGTTTTCTGACTTATGCTAATTTCCATTTATGGTAAACAGTTAAAACTTGGGACATCTTTCTCTTTTAAGGTGGCAGATTTTCAAACTTCGCAGGAATGATCAATGGGTGACCTTTTTTCAGCTTCCTTGAAGAAGTTTTGATCAGTTTTGTTAAAATCACTTTAATAGACAGGGCTTATGCATATGTTAAATAGTATGTTAAATAGTAACAAGTCTTCTCCCAAAACACTTTTGAGTGGATTTCAACTAAATTTTTAAATGAAAATTCTGTGGGGTGAATAAAATGATTATGGATTATGAATTATGGACTTAGTTGAGATCTGTTTTGTAATATGTTTTAACAGGAGGTAAATAATTCTGATGGACTGTAAAATGGAGGTAACTTTTCTGGACTGAAGAATTTTTTACAAATGAGTTGCTGTCCTTGCTTTAACCCCTTTCCCATAGGATGCCTGGTTTTTAGCTCCACTGGCTGAAAGTGTCCATCATGCATGCGTCCATCCGTCCGTCTGTTAACTTTTACTTGAAAATCTTCTCCTCAGAAAGTAATGAACAGATTTCAACCAACTTTCACAGAAATGATCCTTGGGTGACCCTCTATCAGATTCCTTCAAAGAATTTTGATCGGATGAAAAACATGGCTTCAATGGGCGGAGCTTATTTCGATATATGTAGAAAGCTTTGAAAATCTTCTTCTCAGAGATAGGTGGATGGATTTCACCAAATTTCACAGAAATGATCCTTGGGTGACCCTTTATCAAAATCCTTAAAGAAATTTGATTGGATGAAAAACATGGCTTTAATGGGATGGTCTAACTTCAATATATGGTAAAAGCTTTGAAAATCTTCTCCTTAGAACCTAGTGTATGGATTTCAACTAAATTTCACAGAAATGATCCTATGGTGAACTTTTATCAGATTCCTTCAAAGAAATTTGATTGGATTAAAAACATGGCTTCAATGTGTGGGGCTAATTTCCATATTTGGTAAAAGCTTTGAAAAATATTCTCCTTAGAATCTAGTGAATAGATTTCAACCAAATTTGACCGGATTGATCCTTGGGTGAGATTTTATCAGATTATGCAAAAGACTTTTGATTGGTTCAAAAATATGACTTGAATTGGCAGGGCTAATTTCCATATATGGTATATACTGAAAACTTTGTAAATTTCTCAGAAACCTGTTGATAGATTTCAACCAAATTTCATGGTAATGATATCCTGATGACTGTTTGTTGGATTCCTTCATATAATTTTGATTGGTTGAAAAACATGGCTATTATGGTGGTGGATTATATCTATATAATTATGGTATAAAGTGAAAATTTTACATAATGAATTTTACATCACTTGACTTGACATTTTATAAAAACAATGAAAAGTTTAAAATGGTTCTCTAGAACTATTTCAAAGATTTCAATGATTTAGATTTATTTTAATTGTATTCATTTTATTTCAAATTAATGAAAATTTTGCTTAATCAGTACATTCATGCCTGTGGAGTGATACAGGCGCTCAAGCGCCTCTAGTTACTTCCATGTGATTTCATACTTAAGAAAATATTTTGAAAAAGGAAAGAATTGCTTGTAACAAGCGATTTCTTCTTTCATCACACTATTTTCTACCACAAGGATACTTTCATTTTAAATTGCACTCAATTTTCATTGCCATCTCCAAAGTCTTTCAAATTGTACCAGTCTAAAATTTAAAAAAATGGGAAAGGGTTAAGAAAAAAAATTATTCTGCTCCTTTGATTAGTAAATTCAGGCCCAGTGGAGGGAAATAGATGGTCAAGTGCCTTTAGTTATATCTAGGTCATAGAAAGGCAGGAACGTGTTCAAAAGTTGAAAAAAAAAGTGGAATAAAATTACTGAATTTGCCAAAAAAAAAATCTATGGATAACCATATCTATTCTTTCTCTTGTTTCAGATAAATTTGACTACAAAATCTTCATGTATAAAACCCAAGAATGTTTTGGACAGCGAATCAAGTGGGCTACAAAAGATTTTCTGGACATTAGTTATGCTGTTCTCAATAGTACTGGACATCAGGTGATATTGCGACAGGACTCGGACTCGCCTGTTGAAGACATTTGTATCGGTGTTAGTCTGAAATTCCTTGTACGATGGGCCAATGAGCCATTACCCTGGAAGGAAAGTGGGACTGGTCCAATGTTAGACTGTCTGAAATATCTTAATTCCAAATATGGAAGCAATGACAGAAAGATCATTTCCTTCACTGGTCGGGACATGAAAACCCATATTGAATCACTGCCTCAGTTTTTTGAAAGTGAAGAACTTGTGTTGTTCTCAGACATGGAAGAGTTTATTCTAGAGGACAGGAATGCCGAGAGGGTTGACGGACACATTAGTGTAGAGCGGACAGGTAGCTCTAGTGCATCATCGGAGATTGACGCTGGTCGTCGTGCTGAAGTTAATATCGAAGATCCAGATGATGAAGAAGATGAGATTGATAGTGCGACGATCAGTTCTCGACCAAAATACGATATTGACTGGGACGACATTACGTCAGGGTTTACTCGTTCAGAACATACAGGGGGCGGATCTTGGATAGATTCAGTGTATTGATGTGATAATAATTTAGCCTTTCTTTTGTTTAACCCATTCCCACACAATGATACTTTTTGACGCCCCAGAGAAAAGAAGCTTAGAAAATATGGTGGTAAATGAAGAAATTGCTTGTTACAAACAATGTCTTCATTATCCACAGTGTTTTCTACCTCAAAAGACAGAGGATTTTGAATTTTTAGCAACTTGAAATTGTAGTCTGCAACTTCTTTCACTTTGGAAAAGTCTAAATTTTTCTTGTGTGGTAATGGATTAAAGACATTGTCCCTCCTAACATATCAGAAATTATATATTTTATCATTATATGCGATTTCATACTCACCTCTGATTTTATCCTTAAAAAATGAATTAACTGTCTACCAAGCAATTTTGGATTTTAACCCATTGCCAAACGATGATTTACTTTCTTATGCTAAAGAAGAATTCAGAATAAAATGTGACAGAAGGAGAAATAGACTGTTACAGGCAATTTTCTTCTTTAGTCATGATCTTTTCAACCTCTTTCAAATTGAACCAGTCCAAAGATGTTTGTCTAGTAATGTGTTAAACAGAAAGCTTATTCACCCATTACTAGACGACAAAACTTTAGATTTGTCCAAACTCAAGGAAATTTCGAATGACTAATTTTAGTTGATTGAATTTTAAACCATTCCCACACAATAAAGCTTTAAACGCCCCTCGTTATTAAAGCTTTGAAAAATATTGTAGAAAATGAAGAAATTGCTTGTTACAAGCAATTTCTTCATTAACCACAATGTTTTCTTCCCCAATAAAGATAAAGAGATAGATAAAGATTAAAAAAATTCATCAGCTATCAATTGTCGTTTACAACTTCTTTCAATTTGGACTAGTCTAAAATTTCACAGTGTGGGAATGGGTTAAAAATCTTTGCCTTTTGGTGAAGAAAACATTGCGGATAATGATGAATTTGCTTGCTGTCATGGTGAATTGCAAGTCTATAATTATAACCCCAAAAATTATATTTTGGGGGTATATAGGAGTCAGCTTGTCAGTCCGGTCTGTCTGTAGCTTTTTCGTGTCCACTCAATTTCTCAGCAACCATTGGACGGATTTTATTCAAACTTTACTGATATAATCAGTATCAAGCAGAGATGTGCATATTCCATTTTGGTTACGGTCTATTGATTTTTGACGGAGTTATGGCCCTTTGGTGAAAACACGTGTCTGCCATTGGACGGATTTGATTCAAATTTCACAGAAAATCTTGGTATAAGTGTGACATGTGCATATCCTAATTTGGTTAGGGTTCATTGATTTTTTGACTGATTTATGGCCCTTTAATTAAAAAGTCCATTTTTGGTTATAGCCCTTTGGCAGATAGCATTTGTGTATGGACAAGCGCTGTTGGGAGGGTATTAGTCCACTTTGCGAAAATGTCTAGTTTTCATTTTCTTGTGAAGTGTAAATGTCAAACTCTACCTTTATTGTCTTTCTTTCTAACGACTAGTTGTCTCATTGGGTCAACCCATTACCAGTGGCCTTTCTATTTTAACCCTTTACTGTTATTCGAAATTTAGACTGGTCCAATTTGAAAGAAGTTACAGATGACAATTGAAAGTGAATGAGAAAACATTGTGGGGAAAAAAGAAATTGCTTGTAACAAGCAATTTCGTCTTTTTCTACAATATTTTCTACCCTACTGATTGGTTAATAAAGGCTGCAAAACCTTTGAATTTGGACAAGTCTAAATTTTGAAAAAACAGGAAAGGGTAAACCCATTACCAGATGACATAATTTAAGACTGGTTCCAAATTCAAAGAAGTTGTAGACGACAATTTTTACTGGATTAAACCTTAGAAAACTTTGTATATCGAGGAAGAAAACATTTTTGATAATGAAGAAATCACTTGAAACAAGCAATTTCATCATTATCCGCAGTATTTTTTAAAGCTATTTTCATGAGGGTTGCAAGATTGTGTGAGAATGGGTTAACCAATAGTGATACTTTTCACTTCATCAGATTTTCAAAATCTAGAATGTTTGTTCTGTTTCACACACAAGAGAATTTCTTGTGAAGCACACTCTATAGTGTAGATTAACCCTTGTCATGTTGAAAAAATCCATTTCAGAATCACATGGATATCAAAGAACTGAAAACATTAGAAGCATAAAGTGTTAGTCAATATTTCTTTTGACAACTGGTTTTATAAACAGATTGGATGGGACTAACTGTAGAAGCAGATGGTGTAGACTAAGATCAGGCTGCACATAATCATGAGGGATCTTTACCTCCTATACCTCCTTCCAAAACAAAGTTCCACATGACTAGGGTTAAAATAAGGACTGATTGAAAATAGATTAATCCATTTAAATATCACTTATTAAATGTTGATCACTTTTCATATATTTTTTGTATATAAGTTACACAAATATGCGATATGAAATGATTCCCCTGACAATATAATGTTGATGTACAAGCAAAAATTTTTTACTACAGCTTTATTGAAGCTTGGAAAAGGGTTCTGAATGATTATGCAAAGCAGATAGATGTCATTACAAAATTGTTTGAACCAGTGGAATTGTTCATTCAAACTGAACTTCAAATTTTGAACTCCCAACATTTAGGTGAAGCTCTTTTGTTGTATGTGGTTTGGAACACGATCAAATTAACCAGTATTTTTTGTAAACAGAACATCTCTCAAAATAGCACAGTTTCAGTGGGTGGAGCTAGCAATCCTTCAATTAACAGATGTTTTGCAGAATCATTTAACTCATTCCCACAAAACAAAATTTTAGACTGGTCCAAATTGAAAGAATCTGCAGACGACAATTTCAAGTTGACAGAATTTTTTTTTGTCTTTATAGATAGAAACTTTGTAAATAATGAATCATTCTCCACAATATTTTCCAAGGCTTTTTCTTGAGGGGCATACAAAGGAGGGATTATGTGGGAATGGAGTAAGACACCTCTGATCAAAATGCTGCTGACATATTTTTTTTACTAGTTTGATAGTTTAGATTATACAGCAAAAATGTTGTAATTAAATTATTTCTCATATCACTATTGTCATTATGCAAGAAACAAGTGTTAAGGAAAAAATCTTGTGACAAGCAAATTATTTCCCACAATGCTCTCTATTCTGATAGATCAGGCATATTGGTTTGCTGTTACTAGCCTGTTAGTCTGTCAGAAAAGCTTGATAATTTCCATTTGTTTTATGGTGCTATTTAACACATTGTTGAAAGAGGAGAAATTGCAAGTAACAAGCAATTTTTCCTTTTCACACAATATTTTCTACCACATAGAGTGATTTCAATTAAAAATACATCCAATTTTAATTGTCATCTGCAACCTCTTTCAATTTAAAGCAGTCTGGTTTCATTTCAAATTACATCCAATTTTCATATTAGTCTGCAACCTCTTTCAATTTAACCCTTTCCTGTTATGCAAAATTTTAGACCTGCCCAAATTGAAAGAGGTTGCAAACGACAATAAAACATGGATGAAATTTGAAATGAAACCACCCTATAGGGTAGAAAATATTGTGGAAAAAGAAGAAGTTGCTTGTAACAAGCAATTTCTTCTTTTTCCACAATGTTTTCTCAAGTATAGAATCACAGTGACGTAAATTCCTGGGTTTGTACAGGAAAGGGTTAAAGCAAATTAAAATTGAAAAAAAAAAGACATTAAAGGGTCTAGGTTCATATTTGAAAAACCAGTGGTGTGGAAATAAAGATTTTTTCCACTTATCCCTGGACAAAAAGGATATTGATGGTTCAGCCTGAAATAGTTGTAACTGCCTATATATTTATAGGCAGTTACAACTGTTTTGGGAAATTATCATAATTCTTCTTGTCCAGAATATTTAAGATCTTGTTCTACAAAAAAATGTGAAGAGATAACTTTGAGATCAATTTTAAGAAAATGTTGTTAACCCAGCATTTTCTTCATTAATCACAATATTTTCTTCCCTACAGTCTAAACAATGTGATAATTTCCTAGTATATGATGAGTTATCTTTTGAGATCTGTATTGCACCATTCCAAGATTTGCCCTGGTATTTACTTGTTCCCGTGATGAGTGGCTTTGAAGAAAATATTTTTATCCGCAAGTAGAAAACCCCATGTCTGACAAATTTGACATGGGAATTCCACAACCCCTCGGATAAGAATGTATCTGCTCATGACAAGGTCAGTGTCATAGGCAAAGACGAAGATCAATAAGCAAGATGAAAAAAGAAATAGCCTATTTGTTTATAAGTGTATGACAAACATATGTTTAATTTAGATTCATCTAACATGTTGTTGCTTGTAAAGTTTGTGGTGTATGAAAAAAATTATTTTCGGAAAATTAAACTTTCTTCTGCTATTAAAATAGTTATCCCTTGTCGTTCATATTTTTTTTATAATGTATCATGTGAAATTGATCCTAGTAGATGAAAAATAGAATAGGTTCATTAACCCATTACCAGATGACAGAAAGTTAAACTGGTTACTGATGGCATTGTTATTTCAAGAAGTATTAAAAATCATTTTCTTTTGCCCTAAGGCTAGCAATTTCTTTCTTTTAAGCAGTGTTTTCAATAGACTAAATTTAAACTGGTCAAATTCAAAATTGTTGCTAATAATGTTTCATAGTTTATTTTGATTGAAAGATTAGTGCCAAATGAGGTAGAAAAGATTATTTTCTCATAATGTTTTCTACCCTTTGTTTTAACACACTTTGAATTGTCTGCTTGCAGTTTCTTCATTTTCCACAATATTTTCTAACATAAAGTGCAAGCTATTTTTTAAAACTTTCAACTTAAGATTGTCATGTAAAACTTCTTCGATATTGGAAAAATCTAATTTTTGTTTTCTGGTGATGGTTTAAAACAATACAAATCTAAAAACTAACCTGTTAGCGACAAGCAGACTTTGTTCCAATTTTCAGTGTATTCATTTGCAATATGAGGGGGGATCATGTTTCTAGTCATTCTATTTAATTTGTTTCTATAAGTCAAAATGAAATAAACGGATCGCTCGCCACATCATCAGACCTTAACCCATTCCCACACAGTGACGCCTTTGGACGCCCCTCAAGAAAAACAATTAGGTAAACATTTTGTAAAATGAAGAAATTGCTTGTGACCAGCAATTTCTTCATTTTACACAATGTTTTCTACCCAGTAGTTGAAAATATTTAAAATTTCATGAACTTTGAATTGTCGTCTGCTACTCCTTTCAATTTAAATAAATGAGACTGTTTTATGAAATATGTAGTCTGGAAAATAAAATACCTGTTACAAGTAAATCGTTGGTTGGCAAGATAAATGCCATGTCCCATGTTATTAACCCATTCCCATTCATTAATGCTTTTAAACGCCCCTCAGTGTCAAATTGTGGAAAATGAAGAAAATGCTTGTTACAAATAATTTTTTCATTATCCACAATGTTTTCAACCCCAAATGATAAAGATTTTAAAAAGTTCATCAACTTCTTTGAATTGGGAATGGTATAACATTTTATGTTATCTCTATGGCAAAATTTTAGACTGGCCAAAAATTGAAAGGAGTTGCAGACAGCAATTTAAAGTTAATTGGATTTTAGATTTTTTCAAATTTCTCGGTTGAATACATTGTGGAAAATGAAGAGATGGCTTATTAAAATACATTTCTTGATTTTACAAAATATTTCCCAATAGTTATTCTTTAAATTGTTGTCTGCAACTTCTGTGAATTTGGACCAGTCTAAAATTTTGACATGTTGGAATGGGTTAAACAATTAAATTGGTGGCTATCCGTCAATTGTCTACATGTGGAAAATGTAGACCCATGAGTGTGTTTGGTTATACTTTATATTTAATTTGAATTACTTTATATTTCAATATAAAGTGTTGAGGAATAGTCATAGCCCTCTAGTAAAGTCATTTGTTACATTTTCAGGATCTGTATGAATTTGCCAAATTTATCAATGCCTTAACCCATTCCCACACGGTGAAACTTTAGACTGGTCCAAATTGAAAGAAGCTGCAGACGACAATTTCAAGTTGATGGAATTTTAGATTTCTTCATCTTTTTGGATAGAAAACATTGTGGATAATGAAGGTCACAACCAATTTCTTCATTTTCCACTTTGTTTTCCAGAGCTTTTATATTGAGGGGCGTTTAAAAGCGTCAATGTGTGGGAATGGATTAACCCATTACCTGACAGCAACATTTTTGACTGGTCCAAATTGAAAGAAAGTGCAGAAAAATTTGTAAAGGTCATAAATTTTCAGATTTTTTCACCTTTCTAGGTAGAAAACATTGTGGAAAATGATGAAATTGCTTGATAATTGTTTATCTTGAGGAGTGTCAAAAAGCATCATTGTGTGAAAATGGTGAAGGATCTGTATGAATTTGCCAAATTTATCAATGCCTTAACCCTTTCCTGGTTAATCCCGAGATTTTACGTCCCTGAGTTTTCATACTTGAAAAAATATTGTGGGATAAGAAGAAATTGCAATTTTTTCTTATCCCACAATATTTTCTACCCTATAGGTTGGTTCAAATTGCACTCACTTTTAATTGTCGTCTGCAACTTCTTTCAAATTGGACAAGTCTAAAATTTTGAAAAAACTGTAAAGGGTTAAACCCATTCTAATACAATCCTGTTTTTAAACCCTCTGGGAAAAAACATTGGAAAACATTGTGGGAAATTTAGAAATTGCTTGTTACAAGCAATTTCTTAATTACCACTATGTTTTCTTCTCTGAAAGACTAAAAAAGGAATCGAATTGCGTGAAATTAAAATTTTCTCATGTAACCACCTTGAATTCGGACCATTCTAAAGTTGTGTTGCCTTGTAATGGGTTAAAAAATTGTCAATAACCTTCAACAATTGTAAGTTGTTATCTTGTTGTGATATATAAGGAAATGAATGTTTAATCATCTTCATATTGCTATGCCATTACCGTACAAAATTTTGAATATTGTTCATGAGTTGGTTTGTGATGCATTCTGGGTCTTTGTCATGTGGATTTAAAAACTGGCTTTTGTTGGAGTGGGTTTACTGAATCTAACATGAATTCTGTCAAACCATTCAAAGTACACCCAGTTTTTTAGGAACCTGTAACAAAAACATTAGAAAACATTGAGTAAGTTGAAGAAAAGCTTGTAACAAGCAACTAATTCATTTTCAATGGTTTCTGTTCTGAAAGACAAAGATTTTGAAAAAAACAAAAAAAATATTTTGCCGTCTGCAGCCTATTTCAATTTTGACCCGTGTAAAATTTTGTTGTTTGGGAAATGGGTTTAAGTGATGAGAAACCGTAGTACGCTAAGTAAATATTTCTGTACATAAAGAGTAACATAATATTTTCAGATCGGATATTTGATGCCTGCATAGTTTTATTTTAGTATTATGATTAAAACTATAAATGTTTAATGATTTTTGTTCTTCTCTCGTATGAAACCCCTTGTTCTTCCTATCACTGATTGTCTTTATACCCCCCAAAGTATGATGGGGAGGATAACCCTAAATGCATTTTTAGCCTGGCTGTTTTCAGAGAAAACTCGGTATTGTGATCACCTTGGTGTTGTTTGCGTTGGCATTGGCGTGACAAACTTTAACCTTTGTCATATCTGTGTTGTTATTGAAGATATTCTCATGAAACTTGGCATGTGTATTGACCATCACAAGAGCTATCTAGACTATCAATGGGGATAACTCTAAAAGCATTTTACTTAGAATTTTTGCATTATCCAGCACCTGCAGCCGAACGTTGGCTCTCTTGGGCGGTGCTATTGTTCAATGAAATATGCCCCTTTTTGACTTAAAAGTTTTACCCAAGCACTAAAGAAGGTACATTGGTTTCACCTTGTTTGTTCATTTGTCCATTCCCAGATGTCAAAATTTCAGACTTGTCCAAATTGAAAAATGTTGCAGACGACAAGTTCTAGTTGATGAATTTTTAGTTCATCTGAGCTTGAAGTGCTCAAGGTGAGCTATTGTGATTGCCTAATATCTGGCGTCTGGTGTCGTTGTTGTGTGTCTGTCAACGATTTATTCAAACATCGTCTCCTGAAAGTGAAAGCCAATCTTGATGAAACTTGGCAGGGATGTTCCCATGGTGATGCTCTCCCAAAATTATTCAAATAACTCTGGTAAACATGGCAACAAAAATGGAGAAAATAATGAAATCTTTAAAAATCTTTTTCTCAGAGCTGAGAGCTTTGATATTTGGTATGCAGCACTTCCTAGAGGACATCTATCAATTTTGTTCAAATGATGCCTCTTGGGTCATATTTGGGCTCCGTCCAGGCCCACCTCATTTTACATTGAAGTAAAGAAGGAAAAATTAAAAATTCTTTTTCTCTGTAACAGAAGACTGAGAGCTTTGATATTTTGTATGCAGCACCATTTAGAAAAATCTTCTCTGAAATAAGTAAGCCTAAAGCTTTGATATTTGGTATGCGGCAAATGGGGACCTCTAGCATGTATGTTCATATGATGAACCTTGGGTCATCCATTCTTTTAGAATAGAAACAAAGAAGGAAAACTTTAAAAATCTTTTTCTCTGAAACAAGAAAGCCTAGTGCATTGATATATTTGGTATCTAGAATCTCCAAGAGGATCTGTACAAAGTTTATTATTGTGCTTGTCGGGAGCATGGTGCCTATAATTATGAACGGATTTCAAATTAATTTCAAAAATATTGTCCACTTTTAAGAATTGATTTAAAAAAAAATGACATAATTGTTCTCTGTTATGGGAGACTGAAGGTCAAGGTCATGTTCATGGTCAAAACTTTGCGGGCTCAACAGCAGTTGTCCTGGGACAACCATCTAGATTACAGAGAAACATAGCAGAAAAATGTTTTATTTTAATTCACTATCTAGTTCATTAGCCCAAATCTTCCTTGCAATGTACATGCTACTTTTCTTGCTCAAAAATCCTAAGGCTTTTTAGGAATGTCTTTTGGTTTCCGATTTCTTACAGAAGATTTTGCTAAAAGGTGACTTTTGGCTAAAATTAGGTCACTTGCTTTGATTACTCCTGCAAACATTGACTCTGGTAAGGGTGTGAGGGCCAATGGCCCTCTTGTTACAACTTTCTTGGTTGAAAACATTGTGGATAATGAAGAAATTGCTTGTAACAAGCAAGTTCTTCATTTCCCACAATGTTTTCCAAAGCTATTTTTATGCTCCCAGAAGGGCGAGCATGTAGCCATCGCTTCATCTGTCCATCTGTCCTTCCATTTTCTGTCCATCAGTTTGTCCGTGCGTCTGCCCTGATATCTCCACAACCCTTGAGCCAAATTGAATGAGCTTAACATGGGAATTCCTTATGATATTATGCACGGACATGTTTTTTCCGGTTTTTGGATAGCCCCAATGTCAAGGTAACAGTTTAATGTCAAAGGTCAAAATGGACCTTGTCCACAGCATAGCTCAATATATAACTAACAATAACAATAAATAACTTGGCTCAATGGTTCTCTATCATGAGTAGATTACTGATGAAAAAAAATAAGATAGCTCCAAGGTCAAGGTCACAGCTCAAGGGCAAACTTTGAATTAAGTATTTCCAGAGTATAGCTCCTTTAATTATGGATGGATTTCGAACAAACTTTCCAAAATTGTACTCTATCATCAGTAGATGTGCAATTTGAAACAAATATTTAGATAGCTTCAAGTTCAAGGTCACAGCTCAATGTCAAATGTTGAAATTAAGAATTTCTGGAGCATATTTCCTTCAATTTTGGATGGATTTCAAAATAACTCAGCACAATTGTTCTGCAATTTGGAAAAAATCTTCATATAACTCGAAGGTCAAAGTTACAGCTCAAGGTCAAAAGTGAATTTTAAGTATTTCCAGAGCATAACTCCTTCAAATATGGATTGATTTTGAAGTAGCTTTGCACAACTATTCTCCATCATGAGAAGATGTGCCTTTGATAGAAAAATTCAGATAGCTCTAAGGTCAAGGTCACATCCCAAGGTCAAAAGTTAAAAATGAAACATATCTAGAGTGTAGGTTTAGATGGATTTCGATGTAACTTGGCGCAATTGTTCTCAGTCATGAGTAGATGTGATTTTTTTAGAAAAATCAGATAGCTCTAAGGTCACAGCTCAAGGTCAAACATTTGAATTAAGCATTCTGGAGCATAGCTCCTAAAATTATAGATTGATTTTGAAAGATTTTTGCCCAACTGTTCTTTATCATAAGTAGATGTATCATTTGAAACAAACTTTCAGATAGCTCCAAGGTCAAGGTCACAGCTCAATTTCAATTAAAACTTTGCATGTCTGGAATAGGGCGAGCATATACCAGCGTGTGAATCCTTTTCTCTGTTTATTTTATACTTTTTGTGCGGCTATATTTGGGGAGCATTATCCATCTCTAATTAAATTACATGAAAAAATTGCTTGTAGCAATCCATTTCTTCATTTTCTACAATGTTTTCCAAATTATTTTTCTTGAGGGACATCAGAAGCATCATTGTGTGAGAATTGGTTGAACCATTCCAAAACAAACCTGCTTTTTACCCCTCCAAGAAAAAAGCCTGGGAAAACATTGTTACTGCCTTGATGGCAGAGTGATTTAGGTGCTTGACTTGTGATCTGACGGTCACAGGTTCGAGACCAACCATTACATGGGTGAATTCATGGGCAAGACCCTTAATAGCCAGCCCTAGTCTACCCAGCTGTAGAATTGGGTAGCAGTGGGTTTAAATCACTGCATCTCTTTCAGGGACGTGAAAACATCTGGAGTGCTTCGAGAGCGACTCTATAAGCCAAAGGCTTTGGTCAAAATCAAACTAAAATAAATTAGTATAAACTAAACATTGTGGAAAGTGAAGAAATTGCTTGTTACAAGTAATTTCTTCATTCCCCACAATGTTTTCTACCCAGAAAGACCAAAATACTTAAATTTTTCACCAACTTAAAATTGTAAACTGCAATATGTTTCAATTTGAACCGTCTAAAACTTCATCGTCTGATATTGGTCCTCATGACATCATCTTAGCCCACGATTCAGACGGTAATATGCACATGAATGACCAAATATTCATTGAAACTGTCTCAATCAAAGTGCTGACAGCAATGGATTGCCCTTACTTTAGGATAAAAATTATTTTAGATAATCATTTTATAAACAATTCTAGTTTACTAGAGACAATCTGGTGGTGTAGACTGAGATCAGTAAGGTAATTACAATCTGGGACATGAAAAAAACGTCGATACTTACCTTTCAGATCAGCTTGTCTCAAAAGTAATCTAATGGCACATATATTTTTATAAGTGTGTATATATGTGTTAGAAGTAATGCCGAGACATTCACTTGTTGTGAGCTCTATGCTTTAAGAATAGACTTTAAATGGCTGCTCTATAGAGGTTTCGGCTAAAGCAAGATTTACTTTATTTATAGAGACAATGTGTAATCTTGCATGTAGTAATGTATGATTTGGTTAACATCATGATAAAATCATTAGAATAGAAGTTAATGAATACATCTGATTAATTATACAGTAGGTGTGGAAGGCCTTTTTGTGAATGGTTTATGACTGCCCTTCTTTGATAAGTTCAGCCACATTTACATACAGTCTGTCCTTATTCATACTTGTCATATGTTCTTCATCTTAGTCACAGACCTCTTTTGATTTAACCCATTCCTACACAATGACGCTTTTGAATGCCCGTCAACAAAACAATTGGGAAAACTTTGTGTTAAATGAAGAAATTGCTTGTAACAAGCAATTTCTTCATTTTACATAATGTTTTCTACCCAGAATATGTAGTCACAGGCCTCTTTTGTTTTAGGACCACTATTTCGTATTCTGAACAATATGGCAAAAGGTGAAAAGAATTTGTGAAAAATAAACGAAATGCCTTATTAAACCCATTATCAGACAAACAAATTTTTCATCCAAGGGTACTCATACTTCATATACGCATTCATTAGGAGATTGGCTACATTTAAGACATTGACCTTGGCCCTGTGACCTTGACATATGACCTGATGTATTTTTTTCCTTCCAAAAACATTATCTTTTACTTTCTTGGATATTTTTTTCATTCTTTGGTGCTAATAAACAAACATTTATTACATGTATTATGACAGACACAGCTAAAATTAAATAATTTAACAAAGATGGGAATGACTTCTGATAGAAATGGATAGAACAACAAACTGGTCACAGTTACTTAAAAGAAAAGCAAACTTAATATAGCTTCTTGAAAGTGAAAATATAAAGAGATATGAATGAAATGCCAAGCTACTTTGATTGTATTTAGGTATATACATTTATAAAGCCTGTCACGAAGGTATTTCCTCATCAGTCATGGAAAGACAAAAGGTAAAACATGTTATGTAATCATAACCCTTTTCCTTGTTACAAAGATAAAAGGGAAATCTACTTTCATTCAAATTCTTGCTTTTACAAAGCATTCTTTTTTATGCCCCCTTATTAAAAGCTTGGTGGAATGATGTTTTACCTAAAGACTAACCATTTACAGTTACTCTAACCAATTGCCAGATGAAAACTTAAAACTTTCTGGGAAAAAAGCATTGTGTAAAATGAAAAAATTTGTTACATTTCACAAATTTATTTTTTGTTACATTTCACAAATTTATTTTTATATTGTTTTCCTTGAGGGGTGTCGAAGAGCGTCATTGTGTGGGAATGGGTTAACCCATTCCCACACAGTAAAATTTTAGACTGGTTCAAATTGAAGGAAGCTGCAGACGACAATTTCAAGTTGATGGAAATTTAAGTTTCTTAGTCTTTTTGGATAAAAAAAATTGTGGATAATGAGGAAATTGCTTGATACAAACAATTTCTTCATTTTCCACAATATTTTCTTGAGGGGAATCCAAAATCATCATTGTGTGGGAATGGGTTAAGACTATTCAAAATACAATACTCGTATTTGGCATTAAGATAGATCTCATGGATACACATCTGAGGATACCATGGTTGCAGTCATGTGACAAGGTCAAGTTTCCTTATCAAGGTCACATTCCTGTAAAAAGGCTTTTACAGGGGGCAAAGTGTTTCACAAAAAATCTTGTTCTTCCTTACTTTGTATAACTCCTATTTGACAGATTTATTATTGTTGTTAGAAAATTTAATGTTGCAAATAAAAAAGATATATATATTTTTAACACATTACTTACATCTTTATTTTCCAAGAAATCATTTAAGAGATGAAGAGAATATTTTTTGTTTTCATAGAGGTATGAACCGAAAAACCTAATCACACTGTATGAATACGCGAAGCGGATTCATACAGTGTGTAATTAGGTTTTTCGGTTCATACCTTCATGAAAACAAAAATATTATCTTCATTTCATATAATTTAATAGCATCGAGCGAAAAATGCAACAACTTAACAAATTTTGATACCTTTTTGTAGTGAACTATTTTGTGCGGAAGCATTCAAAATGGCTGCGTACTCAAAATTTTGTTCATGGAGGTATGAATTAAATTTTTCGACCAATCAGATCGCTCGTTTTTGATAGACGAAACTAACAATTCAATCATTCCTGTTTACTGTGATACTTACGACCCTTCAAGCAAAAAGAGACCTCATTGAAATTGAGTAATCATAGTAGAAAAGGCAAAAATTTGGTGAAACACGCATCTTGTTTTTCCATCAATGTTTTGTTTGGATGTGATGTTACCCAAGATTAGGTTGCCAGACACTTTATTGTGCCAAGATCTTGTTCAACTGATAAGGATAACCTGACATGACTAGGTCAGGTGCACCACGTGCTTCTCAGTGAGGCAGGAGATTTCAAGTGCCAGTGCCTTCTGCGCACCAATTTTTGAAGGTGGAATCAAACTCCTGAATAGTGGAAGGCAACAAAGGAGTGCCAATTCATTGATAAACGGTAAGAAACCGCAGAGCCTAGAATGGGCCCAGAACCATCAAGGGTTTTCATATTCCTTATGCCAATGGGTGTGTACCGGCAATGACATGAAGATTACGCAGATAATTGTGTTGTTGAGTATGTCCTCTTTAGTGGGGTTCGGTTATTGTATGGGCAGCCATAAACTACCAATTTCAGTTTCAGATAATCATTATTCAAGGTAATCTGACTGCTAGACAATACATGGATTAGACTCTAAAGCCTGTTGTTGCCCTCACGTTCTGACAGCACTAAGAGTCGGTCTTCCAACATGATATTGCATGACCTCACATCGCACGCATTGCCAGGAACTTTCTGCAGAACAGTCAGATTAATGTGTTGGTATGCCAGCAGTTTCTCCTGATTGTAATCCCTTTAACCCTTTCCTGTTCAAATACAGGATTTTACGTTCCTTCGATTTTATACTTGAGAAAACATTGTGGAAAAAGAAGAAATTGCTTGTAACAAGCAATTTCTCCTTTTTCCACAATATTTTCTACCACATAGGATGCTTTCATTTCAAATGGCATCCAGTTGTCATTGTCGTCTGCAACCTCTTTCAATTTGGACTAGTCTAAAATTTCAAAAAACGGGAAAGGGTTAAACATGTCAAAGTTTACATCAGGAGGATAGTGTCAGTATCAACCCCAGTCTAGAAACATCAAAGAATTGACTAGGGCTCTCTGCTAAGAGTGGAACAGATTGCCTCGATATCTACTTCTGAATTGACCAACCATGGCTGTCAATCAAGAATATATATTGACAAATCATATCATTCATTCTGCCTGGAGTTGAGATTTGAACTCCGACATTGGCCGCCATTTGTGTAAAACATTTTGTTGGTTTGGCTACTTAAACGTCATAACTACAGTTTATTGAAGCTGTAGTTACGTTTAGGTCACCATCCAACCATTCTACTTATTTGTAAGATGCTACTGACCATAAAATTTTGCAAAATAACACTGTTAGAAATCAAATCAGAACTTCCTGTTGGAGTCAGTTGGTGGGGCCAAAGGAGCCAGTGGGCGGGGTCAGTGTTTGGTCAATTGGTGTGGTTCCATGAGAAGGCGGATTTCTGCAGTGATTGGGAATAGAGCTAGCCAAACACCACAAACATTTTTTAATGCATTTCTAACAAATTTCCACAGTAACAGCTGTTTTGTTACATGGTAGATTTTTAAACTTCCACAAATTTCAATGTAATGAATGAAGAAATTTATTTTCTTTACAATGAATATATTTTTATCAATTAGTTGCTAAGCTGATGGAAATATATCAAGTTGAAATTGAACGAGGCATTTCTTTTTCAATTCAGTATAGTATGATTACATATTCTATATATTTTTGGGGGTTGCCCTTTAAATAGGAGTTACACTATAACAAACAAAGCCTTTCGTATATAGATACAAGGAAATAGTTTAAGAGGGGAAGTTATTGTTTATTTCCTACAACATGATATATAAAGAGAGAAAGAGAATGCTATTTTAAAAATGATTTGATTTGCATTTAACTATATTCAGTTGCGACTCCTGAAAAATGTACCTGATTTAGTCTCTATTATGATAAAATAAAACTGTGCCTGTTTGAAATACATGTCAATGTGCCGTCAATTTTACAGCCACAGTGATAACGTCATATCATGGCAGTTACGTTGACATCATCGTTTTTGTGTATTGTTTCATAATGCTAGTGAACGTAAGTAAATAAGTCAAACCTGAAACACAACACCTTAGATTATCACTTTTTCTTTCACAGACATTTCGAATGTACCAGCATAATTGTTTTTAATGTAAATGTAATGGTGGGGCCCTTTTTGGGTTATCTTTCTTGAATAGTGTTTTACTAGAACTGAAATATATAGTGTATGGTTTGGGTCAAAAGTCAACTCTAAGTCTTCTGAGCATAAAGAATGTATGCAGGAGTAAATGATACAGGTAAACATATTAAATTTATAATCGCATGCTGATATTTTGAAAGTGCACACATTAATGCAAGCACTTTCAAAATATGAGCATACATGCATATAAAGTAAGCACCTTCATATTGTGCTTGCATTTGTAAAATTTTGCATACACATTTTATACTTTGTAACAGTTTCCGGGGAGGTAATTTGCTGTGATATGCAAATTAGGGAACCTTCAGAAAGTCAAGGGACTATATGAAGTGATATATAGACAAGGTCGGCCCATTTAGGGTTTAGGTTCCTTTTCTCTGAATGGATAGGCTTTGTCTATGAGCTCTGAATGTTACATTTGGAAGCAGCGGTGGGATGATGACAACTATGCCTTGTTGGCCAATACTTGGGACAAGTCTTCTCGGAGGGGAGAGTAATGTAAAGGTTTCAGGGGAGGTAATTTGCCTTGACACTATATGAAGTGATATATAGACAAGGTCGGCCCATTTAGGGGTGAGGATCCTCTTCTCTGAATGGAGAGGCTTTGTCTACAAGCTTGGAACGTTACACTCTTAAATGCTCAGCATCTTAGCACACACACCTAAATTTTGTGATTGCACATGTATTTTTTACGCATGAAAGCATTTATTTTAGCATGTACTACCTAAGTGGACTTTAGACCTTTTAGTGTGCCATATAGATATCCTTAGTTTCTTTGTCCTGCTAGGTTCGGGGCTATTTGTTTAATACAGATTCCAAGATCCATGCACCTGAATTCACATTTCAATGCTTTTTCTTAAACCATGGAATACTTTTCATTAATACTTAAATTGTAAAAAGCAAACAAAAAATTGCAACTTCTCCAACAAGAACAAACACAAAGAATTTGAAGAGGAAAGACCAATGTATCATTTGTAACTCCTCTGGCTGAAATCTAGGGAACTATTGTCATGGTAATGTGCATATGTAATCTTTTACTTAAAAAATCTTCTCCTCAGAAAGTGCTGATAAGAATTTATCCAAATTTCACAGGCATGATTCTTAGGTGACCCTTTTTCAGATTCCTTCAAAGAATTTTGATCCGGAGAAAAGCATGGCTTTTATGGGCTAACAAGAGCCATGTTGGACATAGCCATCCCCCGCCGTAAAAGCTTGATAGTAAACTGAGTTAGATTGAGGCTTCTTGTGCACTGCATTTCTTCTCAATGAGTTCGAGAATAGCTATTATACTTTCAGAGATATGCTCAGGACAAAATCTATTCTTTAAAGTCTTTAAAGCAACAAAAAGCAATAACTCCATAATCATGCAAGCAAGAGTTGTGGTTCCTGTTCCCCCACAAGATCTATCCACTTATGAAGTTTCAAGTTAATACCTATTATACTTTCAGAGATATGCCCCGGACAAAATCTTAGTCTTTAAAACAACAAAGGGCAATAACTCCAAAATTATGCAAGCAAGAGTTCTGGTTCTTGTGCACTGCACTTCTCCTCAATGAGATCTATCAACCTATGAAGTTTCAAGTTGATAGCAATTATACTTTCAGAGATATGCTCCGGACAAGTTTAGTGACGGAAGGACAGAATGAGGGAATGATGGATGGAGCCCCTTCCCCGAAACGGCGGGGAATAATAACAGTTTAATCATGGTGAGAATTTGAAAATTATTTGGGGGGGGGGGTAACCAAAATTCACAGGAATGATCCTTTGTTTACCCTTTATCAGATTCCTTAAAAAAGAAATGATCATATACTCATCATGGTGTTTATGGGTAAGTATATCGTGAAAAAATTTGAAAATCTTTTACTCAGAAACCAGTTGATGGATATCAACCAAATTTCACCGGATCATGATCCTTGGGTATCTGTTTGTCAGATGATGCGGCTCGGTTAAAAGCATGTTTTTTTCAGGCGCAGCTTATGTCCATTCATGGTATGTACTGAAAAATCTGAAAATAATTTTCCCAGAAAAATGCTTTATGAAAAGTAAATCAGATCTAGTTATGGACCAAAGGCAAAGGGAAAGATCCTGTATATTAGACAGATGAATCATTTAAGAGATGAAGAGCATAATTTCTGTTTAAAAATCTAAAACCTTGTCCCACTGCAGAAGCCATAAAGCAGAATCATACAGAATTACATGTATTCAGGACCTAATTGAAACAAAAACTACTCTCTTCATTTTTTATGATTCAATATTAAATATTAATTGACATTAATATGATTACATGAAAAGATACAATACTTGTAACAGTTCAAGGCATATGTTGTGAACAAGCATACAAAATGGGTCTGTTCTCCAGTATTTGTTTCATTGAGGTATAAAACAAAGGTTCCAGACAATCTACAACTCTAAATTATTTGTATAATGTCTTTGTATAAAACATTTTATTAAAAGTAGTTTTTCAAATTTTGACTTGCACAATTCCCATTTTTAGGCACCCCATCATCAACGTGAAATTGTCCTCTGCATCTTATTTCAATTTGGACCTAATATTTTGTCACGTGGTAAATGGGTTAAAGGTTGACATGTTGTAGTACCAAAGGGAAAAGGGACATAGAAGGCTATGTAAAATCTCGTATAAATATCTTCCTATATCAAAAGTTTGTCCATAACATTATGATTGTCTTTTTCTTTCAATCAAGACTAATATAAAATTTTGTCACCTGGTAAATGGATTAAAGGTTGACATGTTGTAGTACCAAAAGGAAAGGAACATGGAAGGTTACATAACTAGAGGCGCTTGAGGGCCTATATCGCTCCACAGGCCTGAAATGTACTTAAGCAATAAGTGTTTTAAGGAATCAGTCAATGAAATCTTATAATATTTCAACCTTTTCATAGTTTTACAAAAGTCAATTCATTTACCAAGTCAGATGAAAAAGGTATTGACAATCTTTGAAAAATTCACTGGATACCATAATGGACATTAGCCACAACCTTAAAAGCCATATTTTCAACAAATCAAAATTAATTGATGGAATCTGAGAAAGAGTCACCAGAGGATCATTCGAGTGTAAATTTGTTGAAATCCATCAACTGGTTTAAAAAAAACAAGAGGACCATGATGGTCCTAAATCACTCCCCTGAGTATGAAGGTTCATGGTTTTATGATATAAACAAAATAGCAAAGCCCTCTGTCTAATAATTTTGGAGAAGATTCTTAAGGATTTCTCTTTTAATCCTAGGTATATTGATGATCCCACCATATAAGACTGAATTCCTGAATATGGTAATGCTTTGAAGTATAGACATCAATACATACAAGGTATAAAAGCTCTAGGCCTAATGATTTAGGAGAAGAAGGTTTTCAAAGATATCATTATTTATTTCAAACTAAAAATAGGGATCACAGAAAAGGGCTATTTTTCAGAATAGGGTAATTCTTTGAAGGGTTTTGTGTATAGGGTCAATAGATGATGATATGTACAAAATATCAAAGCTCTAGGCTTTATGATTTGGGAGAAGAAGATTTTCAAAGATTTCCTTCTTTATTCCTTTGTGAAATCAGGGATCGTACAGAAAATAGCTAATTTTCAGAGTACAATAATTCTTTGGGGTCAATAAAGATGATATGTACCAAATATCAAAGCTCTTGGCCTTACAGTTTAGGAGGAGAAGATTTTTTAAGATTTCCTTTGTAAAATAAGGAATCGCACAGAAAAGGGTTAATTTTAAGAGTACAGTAATTCTTTGAAGTATTTTGGTAAGGGTCAAAAGGTGATGATATGTACCAAATATCAAAGCTCTAAGCCTCATGGTTTGGGAGGAGAAGATTTTTTAATAATTGTTTATGGACGGACAGACGGACACCGGACAATTACGGATCACAATAGCTCACCTTGAGCACGTTGTGCTCAGGTGAGCTAAAAAGATTTTCGAAGCTTTTACCATATATGGAAATTAGCCCCGCCCATTAAAGCCATGTTTTTCATCCGATAAAAATTCTTTGAAGAAATCTGATAAAGGGTAATCCAAGCATCATTTCTGTAAAAGTAAGTTGTGATCCTTCCATTGGTTCATGAGAAAAAAGATTCTTGAAGCGGCTCTTGCATAGATTATGAAAGATAAGTTTTGGCTCTCAATTTTCAAATTTCTAACTGTAATGCTTTCAGAGAAAAGAAGCAAACAATTTTACAGCTTAAGAGACGCCTAAAAAGTCAACAAAGTACATCCCAAATTGAACAGTGATTCATCAAGTAAATACGTCGTCCCTCGATTCCACCAAAAATTGCCTTATTTGTAGTTTTCATGACGTATTAATTACTGGCTTCTGCTAGCAATACAGTCATGATTGACATCACCCCAAAGATTAACATCATCACACGATGAAATCCGATGTTTCAAAGTATGGCATAGGGAAAATATCACATTTAATTAAATTTCTAGCCAATTAAGTAGGTTTAACACGAAGAAAGAATATTTATTGTGAAAAAAATATTAATAACTATTGGAAAAGCAGATAATCTTCCTATATATTTTCATGAAAATCTGTTCAACAGTCGCTTTAAAGCTTTCACCATATATGGAATTTAGCACCACCTATTTAAGCCATGTTTATCATCCAATCAGAATTCTTTGAAGGAATCTGATTATGGTCAATCAGTGATAATACCTGTAAAATTTTGTTGAAATCCATCGAATGGTTTCTGAAAAAAAGATTTTTAAAAGTTTCACCAAATATGGAAATTAGCCCCACCCAATAAAGCCATGTTTTTACCAATCTAAATTCTTTGAAGGAATGTGATAAAGGGTCACCTAATGATCATTCCTGTAAAATTTTTGTTGAAATCCATGGACTTGTGTCTGAGAAGAAGATTTTCAAAGCTTTCACCACATATTAAGCCCCCCCCCCCCCATTAAAGCCATGCTTATCATAGAATCAAATTTCTTTGAAGGAATCTGATAAAGGATTACCCAAGGATCATTTCTGTGAAATTTTGTTGAATTCTGCTCTGTACTTTCTTAGGAGAAGATTTTTTAAGTAAAAGTTTATGGGTGGATCGACAGACACGTTGCAGGCTTTCAGCCAGTGGAGCTTAAATATGTCTATGTCTATGTTAAAAGTTTGTTTGCAGCATTATGATTGTTTTATTTTTTAAGAAATTAGTATTATAATTCACACTCTTTTTTTTTTTTTTTTTTGAATAGTTTCTAGTGTTGAGTTGACATATGAGTAACTTGCTGTCTCCAACCATTTTGTTTGTCTGTTACAGATCAAGGATTTCTGTGAAGGGGGTTCAATATCCCCAATTATTACCCAATTTTTACTAAATATCCCCATGAAAATGAAATAATCAGGCTACTTGAACACTGTCAAAATCCGCCACTGATTGTGAATGATGTTTAAATATTCATTGCCTGGTAATAATTCAAGGCTGTATATAATTAGGGCTCATGTTAGTCAGTGATCAGCAATGATTGTGTGGCGATACACTGCACAATATATCTTAGTTTGAAGGCAAAATATTGACTGGCTAGAAATTTTGAATGACCTAAAGAATTTAGTAAATGAAACAATTTTGTTTCTTAAAGGGAAAAAAAGCATAGCTAAGAATTGAATTAACTACTAAAAAAAAGGGACGAAGCAATAAAATGTCACTCTGTTGATGTAATTTATGAATATATTGTCATTATGTAATCTGTTTAATGGTTGAAGGAAATGTCTGTTTCTATTTATAGATATCAAAAGATATGAATGGTTCACTGTCTTCCTACTTTTAACCTCTCTCAAAAAAAAAAAATAAATAAATAGACTGTACTTGATTTCATAGCCAATGTATCTACTGACAGTAGACCCCAATTACTGATATATCTACTGTAAATGACAGACAGAATCATACACAACGTGAACAAAGGAAAAAATGGTTTAAAAACAAACTTTTTTGAGCAAAAGCAAATTCAATAAACATAACAAAAGGAGATATTTTAGTTGTAAAGTGTTAATGGACATAATTTTTTACTTAAGAAAAACTTTCCATTCAAAAACATGATGAGATGACAAAGCTTGATTGTAATGTTTTAATTTTGTAACATAAAGAGAAATGTAGCCTTTAAGATAAATAAAGAATTATAATTGTTTGTTTTAGCTTAAGATACTTTTTAAAAAAAAATCCAGTCATGGAACCACAAGTTAAAATTGAGCTTTTTTTGTTCATGTAATGAAAGATTTATTGGTTCTAAAGCAATTATTTTCTTTCCTTTACCCATTACCAGACGGTGAAATTTTAGACTAGCCCAAATTGAAAGAAGTTGCAGACGACAATTTAAAGTTAATAAATTTTGGATTGTTTCAACTTTCTGGGTAGAAAACATCCTGGAAAATGAAGAAATTGCTTGTGAAAAGCAATTTCTTCAATTTCCACAATGTTTTCCAAAGCTTTTTTTATATAAACCATTACACAAAAGGACGCTTTTTGATGCACCAAAGAACAAAGCTTTGGAAAACATTGTGTAAATAAAGAAATTGCTTGTGACAAGCAATTTCTTCATTATCCACTACATTTTCTACCCCCAAAATTCCATGAATTAAAAATATCATCTGCAATAACTTTGAATTTGGACCAGTGTAAAATTTTGTCATGTGAAATTTATGGAAAATCTCTAAAAGGATGACGTCATTAGTATATTTTGTGGTCTCACTGAGGCAATATTAATTTATTAACCCTTGTCATGCTGTATAAATTACCTTACATAATTGCTGTGAAATCAAAGGGCTTAAAGCACTGATGGAACTTGTTGTTCAAAAAGTAATATTTCTTTTAGAAATGAATTTCATAAATAGCTCTTGCAGGGACAGTGCAAGCAGGAGGTGTAGACTAAGATCAGACTGCACTTATGTGCAGGCTGATCTTGGTCTACACCTCCTGCCAAAACTGGAATATTCCCGGTTCAGCATGACAAGGGTAAATATAGCTGTGATCTTCTTTGACGTAAGCAATAACGCTTGCGTGGCGCAAATTGTAGAACACAAATCAAAAAAGGTATGACAGTTACAATTAAGATTGACCAGTGTAGATATTCTGTCTGCTGGTAACAAATTAATCAAATACTTTGATTAATGGCTTTGAAAAGTATGAATAATATTATATACTTAGTGATAAATTAGTTATACAACTTATCAGCTATGCTATTCCCACACAACCAAATTTTAGACTGGTCCTAATTCAAAGAAACTGCAGATAGTAATTTCAATTTGATGGAATTTTAACCTTTTTTTGTCTTTTTGGATAGAAAACATTGTGGATAATGATAAATAGCTTGGTACAAGCAACTTCTTCCTTTTCCACAATATTTTCCAAAAGTTTTTTCTTTAGGGGTGACAGAAGGAGGGATCATATGGGAATGCTTTAACCCTTTCCTATTCAATCCCTGGTTTTTACGTCCCTGTGATTTTATTCTTGGGACAATATTGTGGAAAAAGAAGAAATAGCTTATAACAAGCAAATTCTCCTTTTCCCACAACATTTTCTACCATATAGTATAGTTTCATTTCAAATTGCATCCAATTTTTTTTTGTTGTCTGCAAACTCTTTCAATTTGGACCAGTCTAAAATGTCTAAAAACGGGAAAGGGTTAAACATGGTTGTAGGTTCTGTTGTGGGCCTGAAAAGGAGAAATAACATTTATCAGTATTATTACAGCGAAATTTCAAAGACCCTAAAGGTCTGTTATTTGCCTCTTTAAAGGTTATTCTCACTGTCTCAGTCATCCAGTAACAGGTTAAGATCATTTAGTTTTATTCATGTTCTGTCACTAGTTGTTTAATAAATTTTGGAGCCTTGTAACATTTGTATAACATAATTATTACATATATCACCATATACCTGACATATGTAATATAAAGTATGACGTCATTACAAATAGAAATCAGCATCACTAAAACTGTCAAATTTAATTGCTGCCGTAATGTACTCTTATCTCACTCCTAGAGAACTATTCTATGCTAAACTTCTGATGTAACACAAATTTATGCTTTATTTCAATACATGTATATGCTTAAACTAAACCTCAAGGACTAGTCACAATTGATTTTTCTTAAAAATAGACTATAATCTATATTTATGAATATTGTACTTAAAAAAATTCAACTGTGACAAGTCCCTATGGACTAAATCATCTTATTATTTAGTTCTTTATTTTTTACAAACTTTAACCTCTTTTCACCCATAATCACAGTTTCCTTGGAATTTCCCCTTTTATCACAATATTTTCTAGCCTATAAAGCACTTATAATGCTCCTGAATACATTTCAGGGGAGAATATAGGCCCATGTATGTCATTCTGTAACATCCTTCTGTCTGTCTGAAGCCTTTTATGTTCTCCACAACCCTTGGACCAAATTCACTGGATGAAACTTCATGTAATGAAATCCTAATGGAATACTTCAAAAATAACTCCGAGTATACTCATTTCTCAGTTTAAGGCTGTGTCCTGTAAAAGGGGACTTAATGTAAAAGAAATATAGCTTTTGCCCTTATCTTTTTTTATTTTCATGTCAGAGTTTGATGAAATTTCATATATAAGTCAATAATCAAAAATTGCACTATTTGTAATTTATTTACACAAAATTGTGTTTTAGGAAAAAGGGGGTTAAATGTATTATAGCTATGTGTCTCTTTCTGTCCGTCTGTCTGAAGTCATTTCTCCACTATCTTGGACCAAGTTATCTGAAACTTCAACAAAAAGGTTAATAAAATTGAAATAAAAACCAAAAGAGGCGTGCTGCTTGCAACTTAAATATATTGTCATTTGGATACTTCATTTATTTATTTAAACCATAACCAGACAGCGACATTTTAGACTGGTCCAAATTGAAAGGAGTGGCAGATGACAATTTTAAGTGGATGAATTTTTTATTTTTTTCTCCTTTTGGGTAGATAACATCGTGGATAATGAAGAAATTGCTTGTAACAAGCAATATCTTCAATTTTTCCACAATGTTTTGTGAAGCTTTTTTTTCTTGGGAGCATCTAAAGCGTCATTGAGTAGAAATAGGTTAAATTGTCTAAGTGTTTCTGGGACTTTGACCTGTTATCAAATGACAATATCTTAGACCGGTCCAATTTTAAAGAAGCTGCAGACAACAATATTCAATTGATGAAAACTCTCTGTCTTTGGGTAGTAAAAAATGTTAAAAATAAAGAAATTGCTTATTACAAGCAGTTTCCCTGTTTAAACACTGTTTTTATTCTATAGTTTTTTAAGGGCCATATAAAAAGTGGAAATATGTGCGAATGTGTATAGAAAGTTGCTTAATTTAAGGAATATTGCTATGGTTATATGCTGAGCTTATCAACATATTTAGGAGCACAACTGTGCTTGTCTGCTAGGCTTATCACCACTTTAAGAAACACTGCAATGCTTATCTGCTAGGCTTACCTTTACTTTTAGAAACACTACTTCAATATCTGCTAGGCTTACCTCCACTTTTGGAAACACTACTTCGCTTATCTGCTAGAATTACTAACACTTTTAGAAACACTGCTGTGCTTATCTGCTAAGCTAACCAACACTTTTGGAAACACTGCTTTGCTTATCTGCTAGGCTTACCACCTCTTTTAGAAACAATTGTATGCTTATCTGCTAGGCTTACCACCTCTTTTAGAAACACTGATGTGCTTATCTGCTAGGCCTTCTACCAACACATTTAGGAACACTGATGTGCTTATCTGCTAGGCCTTCTACCACCACTTTTAGGAACACTGCTATGCTTATCTGCTTGGCTTATAACTACTTTTAGGACCACTACTGTGCTTATCTGCTAGGCCTTCTACCACCACTTTTAGAAACACTGCTATGTTTATCTGCTAGGCTTACCATCACTTTAAGGAGCATTGCTATGCTTATCTGCTTGGCTTATAACTACTTTTAGAAACACTGCTATGGATACCACCACCTTAAGGACCACTACTGTGCTTATCTGCTAGGCCTTCTACCACCACTTTTAGAAACACTGCTATGCTTATCTGCTAGGCTTACCATCACTTTAAGGAACATTGCTATGCTTATCTGCTAGGCTTAATACCACTTTTAGGAACACTGACATGCTTATCTAGGTAGAAAACATGAGGGAAATAAAGAATTTGCTTGTTATAAGCAAATTCTTCTTTTTCAACACTGTTTTTTCAAACTCTTTCTAAACATTGGTAAAAAAGGGAGGATTCCTTGGGAATAGGATAATTCAACCTTACTATACAAGTTACATAATTATTGGTCTCTTTAAATTGATGAGGCCTTTAATAGTAAGTTAATGCAATTATTCATTTTGGTAACTCAGCTGTATTCATCCTTTATCAAATTTCATATGTAGAGACAATTTTGAAATTGCTCATTTATTTAAGTTAAATTTATTCATATTTGGCGAAAGCTTACGTATTCAAATTATTTGAAGTAGACAGACCTTGAATCTTATTGTTGTGTATGTCGTCTATAGAAATCAAAACATTTTACTTAACTCATTCTCACAAAATTCCGCTTTTTTGCCACAACCAGACTCCCCGATCCTACCCCTCAAGAAAAATTTGGAAAACAAAGTGGAAAATGGAAGAAATTACTTGTTTTATAAAAATGATTTTATGGTAACCTGAGATTCCATCAACAAATTATAATTGGTTTCAAAATATGGCATTTGTTGGATGAAAAACTTTAAGATGGTATATAAGGAAACATTTCACTATTTGAAACTGCAAACAACAATTCAGTTACTTGATTCATTTGCAAATATTTGGCAAAGAATTTAACCCATTCCAACACAATGATGATTTTGACGCCCCTAAAAACTAGAGGCGCTTGAGCGCCTGATTTGCTCCATTGGCCTAAATTATAACTTATATTATAAATTAAAACTTATAATCATTGTAATCTGAAAAGATTGTAGGTTTTCACTGTTTACTGTTTATGAAAATTAGCTAAATCCATTAAAGCAATGTCTACAGCCAATCAATTCATTTTTTTATCAATCTAATATAGAGTCACCAAAGGATCATTCTCGTGAAATTTGGTTGAAATCTGTCCAATGGTTTCTGAGAAGATTTTCAAAGCTTTCACTATAAAAAGGAAATTAGCCCTGCCTATTAAAGCAATGTTTTCTGTCCTATTAAAATTCTTTGAAGGAATCTGATAAAAGGGTCACCCAAGGATCAATCAAGTAAAATCCTGTTTAAATTCATCATTTGGTCTCTTAGCAGATTTTTAAAGATTTCACCATATATGGAAATTAGTCCGCCCATTTAAGCCATGTTTTTCACCCGATCAAAATTCTTTGAAAGAATCTGGTAGACAGTCATCCAATGATCAATCCTTTATAACTTGGTTGAAATCCATCAATTGGTTTCAGAGAAGAAGATTTTTAAAGGTTTCACCATATAAGGAAATTAGCCCTGCCCATTTAAGCCATGTTTTTTAACTGATCAAAATTCTTTAAGGAATCTGGTAAAGGGGTGCCCATGGATCATTTCTGTGAAATTTGGTTGAATTCTGTTCAGTACTGTCTGGAAGAAGATTTTTAAAGGTTTCACCATATATGGAAATTAGCCCCGCCCATTTAGGCCATGTTTTTTCATCTGATCAAACTTCTTTGAAGGAATCTGATAAAGGGTCACCCAAGGATCATTTTCGTGAAATTTGGTTGAATTCTGTTTAGTACTATTTGAGGAGAAGTCATTTATAGAGTAAAAGTTTTTGGACAGAGCATGCACACACATGCACAGAGGCACACAGACACAATGCCATGACAAAAGCTGGCTGGCTTTCAGCCAGTGGAGCTAAAAAAGGCTTTGTAAAATGATTTTATTGATTGATTGAATGGGGTTTAATGCGGCTTTTAACAGTATTTCAGTTATATCGTGGCAGCTGGAGCACCTAACAATGGATTCCTGGTATTTCTCACACTAGTACAACCACTACATCCTTTTCTAGCCTCCAGCTGCTATCCCATTTAGGTTTACGGTTATCCACCCATTGGTGAGAGACAAATGAATATGTGCTGCCACCAGGGATCGAACCCATGACATCCCATTATTGAAGATTTGGAGTCTGACGCGTTACCAACTGCGCTATGACGGCGGCCATGTAAAATGAAGAACAAGCATTAAAAGAAAAATATATATACACACACACACACACCTCTCACTCTCTGTATCCTTCATTCAAGACAACAGAGTGATACAGGTACTTAAGTACCTCTACAATCAATTACCTTTTTAACCTATTACCAGATGACAAATTTTAGACTCATCCAAATTGAAAAGAGTATCAGAGTTTATGAAACTTCAGATTTTTCAAGTTTGTATGTAGATAACAAGCAATTTCTTCAATTTCCATAATGATTTCTTGATTGTTTCTCTTGAGGTACATCTAAAAGCATCATTGTGTTGGAATGAGTAAGCTCTGTCATGCCAAACTATAAATGCACTAAATTAACCCATTCCCACTCAATCCCTCCTTTTTACGCCCCTCAATGAAAAAGCTTTGGAAAACATTGTGGAAAATGAAGAAATTGCTTGGATCAAGCAATTTCTTTATTATCCACAATGTTTTCTATCCAAAAAGACCAAAAAATTTAAATTCCATCAACCTGAAATTGTCATCTGCAGCTCCTTTCAATTTGGACCGGTCTAAAATTCCACTGTGTTGGAATGGGTTAAAGGGCTGGAAGTACCTTTTGTAAGTTAATATTTATCTTAAAACGACTCTGGATTACAAGGGACAAACAGGTGCTGTAGACAAAGCTCAGATTCATCTTGGTCTTTAACCCTTTCCCAACACAATGTTGCTTTATGATGTCCCTCAAGAAAAAAATTCGGGAAAACATTATGGGTAATATTGAAATTGCATGCAACAAGTAAAAAGATCTCTGTTGAATAATGGTTGAACCTTAATCCTATTTCCATGATATTTTACACAACCTTGCATGATTACACAATAAGTTTGGATTTAACCTAATTACCAAACAGCACAATTGTAGACTGGTTCAAATTCGTTTAATGAAATTAAAAAAAAACACCTTTGCAATAGTTTTAAAGGACTTATTTTTCTTGAGGGGCCTAAAGAGAAAAATTGTTTGAGAAATCAGATATCAGATTAGGACTCGTCAAGGTCAAGGTCACTCAGAAATGCAATATTATTAACAAAAGTAATATTATTTTTGTTTGCACACAAGTTTACCTGAGGTTTTCACATACTTTATGAAAGAATCCCCAAAATGTTTTGATGTTGTTTTTAACATATGGTGACATAAAAGGTCAACATTTTCAGTGACACTGTTTACTTCAAGCGGTCAGTGACCTAGTTTATAGCAAAATTAAAAATGGAGATGCATGTTCCAACAAATTTATGCTCATCATGTGCTTAACCCATTCCCACAATTTTAACGTCCCCAAGTCAAAAAAAAAAAAAATGCTACAGAAAATATAGTGGGAAATAAAGAAATTGCTTGTTATAAGCAATTTCTAATTAACCACAATGTTTTTCTACCAAAATTGGCAAAAAATAAAAAAATCATTTATTTAAAATTTTTGTCTGCAACATCTTTGAATTTGGTCCAGTGTTAACTTTTGTCATCTAGTAATGGGTTTAGATTTGTTTGTTTGAATGGGGTTTTACGCCGCTTTTATCAATCTTTCAGTCATATCGCGGCTGGAGCACCTAACAATGGATTCCTGGTATTTCTCACACCAGTACTACCATTACATCCTTTCCTAGCCTCCAGCTGCTATCCCACATAGGTCTACGATTATCGATCCATTGGTGAGAGACAAATAGTCGGAAAGGATAAGTGCCGCCGTCAGGAATTGAACCCGGGACCTCTAGATTGACAGTCTGACGCGCTACCAACTGCGCTATGACGGCGGCGTAATGGGTTTAGAAAGAAAAATATCAAGCCAAGGCTATAATGCTGGTGTTGCTCTGTTCACCCTCACCCTCTACCAGATAACAAAAGTTTAGACTGGTCAAATTCGAAGAATTCCAGATAATAAGTCCAACATGATTGTGCATTTTGAGGAAGAGGAGGTATATTGCTTTGCATGTATCATCAGTCAGTTGATTGGAAAGTTCGTCCATAGACCATGTTTGTCTGGAGCAAAACTAAAATCAAAGGACTGAAGATCCTGAATGTCGCCATGTTCCAGATGGGTTTATGATTTGATTACTCATAGAGAAATGAATAAAATATCACTAAGTAACATTCTCAGTTTTAGGCAAATATAACATGTTAATCTAGCCAGGTTTGAAGTTAAACAAAAGTATCACAGATCTTTTATAATGTATTATTAGTCAACACTAATTATCTCGAAATTGGAAATCTTGAATTCCAGATACGTCGAGGTAATATTCAAGTCTCAACTTCATACATTCTTTATTTCAAATAAAATTGAATCTTCATCTTTATCTTGTATCAGAAATATCAGCTATTCCTGTTATTTCGAGTTTTTATTGTTGTTCTTCTTTCTTTTTTTTTTTGAGCTGAACTTAAAATTTCAGGTTACCTGTCAATCAGATAATATGTCTATCAACACCGTTTGAATAAGTAATTTTAATTCTGAATAACCAACATTTGACATTTATTTCATTAAGATGATTGTCGATTTTTTGACCGAGGTATAAAATTGTTTAATTGCCACTTTTAACAGTATTTCAGTCAAATCGCAGAAGCTTGATCACCGAACCGTGGGTTCATGGTATTTCTCACACTAGTACTACTACAACATCAATTTTGAGCCTCCAGCTGCTCATTCCACTTAGGTTTACTATATTATCCAGCCATCAGGGTGGGTGACATAAACTTCTATGTTTAAGCATATAATGAAATATAGTTCCTTCTTTTTCCACACTTTTTTCAAGATTTATAAAAAAAACCCAGAATTTGAAAAGAAAAGGATTAAGTAGGTTATTGATTAGAAAAGCTGACTCAAATAAGACAGGAAGAGGGAATTTTTTATTGATCTCCCCTTGACCATAGAATGTATTTGGAAATGGTTGCTATACAAAATTACTACACTTGAAAAGCATTGAAAAGACATAATCAAAAGTATAACATGCATTTTTATTGTTGTAATCATTAATTCAAAAGACTGTAAATTAAATGGAAACGATTTCACACACTAAACCAAACAAATATAAAATGAAAGGATTTGAAAATAAGAGAACTTCTTTTTTAGTCTAAATAGCTGAGTTATTGGGACTGGCCCTTACACAAAGAACACATTCCACAATAAAGTAGTTTGTTTGTTTGAATGGGGTTTTACGCCGCTTTCAACAATCTTTCAGTTATATCGCGGCGGCTGGAGCACCTAACAATGGATTCCTGGTATTTCTCACACCAGTACCGCCATCACATCCTCTCCTAGCCTCCAGCTGCTATCCCACATAGGTCTACGATTATCGATCCATTGGTGGGAGACAAATAGTCTGAAAGGATGAGTGCCGCCGTCGGGGATCGAACCCAGGACCTCTAGATTGACAGTCCGACGCGCTACCAACTGCGCTATGACGGCAGCTTAATAAAGTAGTTCAAGCTCAAGATAAAGAGAGTGATATCTATTTTGAAATGTAAATTTCTCTTGTGATTAATCAAACCGTATGTTGTTGGTACTCTTAGGAAGCTCAGAATAGGGCTCAAAAAGACAAGACCAAAGAGTTCTTACAAGAAGAGGAATAACAGAGTTAGATTGGTATCACACTTTGTGGAGTCGGGCAAACTAACTACTAACACCCTTAACACCGTCACCATTAACCCTCATGACTGCAATAATGTCAGCTAAACTGAAGTTTAGCGACATTAAAAATATTGGAGCTAGAATCAAGAAATCTGATAGAAAGATCTCATCAAGGAGAAACTGCGGTACTTAAGAACCACAACTCTTCACCTCATAATTTTTGAGTTATAGCCCTTTTTATTAATTTTTGAACTTGTAATTTTGTCTGGAGCATAACTCGTAAAGTATGCAAGCATAAAATTATTAAACTTCACAGGTGGATAGATCTCTAGAATCATCTAACTTTACACATTGATAAATATCATTTTGAAGAAGTGCAGTGCACAAGAACCTTAACTTTGCTCCCTATATTTTTTAGTTATTGCCCTTTGTTAATTAGTTCCCTACCTGCGAAGCCGAAGGGGACTATAGGTTTCCGCTCCGTCCGTCTGTCTGTCTGTCAATCCGTCCGTTTGTCAGTCCAGACTTATCAGTTTTCCGGACTTTTTTTCTTAACCCTAGGAGATATTGAGCTGATTTTTGGTATGTGAGTCCACATCAATGAGTTTCAGAACAAGTTCAAGTTTGGTTCCGGTCCATTGATTTTTGTGGAAGATACGGATGCTGGACTTAGAAATTACAATGAAATTTCAATTTTCCAGACTTTTTTTCTTAACCCTCAGAGATATTGAGCTGATTTTTGGTATGTGACTCTGCATTAATGAGTTACAGAACAAGTTTAAGTTTGGTTCCAGTTCTTTGATTTTTGAGGAAGATACGGATGCTGGACTTAAAAATTACCAGGAAATTTCAGTTTTTCGGACTTTTTTTCTTAACCCTCAGAGATATTGAGCTGATTTTTGGTATGTGAGTCCGTATTAATGAGTTACAGAACAAGTTTGAGTTGGGTTTCGGTCCATTGATTTTTGAGGAAGATACAGATGCTGGACTTAGAAAATTATCAGGAAATTTCAGTTTTCCGGACTATTTTTCTAAACCTTCAGAGATATTGAGCTGATTTTTGGTATGTGAGTCCGTATTGATTAGTTACAGATTAAGTCTAAGTTTAATTCTGGTCCATTGATTTTTGTGGAAGTACGGATGCTGGACTTAGAAATTACCTGGAAATTAAATTTTCCAGACTTTTTTTTCCTTAACCCTCAAAGATATTGAGCTGATTTTTGGTAAGTGAGTCCGTATTGATTACGGTAGGTACAGAACAAGTTTAAGTTTGGTTTAGGACCATTGACTTTTGAGGAAGATACGGATGCTGGACTTAAAAAATTACCAAGAAATTTCAGTTTTCCTGATTTTTTTCTAAACCCTTTGTGATATGAAGGTGATTTTGTTATGTGAGTTAATATTGATAACAGAAAAGCATTCACAATCCTAGACAGATTTTGGAAAGCTTTTGTTCAAAGTTTACTTAAGCTTTAGGGTCTTAATTCTTAATTCTCTTGGAACAGATGACTTTATGAAGTATAATTTAGCTAACAACAAAATGAGACGCCTACTTTTTATGTTTATGTGTATGTGTTTTTGTTTAAGAATTGCTCATAAAATCTGATAAAACTGTAATATTTTGGCGGGGAAGTAATCCCTTTACCACCCAAAAAAATATTCCGCTCTAGGGAAATATATGAAACCGGTAGGGGACTTGGTATTGCCATGCAATTCTTCAGAATGCTTGTTTTCAAACATGTTTTTTGTCTAGAGCATAACTCTTAAAGTATTTCACCTACCAGTTAGAAGCAATAGAAAATTAGCTTTTGAAAGCACTAGCATTTAAAAGCTAGTATTTCCTTTTACTCTTTATTGTTCTTCTAATTTTATTTTTGTTTCGTCTATCAACATTCAAGTGATTTGAGTAGCTGAAATTTTCTTTTCATACTTCCATAAACAAAAAAATGGAGCATATGACTACCATATTTTGTATTTCTGTGCACATTGTAGATCCATAAAATTTTACTCCAAACTAGTGAAATATTTGCTTTGTTTTGCTTTGTGGAATCAAATGATAAGACATGAAAAGCATATTTTATGTTTTCATTCAGGAATGAACTTGAAAACTTAATCACTTTAATGTATGAATCTGAAAAAATATTCTCTTTATTCCTTAATTCAAAAGCTCTTTAAATTGTTATCTGCAATGGCTTTCTATTTGAACCAGTCTAGATTTTGTCATCTGGTAAAGGGTTATATGGCAATGAATATCCTCACTATAACAAAATCAAAATTGTTTTCTGGAAAATGCAAATAAATATCTGTTTGTAAATAAATATCTCCTAAACCAAGAGAGTTGCTAAAGGATAAAACCTCAACCATTTCACATAACAGCTTATTATTGCTAAAATGAGAAATAATACTTTCACTCTTCGTTGGCTTTACATTTCGCGAAAAAAATGTTTAATTCAAAAGCACTTTAAGGGATCATGCAATAACACAACTGTTATTTATTTGTATGTTCATATCTCCCTTTTCATCTGATCTTTCTATGACCAACTCATTCCCAGAAAAATGCATAGAAATTTTTTGCCAGCTTAACCCATTCCCACTCAATGACACTTTTAGACACCCTCAAGAAAAAAAAGCTTTGAAAAACATTGTGGATAATAATGGAATTGCTTGTTACATGCAATTTCTTCATTATCCACAATGCTTTCAACCCGAAAGGTAAAAGAAATCTAGAATTTCATAAGCTTTAAGTTGTCGTCTGCAACTCCTTTCAATCTGAACCATGTAAAATTCTGATGTTGGTTAATTGGGTAATGGCGATTTCAAAATTCATATTTTGCACAATCTCTTTGTATAGCATTGAAAAATCTTGAAAAAGAGAAAAGGACACAATTCATGCAATTTGCATCAAGCCTCCTGTTGATAAACATTGTGTTTTTCATGAGTTACTTTGCAAAAGTTGCACAGGCATGTTTGACCGTGAGCTGTGACATTAAGGTTATCTGAATTTTTTTTCAAAAGGCACATCTACTCTCAATTGGAATTAATTATGACATTTCATTTTTAGCAACCAAAAATGGTCCTCACGAAATTGTTTTGAGAAATGTCCCTAATTAAGATTCATGCCAAGTTTGTTTGAAATTGGGAGGAGAAGATGTTTAAAGATTTCGTAATTAAAATAAGGCCCATCCTGCCAGGCCCATATTTTGGGGGTCAATCGAAATTCAACAAACAAGGGTCACTCAATGAAAATTTATTCCAAGTTTGGTTGAAATTTGCAAAGTGGTTACTGAGGAGAAGAGGTGTAAAGATTTCAAAGTTAAAAATAAGCCCATCGTTGCCACAACCATATTTTGGGGTCAATCAAAATTTCTCAAACAAATTTTGTGGAGGGTCACCTAAGAAACATTTCTGCCAAGTTTGGTTGAACTTAGCCCAGTGGTTACTCAGGAGAAGATGTTTAAGATTTCGAGGTCAAAAACTATCCGCCCTGCCAAGCCCATATTTGGGGGGGGGTCAATCTGAATTTCGCGAACAACAAGATAAGATATACAATGTGCTACAAACCAACTTTCTATTGACCAAAAGTTTGTGTTACTTTGAAATCGGAATTATACCCATATAAACAGGCAGAACACCTGTTGCTCCTTAACACAGAAAGGACAGTACAGCTTTATACAAAATTTAACTCTTGTCATGCTGAACTCGGAATATTCCTGTTTTGGCAGGAGGTAAAGACAAAGATCAGCCTGCACATATGTGCAATCTGATCTTAGTCTTCACTTTCTGCTCGTCCTTTTAAGCCAGATTTGTTTATAAGATGGATTTTCATAAGGATTATGAAACCATAATAATTGTACCTTCTACCACCAGCCCTTTTATCTTAATTAAAATTTGTTAGAGGAATATATTCAGCATGACATGGGTTCAGGTCCGAGCAAAAAAATTAAGCTCTCTGAGGAAAGTCTCTGTATCAAGAGAGCCATAGTCACAATACACACTGCAACATTAAGTTCCTTTTTTCTGTGATGCAGCCTTATATGGCAAAAACCTGATAATATGTACAAGGTCAGGTGATAAGGAACATACTGTAAGAGGAGTTGGATTAACAATAAATTTTGCATTAACCCATTTCCACACAGTGCCACTTTTAGATGCCCCTAAAGAGAAAAACAATTGGGAAAACCTTGTGTAAAATGAAGAAATTGCTTGTAACAAGCAATTTCTTCATTTTACACAATGTTTTCTATCAAATTGTTGAAAAAATCTCAAATTTCATAAACTTTAAAAAGTCTTCTGCAACACCTTTCAAATTGGACCAGTCTAAAATTTTGCCATGTGGTAATGGGTTAAGCCTCCTTTTTCTGTGACACAGCCTTAAAAGGCAAAAAGTTGACTATATGCACTAGGTCAGGTAAATAGGAACATTCTGTTAAAATTTTATTCAAATTAGACCATAAATGTAGGAGATGTGTTTACAAGATTTGGACAGACAGATTGCCAGACTGATGAACAGCATGTCCAAGAGATGATACCAATATAATGTCGGCCTTGACAGGGTATACAAATTATCACAAAAATGTGTACAAGTACTGATTTATTTGTTTGTTTGAATGGGGTATTACGCCGCTTTCAACAATCTTTCAGTTATATCGCGGCGGCTGGAGGACCTAACAATGGAATCCTGGTATTTCTCACACCAGCACTACCATTACATCCTTTCCTAGCCTCCAGCTGCTATCCCACATAGGTCTACGATTATCGACCCATTGGTGAGAGACAAATTGTCGGAAAGGATGAGTGCCGCCGTCGGGGATCAAACCCGGGACCTCTATTTTGACAGTCTGACGCGCTACCAACTGCGCTATGACGGCAGCTCTGTACAAGAATTGAATAAACAATCATAAAATAGGAGTTAGATCACTTGCAGATCTTCATTCAGTAAGTGCAGTGAATAAACCCTACATGAACCTACATACAATATTTCAGTATCTGGATTTTGATTTTGAAAACAGTCAGTGAGAAAAATATGGTGAAAATTGACCAATCGCTGGCCACGCCCACTGACTCAATAGGAAGTTATGCTTTGATTTTTAACGACGCTATTTTGCAAAATTTATTTAGAATGGTTGGTTGGCGACCTAACTGTCGTAACTACAGCTTGAATAAGCTGTAGTTACATTTTTTAAGTTGCCAAACCTACAAAAATGTTTTACACAAATGGCGACCAATGTTGGACTGTTCAAATCTCAATTCCTTGCTGAATGAATGATTTGATTGGTCTATGTATTCCTATATCCCTTGATTGACTTCGTGATTGCACTACATGTATACAATACAAACAGTTGAAATAGGAAGTAGATGTCTGGTGTACCTCAATTCAAGAAGCACTATGCAGGACTCCTAGATGAACCTCCATACCAAATTCAAAATGGAAAACTTATGGTCTCTGAGAAAATCATGACTAAAATGTGTAGACAGACAGACAGACCAAAGCAAGGACATAATTAAAAAGTATTCCTCCACTACATCAAAGCAGAGCTTTAATTAAACTTGATCTTGCTTTATAAAACGACCAATTCCATTAAGTGACGGCAATTGAAATCCCGTTTTCAAAATCAAAATCTTAGGAATAGAAGTGATTGTACATGTATTTGCTTAACCCATTCCTACACAGTGAAATTTTAGACTGGTCCAAATTGAAAGAAACTGCAGACCATAATTTCAAGTTAATGGAATTTTAAATGTTTTTTGTCTTTTTGGATAGAAAACATTGGGGATAATGAAGAAATTGCTTGATACAAGCAATTTCTTCATTTTCCACAATGTTTTCCAGAGCTTTTTTCTTGAGAGGCATAAAAAGGGGGGATTGTATGGGAATGGGTTAAATATAATATTCATACCTAAGTCCAATGTTTTAAGCAATTTCTTCATAGTCTACAATATTTTCTATCCTAAAAGACAAAGATTTATTAAATAATACTGGTACCTACTTAAAATAGAAGACTGCACACAACTCTCAATTTGGATCAGTGTAAGATTTTGTCTTGTAGGAATGGAAATAGTAATAATTTGGATCAAATGACCCAAGGATGAAGAAAGCTGTGTTTCAAACAAACGTTTGTATTCTAAGTCATGTTCAAATAAAGTTTCCATAACCAACCTACCGTAATCAATTTTTAGATACAAAATTTAAGACTGTTTCAAATGATAATGAAACTGAATACTGGTAAAATAATCTTTTGTCTTTTGAGGTAGAAAATATCGTGAATAATGAAAAAATTGCTTGTCAAAAGCAATTTCTTCCTTTTCTAAACAGCAATTTCTTCTTTTTCTGCATTGTTTTCAAAAGTATTATTCTTGAAGAGTGTGAGAAATCAGACTGTTTGGCAAAGGGTAAGTAGTTTTCTACATACAGAGTATAAAGGTAGGTAAAAAGGATATTTTCTGTAGTTCATTTATAATGGTTATTCCCCTTTAGAATTCATTTTGATGGTGGATTGTGTGGGTATTACAAGAGCACAAATTTGTAGACTGACGAAAATATAAAGAAGTTGCAGATGATAATTCAACCCATTCTCTCTTGATAAAATTTTAGTCAAGTCCAAATTCAAAGAAGTTGCAGACAACAAACTTGAAATGTCTTTTGGGATAGAAAACATTGTGGATAATGTAGAAATTGCTTGTCACAAGCAATTTTATTCATTTTCCACAATGTTTCCAAAGCTTTGTTTCATGGGGGTGTCTAACAGGGTCATTAATTCGGAATATCTTGAGTAGATAGAATTTAAAAAATGTTCATATTTTAAGGTACATTCAAGTATTTTATGTAGAAAACACTGTGGATAATGAAATGAATTACTTGAAACAGCAATTTATTCATTTTGTATGATGTGGCCCAAAGCTGTTATCTTGAGGTGGTGTATGGGAATATTACATGTACTCAAATTATGTGACATGAGGTCGTATATATTGTGAGGAAAGAAGATCTTGCAATGATCCAAAACTTGTAAAACATTGAATCTAATTTCTGTAAAAGTGTAGTGCGTGTAACATGTTTGACCTCTGTCATGATGAAAATCATGTTCAGAATTGAACAAAAATCAAAGTACTGAAAACACTGGATTCACTTATTTGAGGTTTGATTTTTAATTGAAAACAGATTTCATAAACATTTCTGCCAAAGGGTCAAGTAGGTAGTGTACACTAAAACCATACTGCACATTTTGGCAGGCTGATCTTTGTCTATACCTCATGCCAAAATAGGAATACATGTATTCCGGGTTCAGCATGACAAGGGTTAACATAGACCTGCATCAAGACTGAGGTAATGTTTTAACCCCAGCCGAGGCTTTGATTGAGAGGATACATTCCAAAATAATTTACTTTATATATTAGAAAATGAAGAAAATAATTTTATACAGTCATGAAAAATCATACAGAAGTGCAATTAGATTATTAGTTATATACCACAATTAAAAGGAAAAATGTTCTCTTCATTTCTTATAAAATGTAACATTAAGGCTTTAAATATCATAAGGAAGCAATAAAATAAGGATCTTGTGTGGTAGCATTCAACAAGAACTTAATTGACCAATTGCAGACCAGCCCACTTATCCCAAAGACTCCAACGGGAAATCTCTCTTCGAATTTAAATGGCGTTATTCTGAAAAATTTATAGCCAGAAGCATGTACTAGAAAGTAAAATGGTTGGTTGGCGAGCTAAATCTTGTAACTACAGATTGAATAAGCTATTATCATGACATTTAAGTCACCATACGGACAAAAATGTTACACAAAAATGGTGGCCGGTGTCCAAGTTTAAAACTCAATTCTAGGATGAATGAATGATTTGATTGGTCCACTGTTTCCTTGATTGACAGCCATGATTGGTCAAAAGTTTTAAAATAAACTGAATGAGTAAAAAACGACGGGAGTTCAACTGTGCTGAACTATAAACTTTCATTCTTATGTAATCGCTCAAACAAGAGGACTATGATGGTCCTGTATTGCTCACCTGATCATTATATCGCTAAGCTTTACTGTCATAGTTTGCATAATTTCATTGTTTTTCATTTCTATATTGGACCTTCTCCCCTAGAGCTCCATCCCTGGCGGCCTGAAGGTAATAATTTTTAAAGAGGTCAATATACTGATGTTTCATGCAAAATACCAAGACCATATGCCCTCTTAGTCAAGAGTAGAAGATTTTTAAAGATTATTTTAAAATTGCACGGATTTAAATTCTTTTAGCTTTTTTATACAGTGCAACATAAGGGATATTTATGCCAAATTTGGTTCAAATTGGCCAAATAGTTTGGAGGAGGTGTCGTTTAAAAATCACTCTTTATTTCTATATATCCCCATCCAACTTGAGCTCCACCCTTTGGGACCCGAGGCTAATGATTTTAATAATTATGAAAGAGGTCAATATACTGATGTTTCATTCAAAATATCTAGGATGAAGTTTATTTCAAAATTTCGTGATGTTGCCATGGCAACTAGAGTTTTCAATTGATTTCAATTCTTTTTGCTATTTTTTATATAGAGCCACCAATGGAACATATCTGCCAAATTAGGTTCAATTTGGCCTAGTTGTTTGGGAGGAGATATTTCTTGAAGACATCGTTGACAAAAGACGCATGATGGATGATGGAGGCTAGACAAAAGGTGATTACAATAGCTCACTTAACCCATTACCACACAAGAAAAATTTAGACTGGGCCAAATTGAAAAGAGGTTTAGACAACATTTTAAAATTTATGAAATTTTAAATTTTACAACTGTTTGGGTAGAAAACATTGTGTAAAATGAAGAAATTGCTTGTGACAAGCAATTTCTTCATTTTACTTAATGTTTTCTCAGTTGTTGTTTTAGAGGGGCCTCCAAAAGTGTCACTGTGTGGGAATGGGTTGACCCTTTCCTATTATTTTGAAATTTAAATCTCCAAATAAAAGGTTTTGCAGACAAGAATTTTAAGTATATTGAATCAGAAAAACAACCATTCATTAGGGTAGGAAATATTGTGAAAGAAGAAGAAAGGCTTTATGATATATATAAGATATCAAAGCCCTACACCTAATTATCTTGGAGAAGATGATTTTTTTTAAAGATTTTCTCCTTTAATCCTAGGTATAGTGAAGATAAAACCATATTGTGCTAATTTCAAGGGTGTGGTAATTCTTTTAAGTATTTAAGAAGAGGGTCAATAGGCTTTGATACAGACCAGATATCAAAGCTCTACGCCTTATGGTTTAGATTGAGAAATTTTTCTATGATATCCTTCTTTATTCCCTTCTAAAATCTGGGATTGCACAGAAAAGGGCTTATTTTCAGAATACAGTAATTCCTTTAAGTATTTTGGTATAGGGTCAATAGGTATTATTACACACCAAATATCAAAGCTCTAGGCCTTGAGGTTTGGGAGAAGAAGATTTTCAAAGATTTCCTTCTTTACTTCTTTGTAAAATCAGGAACAGCAAAGAAAAGGGTTTGATATTCAAGATATGATTATTCTTAAAGTATTTTGGAAGAGGTTCAATAGACATTGATACTTAAAAAATATTAAAGATTTCCTTCTTTATTTCTATGTAAAATCAGGGATTGCACAGAAAAGGGCTAATTTTCAAGATACAGTAATTCTTTGAAGAATTTTGTAAGAGGGTCAATAGATGATAATTTATACCAAATATCAAAGCTCTACGGCTTTTCGTTATGGAGAAGAAGATTTCCAAAGATTTCCTTCTTTATTTCTATGTAAAATAAGGAATCGCATAAAAAAGGGCTTATTTTCAAGATACGATTATTTTTTGAAGTATTTTGGTAGAGGGTCAATAGACATTAATTTTATACATACAAAATATTAAAGCTCTCAGCCTTATGAGTTTGGAGATTAAGATTTTCAAAGATTTCCTTCTTTCTCTATGTAAAAAGAGGGATCGCACAAAAAGGGCTAATTTTCAAGATACAATAATTCTTTGAAGTATTTTGTAAGAGGGTCAATAGAGATTGATACATACAAAATATTAAAGCTCAAGGCCTAATGGTTTGGGAGAAGAAGATTTTTAAAGATTTCCTTCTTTTTTCATAATGCAAAATCAGGGGTTGCACAAAAAAGGGCTTATATTCAAGATATGATTATTCTTTGAAGTATTTTGATAGAGGGTCAATAGACATTGATACATACAAAATATTTAAGCTCTAGGCCATATGGTTTGGAAGTAGAAGATTTTCAAAGATTTCCTTCTTTATTTCTATGTGAAATCAGGGATCGTATAGAAAAGAGCTAATTTTCAAGATAGGGTAATTCTTTTAAGTATTTTGTTTCAGGGTCAATAGATGAAGATTTTTACCAAATATCTAAGCTCTAGGCCTAATGATTTGGGATGAGAAGATTTTTTGAATTTTTTTACTATGTTCCCTTGGCAACCAAAGTTCTTCATGGATTTCAATTCTTTGAAGTATTTTGAAAGAACAAGACCTAAGGATCATTTCTGTGAAGTTTGAGTGAAATTCCATGGTTAGTTTAGGAGGAGATGTAATTGTGAAGGGACGGACAGACAGAATACAGACCGACGCTGGACAATGACTGATCACAATAGCTCACCCAGAGCACTTCATGCTCAAGTTAGCAAAAAACACAGGGACGTAGAAACCAGGCATTGAAAAGGAAAGGGTTAAAAAAAGAAATATTACATCTTGTAATATCTTGCGATACATCTTGTATTTGATTATGACTGCAGAGGAAAATTTGATATTCCAATCGACTCGAGTTTGTTTAGGGAAAATGGAAATTAAAATGAAATTTATCCTTTCTGATGTATACTTGAGTAGCAAGCTAATGTGCAACGAATTGGGGTATAGTTTTGAAAAATCTAGAAATTGTAATGAGTTTTTAAAAGTAACAAGCATTGCAGAACAGAAAATAGTACTTAGAACTCTTTAGCAGTAGAAAATCTGATATTAAACTACTTAATTTCTGAAACATATCCTAAATTACACTGCCAACTCAACCGAATATGTTTTGAATTTTTACAGAGTTAACGTACACCTGATAGTAATATATTTTTGCTGTTTGATAATTGATTCATTTTCCACAATGTATTTCAAAGCTTTCAATTGAGGGGTGTTTAAAAGCGTCACTGAGTGGAAATGGCTTAACCCAAAATGGCAATTCAGGTTTACATTATACAGGTGCATTCACCAAAATAAACAACTTGGTAAATAGAATTTATCAAATTTTATAAGAATGAATGTAGTTACCATGGCAAATTTACAGGGTAAGATATTAAATTATAAATTATTTTGTTGCAAAGTAGAATAAAGTTTTATGACTGTGGAAATTTGAAACATGTTCTATAAATAAGCGGTTTAACATCAAATTTTGCTGAAAATTGGCAATTTTGTATAATAATTGTTTGTGGTTGCCAATGCATGGAAAAGTAAACACATTATAGACTTGCCTTTTCAACTTTATAGCCCTAGTACAATTGTGTTATAGTTTGAGCAAAATTGGTAAAAGGGCCAGAACACCATTTCTTTGGCTGAAATCCATGGATTAGTTTCTGTCAACAAAATTTTCAAAGTTTTCACTATAAAATCTTATTGAAAATTAGCCCAACCCATAGAAGCCATAAATCCGATCAAAATCTCCTTCAAGGAATCTGGTAAACGGTCACCCATGGATACTTTCTGTTAACCTTTTTCTGTTTTGCAGAATTTTAAAATTGAAAAAAACAAAATTTCAACATTTTCTATCCTAGTGAATGGCTATTTTTCAAATGAAATACACTTTAAATTTTTGGCTGCAAAATCTCTGAATTTGTACAGGTCTAAGATTTTGCAAAATAGGAAAGGGATAAAAAAACATGATGTTTTTTTTTCTTATAGGAGCTTAAAAAGCAGGATAGTGTGGGAATGGGTTGAATTAATTAAAATGAAATTAAAAACAAATGAAAGAAGACATTAACTAAAGAAAATATTTTATATTTTAATAGAAAGATTGAATATTTGAAAAAAAATCTTTACAAATTTTAGACAGTTCTGCAATGGCTAAGAAGTTGGCTAGAGTTAAGTCAAATTGGCTAAAGAATTTTTGAACTGGCTAAAAGGTTGGCTAAAAGAAATTTTTCTCTAGAATATGCCCTGATATCTCTGATTGACCTCTGCTGTTGTCTATCTCTTTTACAAATATTTGTTGTAGAGTTTCCAGAAGGACTTTTTTGTCTGAAAGGCCACTTAAATCACATTATTCTTAAACTTTGTAGATTAATGGAACCAATCACTATGAAAAAGACATAAAATAATTGTGCCTTTGTATTAACCCATTCCCACACAACAAAACTTAGACTGGTCCAAATTAAAAGAAGCTGCAGATGACAATTTCCAAGTGATTGAATTTCAAATTTTTCATCTTTTTGGATAGAAAAAATTGTGCATAATGAGGACTTGGCTTGATGCAATTGGATTGCTGTCCTATCTACTGACTCTGCAGGCCAACCCACTGACTCCAAAAGAAAATTCTCCTTCAATATTAACCCTTTCCAGTTCAATCTCTGGTATTTATGTCCCTGTGATTTCATAATTGAGAAAACAGTGTACAAAAAGAAGAAATTGCTTGTAACAAGCTTTTTTTCCCCCACAATATTCCTATTTTAATGAATTGTTATTTTTCAAATTTCACTTCTACAACAAAGAAATAATTTGATTTGTCAGTTTATTCTGTGATTGACAGCAGCAATTTATCAATTGCCCAAGAAGGTTTAGCGGCCACATATCTTAAAAATTCTAAAATGTGAAGTCCACATCATTGGATTCAGAATCCTGATTTTGATTTTAATTAAGCCATTCCCATTTGTAAAAATTTTAGACTGGTCCAAATTAAAAGAAGCTGCAGACGACAATTTCAAACTGATGGAATTTAATTCTTTTTTGTCTTTTTGGATAGAAAACATTGTGGATAATGAAGAAATTCCTTGTAACAAGCAATTTCTTCATTATCCAAGGAATTTCTTTGTTATCCACAATGTTTGCCAAAGCTTTTATATTGAGGAGTTAAGAGTACCCCCCGATAATATTGTGCAGTTTTAATGGCTATCTATAGCTACAAGTAAACTAGCAAATATTCTGTACCAATTTTTTGTAGAAATGTAACAGGAGTCACGTTCAAAAAAAAATCTCATTTGTGCTCTTTTTCTAAAACAACATCAGTTTATCACCAAAAAATGTTCAAACTACAATAATGTCGACCTTCTAGAATGTAGAAATGTAGCCAGAAGAAATTTTTCTATTAAGTCCCCTTTTCCCGTAACATAGCTATAAACTTTTTAGGTTGTTCTCTTCAACTGAGAACTGCTTGACCAAAGTCTGATGATATTTATTGATTGGATAACTTAACCCTTTCCCGTTTTTTGAAGTTTTAGACTGGTCCAAATTCAAAGGGATTGCAGACGACAAAAAAGGTGGTATTCAATTTGAAATGAAACCATCCTTTGTGGTAGAAAATATTGTGGGAAAAGGAGAAATTGCTTGTCACAAGCAATTTCTTCTTTTTCCACAATATTTTCTCATGTATAAAATCCCACTGTCGTAAAATCCAAGGTTTGACCAGGAAAGGGTTAATACCTATTCCACACAATCTCACTTATTTACACCCCTCAAGAACTAGGGGCAATCGCTCCACTGGCCTGAATTTAACCCATTCCAACTCAATCCCTCCTTTTTACGCCCCTCAACAAAAAAGCTTCGGAAAACATTGTGGAAAATGAAGAAATTGCTTGGATCAAGCAATTTCTTCATTATCCACAATGTTTTCTATCCAAAAAGTCAAAGAAAATTTAAATTCCACCAACTTGAAAATATCGTCTGCAGCTCCTTTCAATTTGGACCAGTCTAAAATTTTCTTGTGTTGGAATGGGTTAATGATTAGATAATGATGGTAAATTTGAGCCATCTTTCCATATCTGGCAAATAAACCTAGTCACTGAAATCTTTGAATTAGTTCAAGAAAAGAATGAAAACCTGAAGTCAAGTAAATCTGAATTCATTTAGCGCATTCACACACGGCAAAATTTTAGACTGGTCCAAATTGAAAGGAGCTGAAGATGATGATTAAAAGCGCATGAAATTTTAGAATTTTTCAATAGAAAACATTGAGGAAAATGAAGAAATTGCTTATTACAAGCAATTTTTTTTCATTTTCCACAATGTTTTCCCAATTGTTTTCCATAAGAGGCATCAAAAAATGGATTAAGTACAAAGTCTGATACAACTAGAGCTGTCGCCCTCAAGGGCTGACGAGAATACCCCCCACACCGCTAAAAAGGCTTTTCTATGAAGGAGTGGAATTTGAAGCTGTTTAATCACATGCATGTCATGGTGGATAAACATTGCCAACCCTCCACCTCTTTCTGATTTTGTGTTTGTTGCTAGAGTTGACTGATTAGGAAAGGTTGGTCAATATGAGCCTATGTTAAAGAAAACTGTGTGAGGAGATGATGACACAAAATTATATCCACGAAAAGTCAATATGAGCCTATGTTAAATTTTTGACCCCCGGGGGCGGGGTCAAATTTGACCTCAAGAAATAAACCGTTTGATATTTTGTAAAGGTCAACAAGATGATGTTACTTACCAAATTTGGTAACTCCCCTTATGTTTACTGAGTTTTGCAATTTTAAATTTTGACTACTCCCCCCCCCCCATTAAAAAGTTCAAAATGGCATAACTCTGAAACTAACGACTGGATCAAGATGAAAATTGCAGGTGCACAACTTCATATGATAGGAAACAACCTGATAAAATTTCAGCAAAATTGGTCAAAAAATGTGGGAGGAGAAGAGGACACAGTTATGTCCACGGACGGATGGACGGACGGACAGCCGGACGGACAACCTGATTCCAGTATACCCCCCATAACTTCGTTGTGGGGGGTATAATTACGTTAAAAAAAAAGGGAAAAAGAAACGGAGCTCTATGGACCTTGTGATGCTTTAACCCATTCCCACACAATTCTGTTTATTACACCCCTCAATAAAGGACTTAAAGAAAACAAGGTTGAAAATGAAGACATTTCTTGTTACAAGCAATTTCTTCATTTTCAACTTTGTTTTCTAACCATAAAAACAAAGATATTCAAATCTCTCACCTTGAAATTGTCATCTGCAACTTTTTTGACCCGTCTAAAATTTTGAGATGTGGAAATGGGTTAAACACCACCTTGGATGCATGTTTTACCAAAGAAATAGAATGTATTTGAGAAAAGGTAATGGTTGACGGTTATTTGAAGGGAGGCAATCCTGCAAGAATTTTACTCTGATTCCAGCAGCATTTGCATGCCTTGATTTTTTTTCAAGGAATCAGTAATGATGATTTCTGTGAGATTTTGGAAGAAATCCTCCAAGTGCATGCATATTCTGAGAAGGTTTTCAGTGTTTTCACTATATACTGTGTATGGAAATTAGCCCCACCAATAAAAACCATGTTTCCATTCAAACATAATTGTTCTATGCATCTGATGAAGGGTCACCCAAGGATAATTTTTGTGAAATTTGGTATTCAGCCAATGGCTTTCGAGAAGAAGATCAAGAAGATTCAAAATATCAGGTTTAGCCCCGCCGAAAAAGTTTTTTCTTTTTAATCAAATCAAAATCCAAATGAACAAGATGTGAAATTTTGGGTTAATTTCAGCCAGACAGTAGACACATTTCCATGACAATGGCCTGCAATGAGAATAAAAAGCTGTGGAAAACAATGTGAACAAGAGCTTCCCAGAGTGACATGTATATTTTCCGAAGGGGCTTGTCATAATATTTTACAGTAAGTTTTTATGATGAAAATAACCTTGAAAACTGACCTTGACAGACAAGATTAAACTTGATGTCAACAATATGGCAGTACCTCAAAGAATACAAGTGTGACTGGTCTTTCAAGAGCAACATGATCCAAGCATCAAAGAAACTTTAAGTTATAACCACTTGAAAAGTTGCTTACACTGGGAATTAGATAATTGATGAATAACTGGAGTTATTGGTTAAATGCATCACTAGAGACTGTGCAGATTCATTTTACAGTTACAGCTTTTTATGATTGAAACTGTAGGAGGAGTTGGGCACACAAGAAATATGGTAATGTATTTTAATTCAAGAAGTTGATAAACATTCTATAATCCTAAATGTTAACTAATTTCAGGTCAAATCAGGGGTAATGACTCATTTATTCTTGATAGAAGTTTCAAAAAAAAAAGTTGCATCCTGCACATCTACAACTCCTAAACACTTCTGCCAAGTATCAGGATTATAGGTCCGAGAGAGTAGGAAGAGTTGGCCTGACAAGATTTTTTATAAGTTGAATCATGGGCAATAACTCTTTAACCCTGGTCATGGTGAACCCGGAATATTCCATTTTTGGCAGGAGGTATAGACAATGATCAGCCTGCGCATACATGCAGTCTGATGATGATCTACATCTCCTGTGTATCCCCTTTAAGTAAGAGCTGTTTTCAAAAGAAATAATTACCATCAATAAGATCTTTCAGTGCTAACAGTCCTTTGATTTTAATGCACTAATTCAGCATCACAAAATTTACATCTTGCACATATTCAACTTCTAATGGAAACTTCTGCCAAGTATAAAGTGAATTGGACAGCAACTAAACAAGGACTTGTCAGCAGAAACATTTTTAACCCATTCCAACTCAATCCCTCCTTTTTACGCCCCTCAAGAAAATAGCTTTTGAAAACATTGTGGAAAATGAAGAAATTGCTTGTATCAAGCAATTTCTTCATTATCCACAATGTTTTCTATCCAAAACGACGAAAAAGTTCAAAATTCCATCAACTTGAAATTGTCGTCTGCAGCTTCTTTCAATTTGGACCAGTCTAAAATTTAGCTGTGTTGTAATGGGTTAACCTATTCCCATATGACAAAATTTTAGACTGGTCCTTATTGACCTAGTTGCAGACCATAATGAAAAGCTGGTGACATTTTAGATGACATTTTAGATTTTTCAACCTTCTATGAAAATATCGTGGAAATGCTTTGAAGGAACTGAAAAAGGGTCTCTCAAGGATTGCTGAAAGGATTGTGAAATCTGTGTAGAAATCTGAGGAGAACATTTTTAAAGTACATGTTAAAGTTGAAGGATGCACAGGCACACATTGTAGCCTCACTGGCTTTCAACCATGGGATGAACAATCATATAATCAATTAGACTAGAAATGAACTTTGAGCTCAGACATATTTGTTGAGCATTTATGGTTTGGGGACTAGAATACAGTAACCACAGCTTATTCAAGCTTTAATTACTATGTTTAGTTTTGCTAACAAACCATTCTAATCTTTGTTTTATGTTACTAACCATAAATTTTGAAAAATTTCAATATACATGTAGTAATGAATTTTTTTTGGAGGTAAGGAGTAGAGGCCAGTAATCCGCCAGTTGTCATTGGAACAAATCAAATCTAGTCAAAAACATTTAAATAAATAAAATTTTATTCATTTTCAATATTTCACATTCTACCATTAAAAACCATCACATTTCTATAGATTATAATAACAACAAAAGCCAACTCCATCATTATGTAATGGACTTTTCAAAATGTATTACCACATAATCCTACAGTTTGATGCCCTCAAGAAATACTGTTATAGAATACCTTCCTTTCTTGAGGCAATTTCTCCTTTTCTTAACCCTTTCCTGGACAAACCCGGGATTTTACGTCACTGTGATTTTATACTTGAGAAAACATTGTGGAAAAAGGAGAATTGCTTGTAACAAGCAATTTCTCCTTTTCCCACAATATTTTCTACCATATAGGATGGTCAGATTTCAAATTGCATGCATTTTTCATTGTCGTCTGCTACCTCTTTGAGATTGGACCAGTCTAAAATTTCATAAAACAGGAAAGGGTTAATCTTATAACTAACTTATTTGGCACTTATTTTCCAATCATAGAACCCCTTTGAAATATCTCTAGAAACTTATTTCAAGTTATACAAGTCTAAATTTTTGATGTCTGGTAATGGGATAAGCAATGTAGCTTTTTGGCAAAGAAGAAATAAGCAAATATTTTCTCCCTTCCCCCAATGTTTTCTTTCTTTGTATATACATTTTACTGATTTTGCCACATGTAATATATCATCAGGTATGGTTTCTGTCTTGCGTCTATCAACTTGTCCGTCCATAAACTATTACTTAAAAATGGCCTTTCATGAATTGTATACTAACTGCAAAGAATTACCGGGTAAATTGATCTTATTACATTGTATTTCAATTGTCATATTTATTTGTGCTTTTGGGCCTGGTGTATGATTTTCTTATTAATTTTTTGTAACTTTGGGGGGGAAGTTATGGTTTTAAAATATGAAGTAAATACATGTATTACCTAGGACTTTCTATTGAAATTTCAAGAAATTCTGACAATGCTATGGGAGATATTCATAAAAATTCAAATTAAGTCCCCTTTTTCTATACCATGGCATCATATCCAACAACTGAGAAAAATATGTCAACAAAATACCATAATGAGAGATACATATATATGAAAATTAACCCTTGTCATGCTGAACCTGGAATATTCCGGTTTTGGCAGGTGGTGTAGACCAAGATCAGCCTGCACAAAAGTGCAGTCTGATCTTGGTCTACACCACCTGCTTGTACTTTTCCTGCCAAGGTTGTTTATGAAACTGATTTCTGAAAGAAAAATTGACTTTTGAACAACAAGTTCTATACTGCTTTCAGCCCTTTGATTTCACAGCAATTCAGTGAGGTTGTTTATACAGCATGACAAGGGTTAACATTCTAACTTGGATAGTCTTGAAGAAAAGGAAAAATGTTTTATTTCGGAGTCCTAAATCCACAAAATAACAAGGTGCCAAACTGTCACAAGATACGCCCGTCAAACTGCTTAATATTAACTGGGGGTTTGAATAGAACTGAGGTTATTTTGAATGAATTTTTTTGTCAAACAAAGTATGAAAAACAACAAAGGGCAATAACTCAAAATATACGCTAGGTAGAGTTATGATTCTTGTACACTGCACTCCCACTTGGTGAGCTCTATCCATCCATGAAGTTTCATGATTCTAGCTATTATACTTTTAGAGATATACTCCGGACAAGATTCAAGTATGAAAAACAACAAAGGGCAATAACTCAAAAAAAAGGATAGGTAGAGTTATGGTTCTTGTACACTGCACTCCCACTTGATGAGCTCAATCCATCCATGAAATTTCATGATTCTAGCTATTATACTTTTAGAGATATACTCCGGACGAGATTCAAGTATGAAAAACAACAAAGGGCAATAACTCAAAAAAAAGGCTAGGTAGAGTTATGGTTCTTGTGCACTGCACTCCCACCTGGTGAGATCTATACACCCATGAAGTTTCATGATCCTAGCTATAATACTTTTAGAGATATACTCCGGACAAGATTCAAGTATGAAAAACAACAAAGGGCAATAACTCAAAAAATAGGCTAGGTAGAGTTATGGTTCTTGTGCACTGCACTCCCCCTTGGTGAGATCAATACATCCATGAAGTTTCAAGATTCTAGCTATTATAATTTTAGAGATATACTCCGGACAAGATTCAAGTATGCAAAACAACAAAGGGCAATAACTCAAAAAATAGACTAGGTAGAGTTATGGTTATTGTACACTGCACTCCCACTTGGTGAGCTCTATCCATCTATGAAGTTTCATGATTCTAGCTATTATACTTTTAGAGATATACTCCGGACAAGATTCAAGTATGAAAAACAACAAAGGGCAATAACTCAAAAAATAGGCTAGGTAGAGTTATGGTTCTTGTGCACTGCACTCCCCCTTGGTGAGATCTATACACCCATGAAGTTTCATGATCCTAGCTATAATACTTTTAGAGATATACTCCGGACATGATTCAAGTATGAAAAACAACAAAGGGCAATAACTCAAAAAATAGGCAAGGTAGAGTTATGGTTCTTGTGCACTGCACTCCCCCTTGGTGAGATCTTTACACCCATGAAGTTTCATGATCCTAGCTATTATACTTTTAGAGATATACTCCGGACGAGATTCAAGTATGAAAAACAACAAAGGGCAATAACTCAAAAAATAGGCTAGGTAGAGTTATGGTTCTTGTACACTGCACTCCCACTTGGTGAGCTCTATCCATCTATGAAGTTTCATGATTCTAGCTTTTATACTTTTAGAGATATACTCCAGACAAGATTCAAGTATGAAAAACAACAAAGGGCAATAACTCAAAAAATAGGCCAAGTAGAGTTATGGTTCCTGTGCACTGCACTCCCCCTTGGTGAGATCTATACACCCATGAAGTTTCATGATCCTAGCTATAATACTTTTAGAGATATACTCCGGACAAGATTCAAGTATGAAAAACAACAAAGGGCAATAACTCAAAAAATAGGCTAGGTAGAGTTATGGTTCTTGTGCACTGCACTCCCCCTTGGTGAGATCTATACACCCATGAAGTTTCATGATCCTAGCTATAATACTTTTAGAGATATACTCCGGACATGATTCAAGTATGAAAAACAACAAAGGGCAATAACTCAAAAAATAGGCAAGGTAGAGTTATGGTTCTTGTGCACTGCACTCCCCCTTGGTGAGATCTTTACACCCATGAAGTTTCATGATCCTAGCTATTATACTTTTAGAGATATACTCCGGACGAGATTCAAGTATGAAAAACAACAAAGGGCAATAACTCAAAAAATAGGCTAGGTAGAGTTATGGTTCTTGTACACTGCACTCCCACTTGGTGAGCTCTATCCATCTATGAAGTTTCATGATTCTAGCTTTTATACTTTTAGAGATATACTCCAGACAAGATTCAAGTATGAAAAACAACAAAGGGCAATAACTCAAAAAATAGGCCAAGTAGAGTTATGGTTCCTGTGCACTGCACTCCCCCTTGGTGAGATCTATACACCCATGAAGTTTCATGATCCTAGCTATAATACTTTTAGAGATATACTCCGGACAAGATTCAAGTATGAAAAACAACAAAGGGCAATAACTCAAAAAATAGGCTAGGTAGAGTTATGGTTCTTGTGCACTGCACTCCCCCTTGGTGAGATCTATACACCCATGAAGATTCATGATCCTAGCTATAATACTTTTAGAGATATACTCCGGACAAGATTCAAGTATGAAAAACAACAAAGGGCAATAACTCAAAAAATAGGCTAGGTAGAGTTATGGTTATTCAGCACTGCACTCCGTATTGATGAGAAGAATATAACTCCCAAGTTTAAAGTCAATCGGACTTACGGTGACAGAGTTATGCTCCGGACAAAGAAGTGGACACCGCCGGACAACCGGACGCCCGGACACCACGGGTGATCCCATAATACGTCCCGTCTTCGACGGGCGTATAAAAAGTAGATATTTAGCCCCCTTTTCACATGGCATAGTTTCATTGAGTTTAGTTATAAAGTATACAACACCTAGAGCTTTTAACAAATAGCGTATTTATGAAATTTCAATTATTTTTGGAGATATTAATGAAAATTCAAATTTGACATTGAGTCCCGTTTTTCTGTGACAAGTCACCAAATTCAAAAACTGAGACACAAATGTCAGCGCAACTTCATAAGGAACTCTTATATGAAGTTTCATCCAATTGGCGCAAGGGTTTATGGTGAAATCACTCCGAACAGGCAGATGGATGGATGGACAGAATGACAGATGGACAAATGAAGAGGTGACTATAGTTTATGTTTACCCTTTGGGTAGCATATAAAAGTCTAGCTTTTCAAAATCTATATAGGCATATGGTATAATACAGTGTTATAGGAAACAATTTTCTCTAAAATGGCATAACCAGGAAGAATTTTCTTTTCTCTTTCTTATTACACAAACTTTTGAAAGTATATAAAACACTAATGTCTCCAAAGCAGCATTTTTTTCAGAAGTTTAACCTTCATAGATGACCTTGACCTTGTCAGATGACCATTACTTTGATATCAGCAGATGTGTATCAATGAGAACCATCATCATGGCAAATATGAGCATTGAAGTTCAAATAGTACAGACATACAGATAGACACTGATAAAACAATTTGCCCCTCATCTATCAATGCAGGTCCGGGAATTAGTGGTGGTAAAATTCATCAAATACAAAGTTTTGTATCCATAAAGCACTATTTCTAGAATCAGAAATCGAGATATATAATCAAGAAAAAAAAATTCTCCCAATAATTGAATAATCTAAATAAGAGAGACAATCCCCATACAAAGAAAAATAGCACATGTCATACCCAATACTGTAACTTGATGCACACAGTGTATACTGACTATATAACACAACACTAGATCAGCCAGCTGATCGGAGTATAAAATCCACCTATGCGTGACATCTCATGCAGCAATACAAGTGCACCAAGTGGTGCCTAAAACTAGCCAGCACATAAGCACAGTCTGATCAGACTTTTCAGAAAATAACCCATTCAAAGTTTGAATGGAAGGAAAGTGAATATTCTGAGCATTGAAGTCAAACAATTTAAATTGATGAAATTTCATTTTTTTGTGTCTTTTGGGGTAGAAATTTGTGGTTAATCAAGAAATTGCTTGTTACCATAGTGTTTTCCAAGCTCTCTTTTCTTGTGGGGTGTCTAACTAGAGGCTCTTGAGTGCCTGTATTGCTCCACCAGCCTGAATGTACTGATAAAGCAAATGGCGTTTTCAGGAATTCAATATAAACCAAATCATCTTTGCCATATCTGGTAAATAAATCTGGTCACTGGAATCTTTGAAATAGTGCTAGAGAAGCATTTCAAAGTTTTTACTGTTTTACAACAGTCAAGTCGAGTTATGTAAAATTTGTTTACAAAGTCTGATATTTACAAAACTTTCACTGTATACCATATATGGACATAAGCCATCAAAACCAATCAAAATTATTTAAAGGAATCTGACAAAGAGTCACCAGAGGATCATTACTGTGATATTTGGTTGAAATCCATCTACAGGATCCTAAGATTTTCAAAGTTTTCAGAGTAAATTCCATAGATGGAAATTAGTCCCCCACCCACCAAATATCCATGTTCAAATGTATTGAAGAGATATGATAAGGGGTCTCCAAAGGATAATTCCTGTGTAATTTGGTTGAAATCCATAAGCTTGTTTCAGAGAAATCAGATTTTTAAAGTTTTCCCTATGTACCATAAATTTTATGGAAATAAGACCTGCCTATTGAAGCCATGTTTTTCATCCGATCAAAATTCTTTTAAGGAATTTGACAAAAGGTCACTCAAAGATCATACCTGTGAAATTTGGTTGAAATCCTTTGATTAGTTTCAGAGAAGATTTTCAAACCTTTTGCCATACAAATGAAAAATAGCTGCGCCTATCAAAGCCACGATTTATATCCGATCAAAATTCTTTGAAGGATTCTGATAAAAGGTCACACAAGGATCATTCCTGTAAAATTCAATTGAAACCCATTACCTGGTTGCAGAGAAGATGTTTTTCCTGTGAAACTAGGTTGAAAGCCTTCAATTGGTTTCTGAGAAGATTTTCAAAGCTTTCACAATATATGGAAATAAGCCATGGCCATTAAAGCCATGATTTTCACCTGAAAAAAAAATCTTTGAAAGAATATGATAGAGGGTTACGCAAGGATTATTTCTGTGAAGTTTTGTTGAATTCTATTCTGTACTTTCTGAGAAAAAAAATTCTTAAAGAGTAAAGTGTACTGACAGACAGACAATTGCAATATAGACACAATGCCAAGACAATAGCACCATGGCATTCAGCCAGTGGAGTTAAAACTGATTCTGTGGGAATAGGTTAACATACACATGAAATTGCACAAGATCTGACACACAGGCTGAAATGAAGACCTAACCTACTAGAGCAATTGACAGGTCCCAACTGTCAATAAACAAGAGGCCCGTTGGCCCTTGGGCGCTCATCTAAGATATATGCTCTTTTTCTTTCAACAGTCTAATTTTCTACAGCTAGGCCTTTTGTTGGCATCAAAGTGACATCAAAATGTATATAATGACATCATTTTAACCCATTACCAGACAGCAAAATTTTAGAATTATCCAAATTTAAAGGAGTTGCATGCAACAAATTAAAGCTTATGAAATTTTTGTTTTTTGTTTTTTTTTATGAGTAGAAACATTGTGGATAATGCCGAAATTGCTTATAACAAGCAATTTCTGTATTTTCAACAATGTTTTCCAAAACTTGTTTCTTGGGGTGTCAGAAAGCGCCATTGTGTGGGAATGGGTTATTAGTGAGATTAAAATATAAGCAGAATATCAACAACCAGTAAATTCCAAGAGTATTAATTCTCCACACCTAAATTTAGATCATATTATAAACAGAATATCAAAATTGTGTTCAACAAATAACAATTTTATCAAATATCAACTATCACCCAAGAAAAAACCATATAAAATTTGGTTGAAATATGTCAGATACTTTCTCAACAGAAGCTTTTCAAAGGTTTTGTAAAATCATGGAGCTGTGTGCATCAGAGGGTAGATACGTTAACTATTACTTTTTAAAAAGTATCTTCCTTTCAGAAACTTGCGTTCGAATTTCAAACAAATTTTGCTGGGGTGATCCTGCAGTGACCCTTTATAAGATATCTGTAGATCATTTGATTTGATAAAAGATTGTTTTTAATGAAAAATCTTATTTTAATATAAACTTAGAAAAACTTTTGTTGTTTGCAAACATTTTGTTTAAATTGTCAGATGGCCCCTTTTCCTGGAATATCACTCTGGTCAACTGGTAAAATTCAACAGATTGCAAAAGTCTTTCAGAGAATCAATTGACCAATCAGACTATTCAAATAGATGGGAAAAGCTATATTGACATCTAACATCTATGGTAAACTTTTGTTGGTGGGTTGCTTGGTGGGTGTCTTAAGTGCTGTAACTACAGCTTTTTCCATGTGCTGAAGCAAAATCAATTACGAATATATTGTGCCTATAGTAGACTGGCTGCAGTCGTTTTTGTTTTGGCCTTTAGTGTTGTATAATGTAATTCTCTCAAGTATGGCTATTTAATCCAAGTTTATATTTGTGGCTAGTGCTGAAGTTATGGAGTCAGGGGACTTAATTGATATCCTTGTCCAGCTATGGAAAGATATAATTCCCTTTAAGAAGAGTCTAGTAGCCAGACTATGCCTATAGTAGAAATAACTTATTACATGTAATTTCTTACTTTGCCACATTTTATCTACCCTGTATTTTTTGGAATTTGCTGCCAAATTTTTCATTTTTTACACAGTTTAAAATTAACCCTAGTCCTGCTGAACTAAATTCGATAACAACCAATTACCTTTGTAATATTACCATAACAACAAATATGATCTACTGTCTTTTTGTGCTAAGGTTTCTTAGATGTCAGTTTGAGAAGCAGGTAGTGAAGGCAGAGATCAGCCTGCACGTCTGTGCATGCTGATCTTTGTCTATGCTTCCTGCCAAAGTGGAAATATTTCAGACTCAACAGGAGAAGGGTTTAGTCTGCAACCTCATTGAAAATGAACCAGTATTGAATATTTTCATACAGTCAAAGATTAACTTATTCCATTACCAGAAGGCAAAATTTAAACCTTGTCATGCTGAACAAGAGCCATCGTAGACGGATTATGCTCCCCGAAATAAGGCTTTTGTCACTGTATGCCTTTATTGGACAAAAACTTTTTATTGAATGCAACTATAGTTTGAGAGTTCAGTTCACAAGAAATTTGGAATTTTGACAAACATTGAAGGAATCTGTTTGGCTTCACAGGCCTGATTCTAGTAAAATTCAACATCATCATATGGTAAAGGGTTAAATATTTTACCTTGACTATCAAAGTAATCAATGAAAAATGTCTCCATACAAAAGATGAAGACTCTAACTTGAATAGTCTTGCAGAAACAATAGACTGATTTATTTTAGAGTAGGATATATACAAAATGTAAAGCTACATGGCATTAAGCCCCCTTTTAGCATGGTCAGGCTCATTGGGTCAAAAATTGAAATAAACATTACCTAGGGCATTCAATAAACAACATTTATGTAAAGTACCAAGAAATTTTGGCAATTTGTAAAGGAGGTATTTGAAAATTAATGACCTTCACAGTTTGACCTTGACCTTGACCAATGACTATGAACTTAGTACCAACAGAAAATTTATGTAAAAAGCAATGCACAAATATGAAGGCTATATCACTTACCATTGTATACTTATGGGAGATGTTAAAGTTAAAATTTTCAAAATTTTGACCTTGAAAAGTGATCTTGACAGATGACCTTGAACTTAGTACCAACAGAAAGTCCATGTCATAAGCAATGCACATGTGAAATATGAAGGCTATGTCACTTACCATTGAATAATTATAGACAATGTAAAAGTTAAGATTTTCAAAATTTTGACCTTGAGAAATGACCTTAATCTTGACAGATAACCTTGAACTTAATTCCAACAGAAAGGTCTGGCATAAGCAATGCACATGTGAAATATGAAGGCTATATCACTTACCATTGCAAAATTATGGCCAATTTTAAAGTTTTAATTTTCCCAAATTTGACCTTGAGAAATGACCTTGACCTTGAATGATGGCCTTGAACTTGGTACCAACATAAAGGGTTTGTCACAAGCAATGCACATGTCAAATATGAAGACTTCATCTGTAACCAATCAAAAGTTATTGACAATTTTAGTTTTTGTGGGGGAAAAAAGACAGTTAACGTAAAGGTTATAACATTAACACCCCTTTTCCCATGACACATTTTTTTTAAACGAAAATTCCCTTTAGTTTAAGGTCACGGGGATCTGATTTGCTACTCAAATATGAAATTTCATAAATTCTAACAATTAGTCTTGGAGAAATTGGCAAAAAACTAGTTTTTACATTAAGGCCCCTTTTTCCATGACACAGCCTTGAAATAAGAAAAATCAAAAAACAGGTCTTAGAAATTTCCTAGGAAGATTATATATGAAGTTTTGTCCAACTAGGCACAGGGGTTGCTGAGATATGACTTCAGATGGACGGCCGGACGTACAGGCCGGCGACTATATGCTCCCCCCGAAAATTTTTACAGGGAGCATAATAAAATCTATTACCCATTACCAATAAGTCAAAGCTGTTGAAGGAATCATGGAGTGCAAGTTTTTTGTGTTTTTTTTGTATTAAACCTATTTATTTTACATCGATTGGGAAACAAGTTCTTCAAACTTAGATTAATCCCTCTTGATTCTGCATTCTTTTAATGTATTTTAAAGATAACTGTGACTTAACCCATTACCACAGACGGCAAAATTTTAGACTGATCCAAGTTCAAAGCACTTGCAGAAGACATTTCAAACTGTGTAATCTGAAAAATAAAGCCTGCATATGGTAGAAAACATTGTAAGCAATTTCTATGTTTTCCTTAGTATCATTTTATGGGACACAAAAAGCATTATTGAGTGGTAAAGGGTTAAATGGGACAAGCAAGAGGAATAGACTAAAATTGGACTGCACTTTTGAGTAGGCTGATCTTTACTTATACCCCCTGCCAATATTTTGGGTTCAGCGTGATAAGGTTATGACTGGTCTAAATTGAAAGGGATTGCAGACATCAATTTAAAGTGTGGAAAAATTAGCACACACACAAAAAAAAATAGAAATTTTTTTAAGTACAGGAGACATTGTTTATGACAAGCAGTTACAATGTACTACTTTTCCCATAATGATTTCCAAAGCAGTTTTCGTTTGGTGCATCTAAATACTGGATTAACCCCTTCCAACACTTTCATGAATTTTTACTCCCCTTACAAAAAATACTTTGGAAAGTATTTTTTTACTGAAGAAATTGCTTGCTACAGATACTTTTTTTCTTTCCCATAAGTCAAAGAATTTTACATTTTCATCAACTTTAAATTGTTATCTGCAAGTTCTTTCAATTCAGACTGGCCTGAATTTTTGTGGTCTTGTAGAGGGGTAAAACAGAAATAATGGATGCTGCATGCCATCAATGAAAATGATAAATCAGTTACAAAAATAATTTTAAAAGGTCACAGAATATATATGACCCTTTTTTTCAGGTAAACCTGCCTAAAAGACATGAAAACATTTTCTTTTTTTAATCTTTTCGTTTTTTTAACATACTACAAGTTTCGTTTCAAAAATAAAAAAGCTGCATCTGTTATTGTGCATCGACTCATTAATCTATTCCCAAATAATGACACCTTTTGACGCCCCTTAAGAAAACCAATTGGGAAAACATTTGGGAAAGAAAAAAATTGTGGAATTGCAACAAGCAATTTCTTCATTTTCAACAATGTATTCAAAAACTCAAATTGAAAATGAAAAAAAAAAAAAAAATGTAAACTTTGAATTGTCATCTACAAGTCCTTTCCTTCGTCTGGAAATTGGTTAATAGATACCAAAATTCTAGACTGGACCAAATTTAAAGAAGTTGCAGATGACCTTTTCAGCTGATGGAATATTTAAAATCTATATTTTGAGGTAGAAAACAGTGTGGTAAAGAGAAAATCATTTATTACAAGCAATTTCTTCCTTTACTGCTTCTTTTCTTAACCCATTCCTACACAGTGATGCTTTTAGAAACTCCTCAAGAAAAACAATTGGGAAAACATTGTGTAAAATGAAGAAATTGCTTGCAATAAGCAATTTCTCTATTTTACATGCTGTCTTCTACTGAGGAAATTGAAACAAAATCCAAACTTTTATAAGTTTTAAATTGTTGTCGGCAATTCCTTTCAATTTGGACAAGTCATGAGGTGTGTAGCAATAATTAGACATTTGTAATGTCATCAAAAACATTAGGAGTTTCCACCATATAAAATTACATCAATTAGGCAGGATTTCCTTAACCCTTTCCTGGATAAACCCGGGTTTTACGTAACTGTGATTCTATACTTGAGAAAACATTGTGGAAAAAGGAGAAATTGCTTTTAAAAAAAAATTTCTCCTTTTCCCACAATATTTTCTACCACATAGGATGGTCAGATTTCAAATTGCATGCATTTTTCAGTGTCGTCTGCAACCTCTTTCAATTTGGACCAGTCTAAAATTTTATAAAACAGGAAAGGGTTAATAACTAATCAAACAGAATACTGTCATACCAAAATATCGTAAACACAGCTTTACCCCATTCCCACACAATCCCTCCTTTTTATGCCCCTCTAGAAAAAAGCTTTAAAAAACTTTGAGGTAAATGAAGAAATTGCTTGTATCAAGCAATTTCTTCATTATCCACAAGTTTTCTATCCCAAAAGACAAAAAAAAATTGAATTTCCATCAACTTGAAATTGTCATCTGCAGCTTCTTTCAATTTGGACAAGTCTAGAATTCTTTCTGTTTGGGAGTGGGTTAATAAAAGCATTTTACTGCATTTTGATCACCAATATGTTTAAAGCTCGAACCAAGAAATGAAGTTATTATAAACAGCATGTCAAGTTTGAAGCAACATTCATCTTTATGAAGAGTTTATAGGAAAATGGAGGTGAAGTCATATTGAGAGTTAAAAGAACTTTTACAATACAGGAAAATCCCACCTTATAAACCACATGCAACAGATTTTTTTTGCTTGACGCCTCTTTTTTCTGTGTTTGACTCATTCCCCTACAATAACGCTTTTAACGCCCCCTGGCTTTCCAACTCAATGAAGAAATTACTGGCATCAAAAAACTCAAAATTGTTCTCTGCATCTTCTTTCAAATTTGGACTAGTCTCAAATTTTATCAGTTGGGAATAGGTTCAATGGGGGCAAACCCCTGAAGAAAGGGCAGACCGACTTTTCCAAATTATGAGAACTTAATTTGATACAAACCCAATGTTATACAATTTTTTTTAACCCTACCTAAAAGAACCAATAATTTCACACCTCAAAACCGACCCTCCTAATTTCAAGCAGCATAAACAAGAGCTGTCAGAGGACAGCAACACTTGACTATTCTGAGGGCTGGATAATAACAGCAATTCAATGTCGACATTAGGCATAATACCTACTGGTAAGTAGTGATAGAGATAAAAAAACCTTCAATTAACAATTTAAGTCAAACAGGAATTTCTAAGAGCAAAAAGGGTTAAAATTCTATTGAGATGAATATCTGAATTATCAATCTTTGTCTAGAAGATGAAATTCTGGACACAAAGAATTGTGCAAAGTTGCATGTAAAGTTTAACCAAGAATCTCTATGGGTTAAAATTCCATTGAAATGAATATCAGTGTAATTCTGTGTCTAGAGGCTGATATTATTGTCACAAATTCATGTACAAAGTTTCAAAGCCATAGCATTAGTAGAAAGAGAGTTATTAAAGATACGACTGTTGCACGTAAGGTTAACCAAGATTTTTTAAGTCCGAAAAGCATTAAAACTCAACTATAATACATGTAATTGTAATGAATCTTTGTCTAGAAGATGATATGATGGTCATAAAACCATTTGCAAAGTTTCAAAGCAATAGCATTAGTAGAAAAAGAGTTACTAAAGATATATGATTGTTGCACTTTAACCAAGATTTTTTAAGTCTGAAAAGGGTTAAAATTCCACTACAATGAATGTGAGAGTATTGAAACTGTGTCTAGAGGCTGATATTTTTACCACAAAAGCATGTGCAAAGTTTCAGAGCAATAGCATTAGTAGATACTGAGGTGTGACACTTGCAAGTAAGGTTTAACCTAACCATTACGCCAACGCAGATGCCTGGGTGACCAGAGTAGCCAACCTATTTCAAAAGTTAGCTAAAAAGCGACACTAATTGGAAAATAATGCATCTACAATTAGCAGACAGATATATGATAAAACCCCGATTGGGTTTTGTGTAACTTTTGATTGAAAGATTTAAAATAGTCATTTGATTTTAGAAATAACCATCTTTGTTATTTGTGTTTGTCAAGGGATTTGACTAGATTTGAAAAAACAAAAGTAAAATTAGAAACAGGCAATTATTAAGGAGTCTTAACCTTGGTAAATTAGCACAATTTTGTTTTTTTTCAAATAATCAATAATCAATGTAAGTTATTTGCATCACAATAAATGATTTCACCGATGGGATGTGATTTATCCACTGTGAAATGGTGGTTTTAGGGAAAGGGAAAAGCAAAAGATATCCCACCAAACCTTTGAATTAAGAACTGATCAACAATTTGACCACTTTCAAAAAGTACCACTAGTGGTCGTAATAGAGGGATTCTTCTGTACTGCCTTCTTAACCCATTACCAAACAACAAAATTTTAGACTGGTCCAAATTGAAAGGACCTGCAGAAGACAATCGAAAGTTTATGAAATTTTGGATATTTCAACTTTCTGGGTAGAAAACATTGTGAAAAATGAAGGAATTGCTTGTTATAAGCATCTTTTTTCATTTTCTACAATGTTTTCCAAAGCTTTTTTCCATAGGGGCGTTTAAAAGCATTACTGAGTGGCAATGGATTAATAATGGATTTCTCTATTGACAGCAAATAAGTGTTTCCTTGATTTGGGCTAAAGAAATAGACAGATAAACATTGCCAAAGTGATATACATTATACTCTGATCTTTCTGTATGGGAGGTATACAACTAACCTATTGCTGTCAATCTAAGAATCAATCATCCAATCAAATCAGTTATTTAGACCAAAAGTGGACTTTGAGCTCCGATGTTGGCAGAGACTTTTGTGTAGCATTTAATTTGGTTTGGCAACTTAAATATCCTAACTCCAGCTTGAATAAGCTGTTTTTGCAAGGCGTAGGTCACTAACCAAACATTTACCTTTTTTGTTGCAAGTTACTGGCCACATAATTTGCAAAGTATTGCCATTAACCCATTCCCTCACAGTGACGCTTTTGGACATCCCTCAAGAAAATTAATTAGGAAAAAATTGTGTAAAATGAAGAAACTGCTTGTAAAAAGCAGTTTCTTTATTTTACACAATGTTTTCTACCCAGAAAGTTGACAAAATCTTAAATAAACTTTAAACTGTCGTCTGCAACTATTTTGAATTTGGACTAGTCTAAAATTTTGGCATGTGGGTTAATATGGAAGTGGAACTTCCGGTCAGAGTCGTGGACAGGACCAACAATCTGTCACTTGCCAGCCACTGACCAGGTACTGTAGTTTGACTTGAGATATCAAACAATTTCATTTTATAAGATGTACATGGTCAAGGAAATCAAAAAAAATGGATTTTGTTCTTTGGTGACAGAAACGTCATACATCAGCTTCAATATACTTTCATTCCAACACAATGGTGCTTATTGACACCCCCAAGAAAAATAAACTTTGGAAAACATTGTTGAAAATGAAACAAGAGGCCCATGAGGGCCTGAGACGCTCTACTGGTTATCAAGTTTTCCGTTAAAGAAATCTGATATTTAAGGAAGTTAACTGCTCAAAGAAGAATGCATAAAGAAAAAAAAGGGGCTTTATCCCCTTTATCATTTTAAGCAACAATCCTCAAGGCCCCTTTTCCCATGTTTCATGACGGATCCACTCCATTTCCAAAAGAAAGTTACCTTATGACCCTACAATCATTCTGTGAATATTTCATCAGAATCTGACAATAATTGTGGACTTAATCACATAAACAGGATTGTTTTGAATGAAAATCAATAAGGCCCCTTTTCCTGTGTTTTCTGATGGATCAATTTCATTCCAAAAGGAACTTTCCTTACAACTCGACAATTGTCCTGTGAAATTTAAAAGACAACTTGATAATGATTGTGATCTTCATCACATACACAAGAATGTTTTGAATGATAATCTGTAAGGCCCCATTTCCTGTGTTTCAAATGCCACAATTATTCCATGCATCTTTGAAGAGAATCCAATAAAACTCTTGACTTTATTGTGTTAACAAAGATATCAAATTCAAGTTCTCATAAGGCCCCTTTTCCCGTGATATTTTACTGTTGGTTTTATCATTCTATGAAAGTTAAAAGTGAATCCGATGAAATATTGGAAATTCATTATGTTTACTAGAATATTTAAAAAAAAAATCATATGTCCCCTTTTTACATGATACTTGATGGATTGTACCCAGTTCTGAAAAGAACCATCTAAGTATTTGTACAATCATTCTGTGAAATTTTGAAGTGAATCCGGTGAAATCAAGGGACATCATTGTGTTAACCAGAATATTTAAGAGAGTTTTTTTTTATAAGGCCCCTTTTTATGTGACCCTTGCTATAGTCAGATCCACTGTCAAAATCAACAATTGGAATGATGGTACAATCAATCTGTTTAATCTGTGGAATTTATTGTGTTTATGAGTTTATAGTGAAATATTCATAGGGCCCCTTTTCTCATGATACTTTACAGAACAAACCAAATTTCTAAAGGAACAATTCTAATGAAGGTAGAATCATTCTTTAAAAGTTAAAGAGAATCAATGAAAACAGTGGACTGAATTGTGTCAAGAATTTTTGTAACTAAATTTTCATAAGGCCCCTTTTTCTGTGAAACTTAACAAATCAGACCCAATGTACAAAGGAACAATCCTAATGATAGTTTGAAGAAAATGATAAAGACTTTATTGTAATAATGATGTTTTGTAATAAAATTTTTATAAAGTCCCTTTTCTTGTGTCACTTAACCAATCAGACCTAATTTACAAAGGAACAATCCAAATGATGGTACAATCATTCTATTAAAGTTTGAAGAGATTCTGATAAAGACTGAGGGCATTGTTGTGTTTATGAGGATTTGGTAATACTTTTTCATACAGCCCCTTTTCCTATGATACTAGACAGATCAGGCCCAATTTGGAAAGAAACAATCCTTATGATGGTACAAACATTCTGTGAAAGTTTGAACAGAATCTGATGAAAACTGCAGACTTTATCTTGGTGTCAAATTTTTAAAATAAAATTTTCATAAGGCTCCTTTTCCTGTGATACTTGAAGGATCAGGTCTCATGTCAGCATCAACAATCGTGATTATTGTACAATGATTCTGTGAAGGTTTGAATAAAATCCAATGAAAGCTCTTGACTTGGTTACAAGGATTATAGATAAAATTCTCTAAAGGCCCCTTTTCCCATGATACTAGACAGATCACGCCTAATTTGAAAAGAAAGAATCCTTATTATGGAATAATCATTCTGTGAAAGTTTTAAAAGAATCTGATGAAAACTGTTGACTTTATTGTGGTACAATGATTTTAAAATTAAATTTCATAATGCTCCTTTTCCTGTGATACTTGACGGATCAGGTCTAATGCAAACATCAACAATCATTATTATTGTACAATTATTCTGTGAATGTTTGAAGAAAATCCGATGAAAGCTCTGGACTTGGTAACAAGGATTTATAAATGAAATTTTCATAAGGCCCCTTTTCCTGTGCTTCTTGACAGTTCAAACCCTGTTATGAAAAGAATGATAGTTATGACCTTCCAATCATTCTGTGAAAGTTTCAACAAAATCTGATCAAAGCTGTGGGCTTTATTGTGTTAACAGGGTTTTATTAATTGAATTTTCATCTGAACCAATTCCAAAGGGAACTCTTCTTACAAAAGTATAATTATTCTGTTTGAGTATAAAGACAACCCCATCTCATCTGTGGACTTACAAGCATTAATTAAGATTTTTTTAATTGAATTTTCCTAAGGCCCCTTTTCCTATGTTTCTCAATGGATCAGACCCAATTTGAAAGGAACAATCCTTATGATGATACAATCATTATGTGAAAGTTTGAAGTCAATCAGGTGAAATCTAGGGCCATTACATGTTAACTAAGATTTTTTTTATTAAATTTTCATAGGGCCCCTTTTCCAATGAAACTTGATGGATCAAACCTACTTCCGAAAGGAACAATCCATTTAATGTAATCATCATTCTGGGAATCTTTGAAGAGAATTTGTTGAAAACTATGGACTCTATTGTGTTTTCGAGGACTTTTTCAATCCAGTTTTAATCGGGCCCCTTTTTCCCGTGGTCCTTGACTGATCATACCAAATTTTGAAAGGAACAATTCTTATGATGGTACAATCATTCTGTGAAAGTTTGAAGTCAATCAGATGAAGACTGTGGACTCTAGAGTGTTAACAAAGATCTTTGAATTAAATTTTAATAAGGCCCCTTTTCCTATGTTTCTTGAGGAATCATATCCGATTCCAAAAGGTACAATCCTTATGATGGTACAATCATTCTGTGAAAGTTTGAAGAGAATCCGTTGTCAATTGTTGGCTCTAGATTATTAATGAGAACTTTTTATTAAACATTTCATAAGGCCCCTTTTTCCTGTGTTTCTTGAAGGATCATACCAAATTCCTAAAGGAATAATCCTTATGATAGTACAATCATTCTGTGAAAGTTTGAAGGGAATCCGATGAAAACTATTGACTCCAGAGTGTTAACAAGAATTTTTTAATTAAATTTTCATAAGGCCCCTTTTCCCCTGTTTCATGACAGATCAGACCCATTTTCGAAAGGAACGATCCTTATGATTGTACAATCATTCTGAGAAAGTTTGAAGAGAATCCGAAGATAACTTTGGACTCTATCGTGTAAACGAGGATTTTTAATGGAGTTTTTAATTGAATTTTCATAAGGCCCCTTTTCCCATGTTTCTTGACGGATCATACCCATTTTCGAAAGGAACGATCCCTTTGTTGGTACAATCCTTCTGTGAAAGTTTGAAGAGAATCCAATGAAAACTGTGGACTCTATCGCATAAACGAGGATTTTTTATGGAATTTTTATTGAAAATTTCATAAGGCCCCTTTTCCCATGTTTCTCAACGGATCATACCAAATTTCAAAAGGAACAATCCTTATGTTGGTACAATCATTCTGTGAAAGTTTGAAGAGAATCTGATGAAAACTGTGGACTCTATCTTGTATACGAGGTTTTTTTAATTAAATTTTCATAAGGCCCCTTTTCCCGTGTTTCTTGACGGATCATACCCATTTTCGAAAGGAACGATCCTTATGTTGGTACAATCATTCTGAGAAAGTTTGAAGATAATCCAATCTAAACTGTGGACTCTATCTCGTAAACCAGGATTTTTAATTGAATTTTTAATGAATTTTCATAAGGCACCTTTTGTCCTGTTTCTTGATGGGTCATACCCATTTTCGAAAGGAATGATCCTTATGTTAGTACTGTCATTCTGTGAAAATTTGAAGAGAATCTGATGAGAACTGTGGACTCTATCGCGTAAACTAGGATTTTTTAATGAATTTTCATAAGGCCCCTTTTCCCGTGTTTCTTGACGGATCATACCCATTTTCGAAAGGTACCATCCTTATGATGGTACAATCATTCCGAGAAAGTTTGAAGAGAATCCGATGAAAACTGTGGACTTTATCGCGTAAACGAGGATTTTTAATTGAATTTTTAATTAAATTTTCATAAGGCCCCTTTACCCGTGTTTCTTGACGGATCATACCCATTTTCGAAAGGAACGATCCTTATGTTGGTACAATCATTCTGAGAAAGTTTGAAGAGAATCCAATGAAAACTGTGGACTCTACCGTGTAAACGAGGATTTTAATTGAATTTTTAATGAATTTTCATAAGGCCCCTTTTCCCGTGTTTCTTGACGGATCATACCCATTTTCAAAAGGAATGATCCTTATGTTGGTACAATCATTCTGTGAAAGTTTGAAGAGAATCTGATGAGAACTGTGGACTCTATCGCCTAAGCGAGGATTTTTTAATTATATTTTCATAAGGCCCCTTTTCCCGTGTTTCTTGACGGATCATACCCATTTTCGAAAAAAACGATCCTTATGATGGTACAATCATTCTGAGAAAGTTTGAAGAGAATCCGATGAAAACTGTGGTCTTTATCGCGTGAACGAGGATTTTTAATTGAATTTTTAATTAAATTTTCATAAGGCCCCTTTTCCAGTGTTTCTTGACGGATCATACCCATTTTCGAAAGGAACGATCCTTATGTTGGTACAATCATTCTGAGAAAGTTTGAAGAGAATCCAATGAAAACTGTGGACTCTATCGTGTAAACGAGGATTTTAATTGAATTTTTAATGAATTTTCATAAGGCTCCTTTTCCCGTGTTTCTTGACGGATCATACCCATTTTCAAAAGGAATGATCCTTATGTTGGTACAATCATTCTGTGAAAGTTTGAAGGGAATCTGATGAGAACTGTGGACTCTATCGCCTAAGCGAGGATTTTTTAATTAAATTTTCATAAGGCCCCTTTTCCCGTGTTTCTTGACGGATCATACCCATTTTCGAAAGCAACGATCCTTATGATGGTACAATCATTCTGAGAAAGTTTGAAGAGAATCGGATGAAAAGTGAGGACTTTATCGCGTAAACGAGGATTTTTAATTGAATTTCTAATTAAATTTTCATAAGGCCCCTTTTCCCCTGTTTCTTGATGGATCATACCCATTTTCGAAAGGAACGATCCTCATGATGGTACAATCATTCTGAGAAAGTTTGAAGATAATCCAATGAAAACTGTGGACTCTATCTCGTAAACCAGGATTTTTAAATGAATTTTTAATGAATTTTCATTAGGCCCCTTTTGTCGTGTTTCTTGACGGATCATTACCATTTTCGAAAGGAATGATCCTTATGTTAGTACAATCATTCTGTGAAAGTTTGAAGAGAATCTGATGAAAACTGTGGACTCTATCGCGTAAACGAGGATATTTTAATTAAATTTTCATAAGGCCCCTTTTCCCGTGTTTCTTGACGGATCATACCCATTTTCGAAAGGAACGATCCTTATGTTGGTACAATCATTCTGAGAAAGTTTGAAGAGAATCCAATGAAAACTGTGGACTCTATCGTGTAAACGAGGATTTTAATTGAATTTTTAATGAATTTTCATAAGGCCCCTTTTCCCGTGTTTCTTGACGGATCATACGCATTTTCAAAAGGAATGATCCTTATGTTGGTACAATCATCCTGTGAAAGTTTGAAGAGAATCTGATGAGAACTGTGGACTCTATCGCCTAAGCGAGGATTTTTTAATTAAATTTTCATAAGGCCCCTTTTCCCGTGTTCCTTGACGGATCATACCCATTTTCGAAAAAAACGATCCTTATGATGGTACAATCATTCTGAGAAAGTTTGAAGAGAATCCAATGAAAACTGTGGACTTTATCGCGTAAATGAGGATTTTTAATTGAATTTTTAATTAAATTTTCATAAGGCCCCTTTTCCCGTGTTTCTTGACGGATCATACCCATTTTCGAAAGGAACGATCCTTATGTTGGTACAATCATTCTGAGAAAGTTTGAAGAGAATCCAATGAAAACTGTGGACTCTATCGTGTAAACGAGGATTTTAATTGAATTTTTAATGAATTTTCATAAGGCCCCTTTTCCTGTGTTTCTTGACGGATCATACCCATTTTCAAAAGGAATGATCCTTATGTTGGTACAATCATTCTGTGAAAGTTTGAAGAGAATCTGATGAGAACTGTGGACTCTATCGCCTAAGCGCGGATTTTTTAATTAAATTTTCATAATGCCCCTTTTCCCGTGTTTCTTGACGGATCATACCCATTTTCGAAAGCAACGATCCTTATGATGGTACAATCATTCTGAGAAAGTTTGAAGAGAATCCGATGAAAAGTGTGGACTTTATCGCGTAAACGAGGATTTTTAATTTAATTTTTGATTAAATTTTCATAAGGCCCGTTTTCCCCTGTTTCTTGACGGATCATACCCATTTTCGAAAGGAACGATCCTTATGTTGGTACAATCATTCTGAGAAAGTTTGAAGATAATCCAATGAAAACTGTGGACTCTATCTCGTAAACCAGGATTTTTAATTGAATTTTTAATGAATTTTCATAAGGCCCCTTTTGTCGTGTTTCTTGACGGATCATAACCATTTTCGAAAGGAATGATCCTTATGTTAGTACAATCATTCTGTGAAAGTTTGAAGAGAATCTGATGAAAACTGTGGACTCTATCGCCTAAGCGAGGATTTTTTAATTAAATTTTCATAAGGCCCCTTTTCCCGTGTTTCTTGACGGATCATACCCATTTTCAAAAGGAATGATCCTTATGATGGTACAATCATTCTGTGAAAGTTTGAAGAGAATCTGATGAAAAGTGAGGACTTTATCGTGTAAACGAGGATTTTTAATTGAATTTCTAATTAAATTTTCATAAGGCCCCTTTTCCCGTGTTTCTTGACGGATCATACTCATTTTCGAAAGGAACGATCCTTATGTTGGTACAATCATTCTGAGAAAGTTTGAAGAGAATCCAATGAAAACTGTGGACTCTATCGTGTAAACGAGGATTTTAATTGAATTTTTAATGAATTTTCATAAGGCCCCTTTTCCCGTGTTTCTTGACGGATCATACACATTTTCAAAAGGAATGATCCTTATGTTGGTACAATCATTCTGTGAAAGTTTGAAGAGAATCTGATGACAACTGTGGACTCTATCGCCTAAGTGAGGATCTTTTAATTAAATTTTCATAAGGCCCTTTTCCCGTGTTTCTTGAGGGATCATACCCATTTTCGAAAGCAACGATCCTTATGATGGTACAATCATTCTGAGAAAGTTTGAAGAGAATCCAATGAAAACTGTGGACTTTATCGCGTAAACGAGGATTTTTAATTGAATTTTTAATTAAATTTTCATAAGGCCCCTTTTCCCATGTTTCTTGATGGATCATACCCATTTTCGAAAGGAACGATCCTTATGTTGGTACAATCATTCTGAGAAAGTTTGAAGAGAATCCAATGAAAACTGTGGACTCTACCGTGTAAACGAGGATTTTAATTGAATTTTTAATGAATTTTCATAAGGCCCCTTTTCCCGTGTTTCTTGACGGATCATACCCATTTTCAAAAGGAATGATCCTTATGTTGGTACAATCATTCTGTGAAAGTTTGAAGAGAATCTGATGAGAACTGTGGACTCTATCGCCTAAGCGAGGATTTTTTAATTATATTTTCATAAGGCCCCTTTTCCCGTGTTTCTTGACGGATCATACCCATTTTCGAAAGGAACGATCCTTATGATGATACAATCATTCCGAGAAAGTTTGAAGAGAATCCGATGAAAACTGTGGTCTTTATCGCGTAAACGAGGATTTTTAATTGAATTTTTAATTAAATTTTCATAAGGCCCCTTTTCCCCCGTTTCTTGACGGATCATACCCATTTTCGAAAGGAATGATTCTTATGATGGTACAATCATTCTGTGAAAGTTTAAAGAGAATCTGATGAAAGCTGTGGACTTTTTTGTGTAAACGAAGATTTTTTAATTAAGTTTTAATTAGGCCCCTCTTCCCGTGTTTCTTGACGGATCTGACCCAATTTCGAAAGAAACATTCTTTATGATGGTACAATCATTCTGTGAAAGTTTGAAGAGAATCTGATGAAAACTGTGGACTTTATCGCGTAATCAAGGAAAAGTTTAACGGACGGACGACGGACGGTCGCCGGACTGGAAAAAGCCATCGCTATAGCTCTAGTGGCCTTCGGCCAGTAGAGCTAAAAATTGCTTGTTACAATTAATTTATTTATTATCCAAAATGTTTTCTACTCCAAATGACAGAGATTTTTGGAATTACAACAACAAAAATGTTGTTTGCAACCTCTTTGAATTCGGACAAGTCTAAAATCAGTAGTCTGTTAATGGATTAAGTCACCAATCAATGAAAATACTTGAAGTAAATATCGGAACTCAACATTCACTTCCTGTTTAAATGGTTTGATCTGTCAATCAATTTTTGATTGATAGGGTTCTTTTTAAACATTGGTGAACTAGCAATTTCCTCAATGTATTCTTACAAGAAAGAGACAGATTTTCAAAATTTCATCATTTTCAAATTGTCTTCTGCATTTTTTTCATATTGTCTGTTTCCCATTACCAGATATCAAAATTTAGACTGGCTCAAATTCAAAGAATTTGCAGTTGACAAATTTCATTTAATAATATTAAAAATCCTTTGTCTTATAGGGTAGAAAACATTGTGGATAATGAATAAATTGCTTGTCTACCCAAGAGACAAAAGATTTTGAAATACGATCAATTTGGAATTGTTATCTGCAATTCCTTTGATATTTGATCAGTCTAAAATTTCAACGTCTGGTGAAAGGTTAACAGTGAAAGACTCAACCCATACTCTAGTGATGCTAGATATATATTAACCCATTACCAGACAACAAAATTTTAGAGTGGTCCGAGATGTTGCAATGACAATTTTTATTTCTTATTTTTTTCCCTTCAAGGTAGAAAAACATTGAGGAAAATGAAGAAATTGCTTGTCTCAAGCAATTTCTTCATTATCCACAATGTTTTCCAAACCTTTTTCTAGTGAGTGTGAAAACTGTGATCTATTAGAATAGGAAAGTGATGCTATAATATACTAACTCTGAAAAGACTTGTCAAGACCCATTGTGACCTGATTTGTATAGATACCATATCAAGAAACCCAACGGTACAAATATTGCTACAATAACTAATATCACAACAGCTGATCTATATCGTATAGTAAAGTCATTCCAGGTTTCTTTTCTCTTTGGGACTAGAGGCTGAACCGATTTGTTTGTAAGCACTGAAATAACTTCATCCAATGAATGCCTGTCTATCCGTTTCGAATTCATTATTTTTGATAAATCCTTATCCATATTTTCAAGAAACTTCCTTGCCTCAGAATTATTACTTCTTGCAGCACTGTTGATACTAATCTTTCTTATCACATGTTTTTGAGTCTCCGGGTCACTTAAGTCTGTTGTTGACATTCCGCCATCAGATTCATTATTAATTTCATACTCTTCTTCGCTACCATGATAAGCTGCAGCACCGTTTAGTTGAGCATTCGTTCTTTCTGTTTTTATGTCCTTTGAGTCTTTTTCTATTTGTTCAATGAGGAATGAGTTGTGTTTCACAGGGATCTTGATTCTTGTTAATGCGTGGAAATCTTGGTCATTGATCAGATTATTCACTCTTTTCATCTCTGAAATCTGACAAAGTAAAGAAACATGCTGAATTAAATCCTTGTTAAGAACTGCATTGATATAAACGACTGAAAGCACTTTTTATTGGTCAGTATTTCTTATAAATTGATTTTATAAACAATTCAGGCTTGAACTGGATAAACAGTGCAGGCTGATATTTGTCTATGCCTCCTGCCAAAACAGGAATAGTCCGGGTTCAGCATGACAAGGGTTAAAATTGACAGATTGTTGCTTTCAATCAAAGAATCAACTGACAAATGAAACAAGTGGATGTCGTATTGGGATGCAATACAGGAGTTGCCCCATTGGATTAAACAAGAGGGCCTTTGGCCCTAAAGCGCTCACCTGAGTTGTTGACTATAGAAGTAAAATAGCACAATTGACTTTATTTTAGCCCAAAGTGACCCCTTATCAAATATTGCCTAAGAAATCAAGTGTTTTTTTTTTTTTAGTTTTATTCAAATATTCCAGAAGGCCATAGACCCATGTGGCATACAACTGTATAAAGTGCAAATGTGCAACAGTGAACATAGTGAACATATGATAATATGAGTGAAAAAAAAAAAACCAAAAAAAAACACAATCAAACAAAAATGAAACAAGTATTTGTATATATACCAAGTTAAGCGACCAGAAAGAATTTCTACCTGAAGCAAGGTACAACTGCTGCTCATGATAATGTGTTGTTGTTAAGATGTATAGGATTTAGAGTATATGTACCCAATAGATTTATGAGATGTGATCTCAAGATCAAGATCAAACATTTTTACCAAGTTTGAAGGTATTTGAGCAAGAAAAGTAGCAAGTAAATTGGAAAGAAGATTTCTTTATATTAGACCTTGCGACCTAATATTTGACCCTATGTGACCTAATTTCATACTTAATAAAGATTTTTATTGAAACAAACAGCTGAATAAATATCCAGCTAATTGAGTGAAATATGTGGCCTCTAGAGTAAAAGGAAGGTTTTTCTCAGATTTGACCTACTTTTTATCCCAAGGACCCCAATTTGAAATTGGTTGAGATATTTTAAAAACAGACATTCTGACTAAACATCAAACCGATTAGGCCAAAAATGAAGCCTCTGGAGTGTCAAGGTATTTTCAAAATTTGACCTAGTGACCTAGTTTTTGACCCTATGTCAACCAAAGTCTAACTTTGCCAAAATATCACTGACACAAACATTCTGACCACATATAAATACAATTGAGCCAAAAATAGGGTCTCCAGAGTAAAAACAAGCCATTTCTAAGATTTGACCATTTTTTTTGATGCCATTTGAACTTGGCTGACATATCATTGACACTAACATTCTGACCAAATATCAATTCAATTGAGCAAAAAATGGGACCTCTAGAGTGCACGAAAGGTATTTCTAAGAGTTTACTTAGTGACCTAGTTTTTGACAACATGAAACACAAATTTGATCTTGGCTGAAATGTCATGTGGACAAACATTCTGATCAAATATCCTATGATCTCTAGCATGCACACAACATTATTTCTAGGATTTGACCTAGTGACCTAGTTTTTGACACCACATAACCCAATATCGAACTTGACTTAAATATCATGCAGACAAACATTCTGACCAAATATCAAATTAATTTAGCCATATATATGTCCTCTAGACTGCACACAGGGTATTTCTAAGATTTGACCAATTGACCTAGTTTTTGACCCCATATGACCTAAATTTGAACTTGGCTGAAATAACATTGACACAAACATTCTGACCAAATATCATTTTATTTGTGCCTAAAATGTGGCCTCTAGAGTGCACACAAGATTATTTCTAGGATTTGATCAAGTGACCCCTCAAATAACCCAATAACAAACTTGACTGAGATATTTTGCAGACAGACATTCTGACCAAATATCAAGACATTTGAGGCAAAAATGTGACACAATGCATTTCTAAGATTTGACCTAGTGACTTAGTTTTTGGCCCCATATGACCCAATATAAAACTTGTCTGAGGTTTCATGAAGACAAACATTCTAACCAAGTTTCAAGATATTTGAGCAAAAATTGTAACCTCTAAAGTGCTCACAAGATGATGACACACGACAGACGTTGGGTGCTGGACACAGCTAGAGATCAAAAGCTCATCAAGACCACTTTGTGGTCAGGTGAGCTAAAAAGTTTTTTTACAGTTAATCTTTTTCGAAACAAGACCTGGTTTTGACCTCTCTAGGAGTAAGCTTGAGGCAAAATTCAGAGAGAAGGAGAATTTCCTTTTTATTCAATATTTTCTGTACTTCAATGTTCATTATTTTCTTATTCAATAACATTCATCTGCAGCAGCAAATGATTTGGCCTAGTCTAAATTTTTTGCCATTTGGGAAAGGCTTAAGGAAATTTGGACATATTAAAGTAGACAAGATTGAGAAGACAATAAAGGTGAAAGAAACAAAGCGCAATAACTCAAAAATGGGCTTGGCAGAGTAATTGTTCTTGTTCATGACGCTTCACCACAATGTGATCTATAACTGTGTAAAGTTCGAAGTTGCTAGCACTTATGGTTAAGGAGATATGGTCTGGATAAAAATGTAACAATAAAAACAACAAAGGGCAATAACTAAAAAATTGGGCATGGCAGAGTAATAGTTCTTGAAAACGACACTTCTCAAAATTGAGATCTATAAGTGTATAGAGTTTGGAGATGCCAGCACTTATGATTTAAGAGATATGGTCCTGACAAAAATGTAACAGTAAAAACAACAAAGGGCAATAACTCAAACAAGATGTGTTTGTGAAACATAATACCCCCGCAACAGGACTAAATGTTTGACCTTGGTATGTGACCTTGACCTTATCACATGACCTTGACATGAGGAGATGCGTTTTATGGTAATGTATCATCATGCCAAATATGAGCATTGTATCTTGAATAGGCTGGTAGTAATTGGCAATGTTAACTTTTTTGGTGAAATCTTGCAGAAAGATAGACAGACAGTTCTTTGAATATATTCAGATATGCACCCCCACCATATAAGCCCTGGATTTTATCTAATCAAATCTGATAAAGGGTCTAAATAGGAAATTCTTGTGAAATTTGGTTGAAATCAATCTAATGGTTTCTGAAAAAAAAGATTTTAAAAGCCTTCACTACATGCCATGTATGGAAATTAGCCACGGCCATTAAAGCCATGTTTTTCATCCGATCAAAATTCTTTGAAGGAATCTGACAAAGGGTCACCAATAGATCATTCCTGTAAAATTTGGTTGAAATCCATCAACTGGTTTCTGATAAGGAGATTTTCAAAGCTTTCACCAAGGAAATTTGTGCTCAGGTGAGCTAAACCAGAGCTGAAAACAGTTTTAGGGCATTCTGACCAAATTAAAGGCTGTTAGACTAAGTTACAAGCGATTTGGATTTTACAACATTACTGAGGGCTGTTTTGACCATGAGCTCTTTTGACTTGCACCCCAACTGGGTTTAATGAGGAAAGACACAAACAAGATGTGTTTGTGAAACACTATGCCCCTGAAACAGGAATTCTATAGAAACAGGTGATTTTCATTGTTTGTTTTCTTTGTTTTAGGGAAAAGGGTTAAAATTTTGACCTTGATGAAATGACCTTCCCAAGTTGAGCCTTGTTGAGACCTATGTACATACCAAATATTAGCATTGTAACTTAATCAGGGTTGAAGTTATAGGAAAATGTTTAGTTGGCAGGTTAAGTTTTGCAGACAGACAGACAGATGGACGGACAGACAGACGGATACGGGTTAAACAATATGCCCCCAATCTTATCGATGCAGGGGCATAAAAAATATTCAACTCAGTACCAGATTTGAACCAGGAGCTTCTGTCCCAAAGCAAATGTTCTACCACATTGCTATGAGGCTAGCTTACATGGCAAGGTAGTACAAGCACCCCTTACATACAAGCCCTCAAAAAATGAAATTTCTAAAATGAATCTTCTTCAACATCACCTCTCAAATCATGTGGCCACCTTTATATGTCGGTTATTTAGGGAAGGCACCAAATATTTGATTGATTGGGGTTTAATGCCGCTTTTTAAATTATTCAGTTGTATCGCAGCGGCTGGAGCACCTAACAACTGATACCTGGTGTACCTCGCACCAGTACTCCATTGCATCCTTCCAAGCCTCCAGCTGCTATCCCACTTAGACTTACAATTATCCACCTATTGGTGAGAGACAAATGTCAGAAAGGATATGCACCAAATGAAAACAGCAATTAAACATTTGAATCTGACTTAAATACTAATCTCTCTGTCACAAAGCTATCTGTAGCCATTAGAATAAACACCCTTCACTGATTTTCAAAATTTCAGACTTGTTCAACTCAAAGGGCTAGCAGACGACATTGTAAAGTAAGTATAATTATACGATTAAGTATTCTTTATGATAGAAAAATTGTGGGAAAAGAAGAAATTGCTAGTTATAAAAAAAATTATTTTTTTTTCATTTCCACAATGTTTTCTCAAGATCATTATAACAAGGATGTAAAAATCTAATGGTAAAGGACAGGATTAGGCATTGTATGGCCACACTATGATCCTGAACATTGAACTTACAGGGCAGCCATACTGCAAGCAGAGTGACTGTAACGTATCCCCGTCAGCTATAGGCCTTTCTACAAAGAGGGGCTTTTCCGTCACTTTTTGTTGAGATCCGAGTTTTTTTCTTGACCTGACGGTCTCCATTTCAAATTCGACAACGTCTTCCTCAGCGACATCTCCGTCACCAAACACATACACTGTTTTGTTGGGAACGTTTTGTACCTGAGCGCCAAGACGAGTGTATTCGTAGTCATTTCTACCACTGAAAAGACTGGTTATACCACGCCGAGATCCCATAGTGTATGGAAAGTATTGGATTCAAAAAGGGCTATCAATTTAATCTGTTTTTCCAATCATTCTCATTTTGGTCCGTAATTTAGATCAACCTCAGTTTATCGATGTATTTTTCTATTTGAGACTTTGACATATAACCGGAAATGCATGGCAATCAAGTTACGGAGGCGATTTAAAAAATACTAGTAAAGCGTTTGTGCCAGTTATTCAATTTCATCATAATAATTATTAGTATAAATGAAGAAAAAATAGCGAAACAGATTTAAAAATTCAGGAATTGTTTTAGTAACTTATTTTTTGAAAACAAAAATAAGCGAAATATATTTTTTTTGTGAAGGACTGGACTGGTAACTGTCCTTCTCTTAAATGACCGGAAAGGATAAAAGTTTATGTGGCTTTCAAATTAACAAAAGGCATCACGAATAACATAGTTTTTGAGTATTTTCAGTAAAACAAATCAATAGAATCATATGTCATTGAAATATTTGTCGAAATGTCTTTTCATGAAAAAATAAGATTTGATCGACGGTGCCACCATAATTACGTCAACTTCCGGAAGCTGTCAAATTGAAACAAATCAAAATTATGGTTTGCGTATCTTGTATTGTGATCCCATTCGTGTTATGGGTTTTTCATAAATTCATTCAGCCATTCCTTGCCAGATATATACCTTGGTTTAAGAAAGTCCAAGTAGAAGATTCTCAGAAAGATACACCGAAAGTAAGTGTTATTGGTTTTCGCGACATCCAGACCTAGATGAATCTTAGTCACACTGATCTTACAATTTAGTAAAGTGATTGCTTCCTTGCTTTTTTTGCCGGCTAAAGAATCGGCTACAAGTCTCTCAATTTGGCTAAACATTTTTCCAATTGGCTAAAGAGTTGGCTAAAAGAATTTTTAACCCAGTGTAAGCCCTGAGGAGATTGTTATTTTTGTTGATTAAAGTTTCATAATTGTCATATTTTTTGGATTCGTTTCAATTTAAAAAGGAAAATTACATTCTCGTCCTCTTCTCTACATATGCATGATGAACAAGTGCTTGTTTAAAAAAAGGCCCATTGACAGAAAGGCCCAACCCGAAAAAGGAATACATGTGATATCTCTTGATCTTGTCATATTCTCCCGATATTTTATTTGTCCTCACGATCGACGATCCGGTAATCAATTCTCCTGATCTATAGATAAATTCAGATGAAAAAAAATGTTGGTCCCGATTTCGGCATTTATGAGCAGGGAATTGTAGGCGGGAATAGGATGGTTTTGCCAGAATAAATTTGATTGCCAACTTGCTGTATATTCCCTTAAGTGTGCACCCAGTCTTATGGTATTATCAATTTTCTCTCTAGAATACCTATATACCCTTTTCTGTTTAGTAGTAAAGTTTTATAGTTTGACCCCAATTTGCTTGTGTGACTTTTCATTCCAATACAATTTTATACACCACATTGTCAAAATAGTGTATTCAGGTTATATTGCCGCAATTCCTTAAAGTATTCAACCCCGTTAATTGTTAACATACCGATGATTCATGTCCTAAATCACGGATCGTTCTTTCATGTTATCTGACTGAATAACAAAGTTTTGTATCCTAAACTTCCAACATCATTACTTTTGGCAGTGTCCTTAAAAAAATGCACTTTTGTTTCGAATTATTTGGTCATTTGAGTGTATTAATTCTGTTCCTGCCTTTTCTAAACTTATCGCTTGAAGAAACCAAAACATCGTAACTTAAGCTTTTGGTAAACCTCCAAGTCTTTAGGATAACCATAACATCTGCAATATCCATCTTTTTTATCTAAATATATTCATTTTCATATGCTAATGACATCATTTTTTTAACACTTACACCCAAAAAATTTGTTTTGATGGTTTGACAGACCCAGGTATCAGCATGCCATGTAATACTCTAGCAGGGTTTTCATTAGTCCCCAAAAGTCAAGAGTCATTGACCCTTGGGCCAAAATTTCCAAGGGTCAAAATTGAAATCCCAAGAGTCAAAATGCGATATGTCTCCCCCCCCCCCCCCTCTCGAAGCTATTTAGAAAAAAAAAGTTTATAACTTTTTTAGCAATGGTGCTTTACAAGAGTTTATATTTTTTTTAAGCAATTGTGCTTTAAAAGTGTTTATATTTTTTTTTAGCAATGGTGCCTTAGAATAAACTCTGTCTCAGATTAAAACATTTCTCTCCAATCTGACAATATTCTATTTTCAATATAAGGTTAATTTTAGGGAAACTTCAGTATTAATATATATATATTATTAGTTTGAATCAGTTTTAGAAAATCTCAACAGTACTAAGAGGATCAAATTATTGCTATTTTTCATAAAAAGAAGTGCCGATTTTATGCACGAAAACCAATGACATTTCTTAGACAACAGTTTCTTTGGTTTCATTTTATTTCTTGATTATTTTTTGTGAGCTTTTTATAAAAGAAAAGGCAAATAAGTAAATTTCAGTAGGATTAGAACTCTGAAAATGTGTTTCATCATTAATTTCACAGGTGTCAAGTACTTGTCAATTACGATCGCAGATGCATTTCCATCACTCGAGAGTGTTAATCACCAATCAAGCTTGGTGTTATCCTTGATAGGGTGTATATTTTCAAAATCAATTAACTATTTTCCAATAATTTTGGCACACTTATGATGACCCTTGACGCATGGCTGCTAATTTTCGAGAGTCAAAATGACGCACAGTGACAAATTTTCGAGCGTCAAAAGTGCTTCTTTTTGAATTTCTGTGCGTCAAAACCCGAGGTCTCGGGTCAAACGAAAACCCTGCTCTAGACTAAGTCCATGTGTTACTAGAAAAAGTCAGTAGTAACGTCGTATGTAGCACTGATAAAGTGTATTAAGATACAGTTGAAATGCGTCAAAGAATCAGGTAAGTCGAAAGATTGCATGCGTCACCATGGAGATGCCTGATTCCAACGTCTGGACTGTCTTGAAGATTTGCACAAAAGCCAAGATTTATCTTTACCTCATTTCAACTGTGTATTCCCACTTGTATATAATTTTACTGCTTGGAAAGATTATTATCCCATCTAAACTCATAGTACAAAAGTAAGAGCTACACACACACACAAAAAAAAAAACAACAGATCTTCAAGCGTCAACAGTGTTTTCAGGAGACAGTATTACAGAAAAATGAGAGCTAAACAATATCATTTCTACTTTGACTTAAAGTACGACAAATACTCTATACACGAAGAATCAGTACGCCCCAACAATGTCTGAAAATTGTCATCTTGAATAAACTGTGGACGCAATATCTCTGCTTTCAGAGAACCAGTATCCAATTTTGAATGAAAGCTACGAAAGATTTAAGTGTGCCAACCGCCTATCAGATCATTCTTTTGGGTTTGTGCAATAAATGTTGTTGAAAGTGAAAGTAGTCAAAATAATTTGACGTCGAACAAAGTAACTACAGCCTAAACGGAACACTACAATATTATCTTATGCTCATCATGATTCATTCACTTTAATAATTTGCGACCAATATATCATAAGTTAAGCTTTGTCATACTGTAGTTAGTAGTTACTAAGTTTACTTCGTCCAATGACATATGGTTTTTAATCATGCCGACCATAGACGCTTTAAGAAAGACTAATGTGAATGTCTGAAAAATAAACTACTAAGTTTGTTTTTATTCTTATTATGAGTTTTATTTGCCACATTCACCTCATTCGTTTCAAGATGCGAAAGGCATAACATGGAAAGTAAAAAAAGAGGCTATGAAAGGATGTAATGGTAGTACTGGTGTGAGAAATACCAGGATTCCATTGTTAGGTGCTCCAGCCGCCGCGATATAACTGAAAGATTGTTGAAAGCAGCATAAAACTCCATTCAAACAAACAAACAAATCCTTTGTCTTATCTTTAACTGACCTAAAATTAATCACTAGTATAGAATCAAAACACCTAAAATTAATCAATATAGAATCAAATACTTTTCAATAATCAATTCAAGGGTGTGGAATTCCAATGCCCAACTTGTCTGACATGGGCTTTTCTACCTGCGGGCAAGTACATTTTTCGAGGCTACTTGTCCGTGGACAAGTAAATATCAGGGCAAATCTTGGAATGGTACTAAATAGATAGAAGAGATTTATGAGTGTAAAACTAATGTTTGTATCTAAGGCTAGAAGATATTGTTTTTAATGGAGAATTTTTAATGGAGAAAATGCTGAGTTCCAGCATTTTCTTCTTTAAAAATAATGTTTTCTCAAAATATATCTGTTCTTCATCTTTTCACGAGCAAGTCCATTTTGATCCTGGACAAGTAGAAAATCACATTTTACTTGTCCATGGACAAGTAGAGAAAATCCGTATTTCCACATCCATGATCAATTAGAGAATGACAGTTGTATATGAATCCGCTTATCAAGTGTGTGGAAACATGTAAGCATACAGAACAAAATATGATAAATATAAAGTATGATTGCTTCTGAAAAGCATTTTCTCCTTTTCCAAAAATGGTTTCCTGTCATTATGGCATTGTTCAAATTTTTTTGATAATTCTTTTCTATGTTGTACAGTTTTTATCACTGTTGTCTGGGCAAAGATTATTTAAACACATGGCTAAAATATATGCACTTGTTAAAATGTATATTTCTTCAAACAAATCATATTGACATTCTATACTTGTATATATGTGGGCTTTTTTGAACTGGGCCTTTCTGGTCAGATTTGAAAGTGGGTCTTTTTGGCCTGGGCCTTTTTAACACTGGACCTTTTTGTCACTGGGTGTTTTTGACTCTAATTTGATGAATGTAGGTTTGCAACAAATGAAATTGTGACCAAATGAAAGACATGGTAGGCATAATAAAAATGTCATATCTCAAGATCTGTCTTAAAATTGATCTAATTTTGTAAATCTTACAAAAATTAAGTAATCCTATGTTGCAACAATCAAAAAAGAAATTATAATGAACTCTGACCCTTTACTGTTGACATGTACCTAAGTTAGCCGATGGATACATTTGAACTGGATCCATTTCCGAGTACGCCCGGACTATTTTTCAAGTCGCTCCTGTTTGTGAACAATTATGCAAATGAAGTTAAATCTAGGTTGGAAGGTTTAGGAAACCATTATGGAAATTGCAGAATTTGCTTGTGTCAAGTAATTTCTTTTTGTATTCATGACGTTTTCTACCCCAAAGATTTTTAAAATTTCATCATAAAATGTTGAATTTGCACTTGTCAAAAATTTTGTGGTCATCTAATGGGTGAACTGACAAGCCTTTTAATGATAACTATATTGATGACTAATGTAATTATGAAGGTATTTCATGTCTAGTGGTTAACCCATTCCCACACAATGATGCTTTTTGATGCCCCTAAAGAAAAGAGCTTTGGAAAAACATTGTGACGAATGAATATATTGCTTGTCACAAGCAATATCTTCTTTATCAGAATTCCAATAAAATCAAAGGACTGAAAACATTGAAAGTACTTATTGCTCGTCAATATTTATTTTTTAAATCAATTATTTCACCCATTCCCTTACAATGGCGCTTTTGGATGCCTCTCAAGAAATACAATTGGAAAAACACAGTGTAAAAAGAAGAGTTTGCTTGCAACAATCAATTTCTTCATTATGCACAATGTTTTCCATCCAGAAAGTGGAACAATTCTAAAATTTCATAAACTGTACATTTTCATCTACACATCCTTCAATTTGGGCCAGTCCAAAATTTTGCCACCTGGTAATGGGTTAAACAACTTTTGCATAAAGGAAACAAACAGGACTGGTGTAGACCAAAATCAGACTACACATTTGTGCAAGCTGATCTTTGTCTATACCTCCTGCCAAGACAAGAATATTTAAGGTTCAGTATGACAAGGATTGATATCAGTAATTTTAGATAAATTTACATTAAGGCATTTAGAGGGCATAATTAGTATTTTAGATTTATATATTTCACCAATACTGCTGTAAACGCTATATTGTGGGCACTCATTTGTATTGGCTCGACAAGACGATTCAAATGATTATCCACAACATTGGCTTTCATTGAGAAGTAAGGATTTTAGAAGCATGTTACCCTGTCTTATCTAGACCTCTGTTATTTTGTAACAACTTTTTTTGTCATTGATTCATTTCAGACTTGCCCCATTAGTTTTGGAAGTAAAGAAAGCAATGGTACAATACCCCATACAGAAGTTACAGCTGGGGATGGTGGAGGTACTGCGGACAAGAAAAATAACTGACCAAAATTACAAGCCGGATTGATGATGTACTTTGAAATCAAATAAAATCAGCAAAATTTATAAACAGAGTTTAACTTTGATATGTGATAACTGTTTCTATGGGGAACATTAATTTGACAGATCCATGGGATTTTATAACCAAGTTTTACCAGAGTTTTTTATATGCAGCATCTTTCAAGGGTTGAGAGCAAAACTACTGTAAAAGAACACACATATATTAACCTATTCCCACACAGTGATGCTTTTTGACGCCTCTCAAGAAAAATGATTGGGGAAACATTGTGTAAAATGAAAAAATTGCTTGTAACAAGCAATTTCTTTATTTTACACAACGTTTTCTACCCAGAAAGTTGAAAAAACATAAAATTTCACAAATTTTAGATTGTGAGTCTGCAACTCCTTTTAATTTGGAATTTAATCCAAGATTTTGCCGTCTGGTAATATGTTAACTTACAAAAGTTTTGCACCAAATCTTATTGTCATTGATTAAATAGGATTAGACAGAAATAGAAAGATCTTGAGATTTTGATTGATTCATGCAAAAATAAAAAATTTCTAAGTTGACAACAGTTAGCTGACACAGGAAACATCTGTCTGTATGAATGACAATATGTAGGCAGATACCCATTCAATCTTCATCTTTGGAGGTTAAAACACATTTATTTTTAAAAAGTCTTGAAACCAAAGATTGGCATGCATACTAAATTGATTTGTTTTTATATATTTTATCAAACTAGTTTGTGACCTGTTTTTTGTTCTCATGGACTTTGCTTTTAGAGAAGTGAAATAGGTAATAGCAGTGCAAGCTAATCATTTCGGGTTACAAACAATATCATTTTATTTGTAAAAACTAAAAATGATGTTCTTGAACAGATTTGTATCTCTGACAAATAATTAGGGGAGAAGAAAATGATGTTAACCCTTGTCATGCTGAATTAAAATCCTTACAGAATTGCCTTAAAATGAAAAGACTGACAGCACTCGAAAGTCTTATTTGGGGTCAATATTTCTTTTGAAAATTGATTATAGTAACATTTCTCAATTAAAGGGGATAAACAGGAGGTGTAGGACAAGATCAGACTGCACTTATGTGCTGGCTGATCTTTGTCTATACTTCCTGCCAAAATAGGAATACTCCAGGTTCAGCATGACAAGGGTTAATGTACAGAGAAGTAATTCAAATCATTACCACACAATCCCACAATTTGACCCGTCAAAAATATTAAACTCTGAACAACATTGTAAGAAAGGGGAAGATTGAGTTTGCTACTCTGTAAAGCTCTAAATATTCACTTCAAGTTCACTTTGATTTTTCATGTGCATCCTTTATAACTTGTGCAAAATTTTGTTGTTTGGTGATTGGATGGAGGACAGCTAACTATTCAGTGTATCAAATCAAAATACATTTAACAGCATACTTCAAAGTGCACATATAAAGTATCAAATCAAAATATATTTAACAGCGTACTTCAAAATGCACATATAAAGTGTTTTTACTGCACTGTCACCACCAAGAGCAAGTAAGTTCAGAGCTTTATTATCCCAGTCATTATTGGCATGTGCTCTTCACCCAGGGGATCCCTGCTAGAAATCTCCTTCCAACAATTGACAGTAATCATCATGACAGGTGCCATTTGTCTCTCTTCAAATGGTGAATGAGGCATTGGTCTAACTGAGATGAACAGCTTGTGGTTGTGATAGAATGTTACAGTTTATTGGTGTGAAAAATAACATGAAACCATGGTTTAGTGCACCAGCTGCTATGATGTAGCTGAAATACTGTTGAAAGTGGTGTTAAACACCATAAATCAGTCCATCGATTTTGTTTCAGTTAGTTTACTCTTTGTCTATATTTTGGATAGTAGTGCAATAAGTTTCATGAAACCATACCAGTTTTTAACCCATTCCCAAACAACCACAATTTTTACATCCCTCAAGTAAAAAGTTTTTAAAGCATTGTGGAAAAATGAAGAAACTGCTTGTACTAAGCCATTTCTTAATTTCCCAGAATGTTTTCCATCCAAAAGTCATAGATTTTTAAAGTTCATCATTTAAAAATTGCCATCTTCAACTTCTTCAATTTAGACCAGCCTAATATTTTGTTATTTGGTAAGGGTTAATGCATTCCAGCTTTCTTTGAACTGATAAAAAAAATTGTTTGAAAGTTTGATTTTATAAAGTTTATGTAGGTTAAAAGTCAAGAAGTTCACTACAATTAAGGATAGATTTTGATATAAAAAGCACCATTGCTTTCCATCATGAATAGAAGTGCCTTTGAGAAATTTATTCAGGTTCAAGTTTAAGGTCATGTTTGGAGCTGCAAGTTTAACCTATTTCCACTCAACGATGCTTTTAGACGTCCCCCCCAAAAAAAACCCTTGGAAAACATTGTGGAAAATGAAGAAATTGCTTGTGACAAGCAATTTCTTCATTATCCACAGTGTTTTCTACACCACAAGTAAACAAAATCCAACCTTTCACAAGCTTTAAATTGTTATCTGCAACTTCTTACAATTTGGGCCAGTCTAAAACTTTGCCATCTGGTAATGGGTTAATGTCATGTTTGGAGCTAAACAAATCATTAGCAGGTTCAACACAAGATATTCTTGGACCTATCTCTTCTATCCTTTCTGTTTATTATGCTATAAATGATTTAATTTGACAGCAGACTGAGCTACTGTAGAATTATGTAATGGGGTTCCATTTACTCAAAATCAAAGACCTGAAAAATACTGTAAGCTAGCAAAGCATTGTTTTGTTCAATAATCTTCTTTGTCAAACATTATCATGATAAAGAAACAAGGTTAAAGTTAACCCATTCCCCACACAATCCCTCCTTTTATGCCCTGTTTGCTACAAGCAATTTTTTCATTTTCTACCTAAAGAAATGAATATTTTAGAATTTCAACACTTTGAAATTGTTGTCTGCTAATTTTCTTTGAAGATCGATGTGCTCAAGTGAGCTAAAATATCTAGATGAGCTTGCATGCAGAGCTTGCAATGTTCCTGAAATGCATAAGAACTCCTTTTATGTTGTAGGCATTTAATGGATTTAGTTGTTAAGCCTCCAGTAGCAACTTGCACTCGTTGAACTTTGAGACAACATCAAATTTTTGTGTGTTAACTTAAGCTATCAAAGCTGACGCTTTGCTAGCTAAGAAAAGGATGTCATGGGCATTAACCCATTCCCACTCAATCCCTCCTTTTTACGCCCCTCAATGAAAAAGCTTTGGAAAACATTGTGGAAAATGAAGAAATTGCTTGGATCAAGCAATTTCTTCATTATCCACAATGTTTTCTATCCAAAAAGACGAGAAAATTTAAAATTCCATCAACTTGAAATTGTCCTCTGCAGCTCTTTCAATTTGGACCTGTCTAAAATTCCACTGTGTTGGAATGGGTTAACCTGTTCCCAAACTTTTCGACGCCCCCAAGTAATAAAGCTTTGGAATACATTGTGGGAACAAAAACATTATGGATAATGAATAAATTGCTTGTAACAAGCAATTTATTCATTATCCATAATGTTTTTTACACCATAAGATAAAGAAACTAAACATTTCATTAACAATAATTGTCATCTGCAACTCCTTGGAATTTGAATCACTCTAAAATTATGTCATTTGGTAATGGGTTAACCCTTCAATAATCCCCTTTGTTTTATCTTTACATTTTCTCTTCTTAACTTTTCATTGTTTGTTGCTTGTGATGAAATAATATGTACATAAATGTTCATGTAACTTTTGATTTAGTAATTTTTAGTCCACCTTAACTTTTACGCCCAAGAGAGTTACATGTATTGAGATCATATTGTTGCGAGGCATATTAATCTCAAACTCTTTACCAGCAGTGAATGAAAATAACTAGAAGGAAAATCATATTTAGAGAAAGGAAATTAATTGTGACAAGCAATTCTCCTTGTTGTAGCTCACCTGAACACAACATTCTCAAGGTGATTTTTTATGTGATCTAGCTATGTCCGGCATCTGGCATCTGTTAATTATTATAAAATTTTAACATAAGTGATCCTTGAATGACCCTTTAACAGAATCATTGGAAAACAATGACTGGGTAACAATTATAGCTTTAATTGGAGGTATTGTTTATTCATGACAAGGATTTTAATAATATTCAATACTTCTCTCATATATTATTTTCAGTAGTTTTGCAAATAACAGATGTTGTTTAACCCATTCCCACACAACAAATATTTAGACTGGTCCAAATTGAAAGAAGTTGCAGACGACATTTCAAGTTGATGGAAGTTTAATTTTTTTCGTTTTTTTAGGTAGAGAACATTGTTGATAATTAAGAAATTGCTTGATACAAACAATTTCTTCATTTTCCACAATGTTTTCCAAAGCTCTTTAATTGAGGGGCGTAAAAAGGAGGTCTTGAGTGGGAATGGGTTAACAAAATAAGTTAGGGTTTTTCCCTAATAGCCCACGTAGGCTTTCAATCTATTTTTACATTACACTGAGACAGTTGCAATGAATTGTAGGACATTCTTGTGGTGCATATAACCTTTTGAATCAATCATTCATATTGAATTCGCTCAAACCAATGTCGTTGAGATGTCTTCAGGAGTTTTGTTGGCTAGCTAGTTTTCAGTTTTGTAAAGATTAGTCCAAAACTGTCATAAGAGTTCATACAGATTTACACACGTACTGTAGATTTGGGCTAACCATTTAATGTAACATAAAACAGGACATTGGTTGTTTCGCTTGTCACTTTGATATCTTCTGTTGAATTTTGGTCATATGTAAATGAGGTCATGAGGTGTCAACAACTGAACGCCATGATTTTTTAATATAGCATGGATTTCTGCTAAACCTTTCCTAGATAACAACAAAAAGTAATCTTAAGCCTATTACATTACCATGAAGACAATATATGATTCATATTCAGATGTTCGTTTGGACATATTTTGGGGCAATTGGGAATGTTCTCTTTTCTAGGTTACAGAAACATTGATACTTTCCTTTAAAGGAGGGGGGAGGGCTTTTTCCATATATCCGCTAAATTTTAAATGAATGTACATGGGTATATTTTGGATGACCTTTGATTAGATTTTTTGGAAAGATTTTGATCAGTTAGTATTTCAGACTTAATGGGCCTAATTTTGTAAGGCTTGTTAACTCATTCTCACACAATAACGCATTAGGAAAGCTTTCCAAAACATTTTGAAACAAGTAATTTCTTCATTATCCACAATATTTTCTACCCCAAACAATTAAGACTTTTAAAATCTAATTAACTAATTTTGTTGTCTGTAACTTCTTGGACCAGTCTAAAAATTGTTGTGTGGTAATGGGTTAAAAAAAGGTAATAATTCAGCTGAATATGGTAACTGTGTTGTATATCAGTTGCTTCCCTTTTACCTTTTCCAGGCTGAAGAATTCTTTTGTACAAGTTTCTTCATCTGCTTTTAGTTCCACTGGCTGCCCAAGCCCAGCAAGCTATTGGCATAGCATCGTGTCTGTCAGTTAGTGCGAAAAATTTTTAGGTCACCTGACCGAAGGTCATGGTGACCTATTGCTATTGTGTTTTGTCCATCGTCATGCATCGTGAGCTAACTTTTTACATTTTCGTCTTCTTTTTTAAGAACCCTTGGATAGATTTCAACCAAACTTGGCAGGAAATATCCTAATGGGAAGGGGCTTCAGATTTGTACATGTCATGGAGTTATATCCCCTTGGGACCCTATAAGGAGCCAAAAAGAGTACATCTTTAAAAATCTTCTTGTCATGAACTGGTTGTCAGATTAGATTCACATTTGGTAATTATAACCCTAGGGTCAAAATTAGCCCATTCTCTGACGTCACAAATTTTACAAAGGGCTAAAATAGTGAAAATTTCAAAAACCCTCATCTCCCAAACGAGAGGGCCTAGAGCTTTGATATTTGGTATGTAGCATCATCTGGTGGATTTCTAACAAGATTGTATAAATCAAGGCCCCAGAGACAGAATTAGCCCATTCCCAGACATCACAATTTTTACAAAAGGCTTATATAGTGATTTTTTTAAAAATCTTCTCCCAAACAGGAGGGCCTAGAACTTTGATATTTGATATACAGCATCATCTATTAGCCCATTTCCAGAAATCACAAGTTTAACATACTGACTTATATGGTAAAAATTTCAAAAAATCTTCTTCTCCCAAACAAGAGGGCCTAGAGCTTTGATATGTGGTATGTAGCATCATCTGTAGATTTCTAACAAGATTGTATGAATCATGGCCTCAGAGACAGAATTAGCCCATTCCCGGACATCACAATTTTTACAAAAGGCTTATATAGTGATTTTTTTAAAAATCTTCTCCCAAACAGGAGGGCCTAGAACTTTGATATTTGATATACAGCATCATCTGGTCGACCTCTATCTAGATTGTACAAATTATTGCCCCAGGATTAAAATTAGCCCATTCCCGGATGGCACACGTTTAACATGGGCTTATATAGTTTTCATTCCCTTCAAACATTCACAGAGTGATCGTACCATCATTAGATCTTTCCTTTTGAAATAGGGTCAGATCTGTCAAGAAATAAAACAACATCAATGCAATGAAGTCCACAGATTTCATTGGATTCTTTTCAAACTTTCACAGAATGATTGCAGCATCATTTAGACTGTTGATTTTGACATTGGAACTGATAAGTCAAGTATCACATGAAAAGGGGCCTTATTAATATTTATCATCATTAGATCGTTGTTTTCTAAATTTGGTCCTAAATTTTGTCCTATCTGTCAAGAAACACAGGAAAAGGGGCCTTTTGAAATTTTAATGAAAAAATCCTCATAAACACAATAAGTCCACAGTTTTCATTTGATTTTGCTCAAACTTTCACAAAATCATTATGCCATCATATTGATTATAGCTTTTGAAATTTGGTCCATTCTGCTGTGAAATATAGAAAAGGGGCCTTGTTAGAGTTTAGTAAAAAAATCCTCGTTAACACAAAAGTTTACAGTTTTCATCAATCAAAAACAAAAGTTTTGTTCAAACTTTCACAGAATGATTATACTAACATAAGGATCGTTCCTTTCAAAAGTAGGTCTGATCCTTCAAGTAACACAGAGGGGCCTTATTAAAATTTAATTCAAAATCCTTGTTACAGTTCTCAGTCCACAGTTTTCATTGTATTCTCTTCAAGCTTTCATAGTATGATTGTACCATCATTAGGATTTAGGTTGGTTCTTTTGTATTGAGGGACAGTCTTGGGTTATCTCTCTTGAATACACTCCAGAAATACATTGGTCCCTATCAGTGTTTTACTTCGATTTTATAGTTGGTTTCTTTGCACTGTCTGGGGATTTTATAGTTGGTTTCTTTGCACTGTCTGGTTTTTAGGTCAGCTCTATAATGCAAAGTTTAGAGCAGGAAATGTTCCTTTCATCTTGAAAATACATTTCTATTTTATTTTCAGAACCATAAACTAACACCATTGAGAGATTTGTATTTATAATCAAACTTGAAAATAACAAATAAAAAATTGCAACTTCCCCATACTGAACAAGGATAAAAACAAAGGTAATGAAGTGAAAGGACCAATGTACAATTTGGCACACCTCTGATTTAATGGTAACAGGACAAAGGGAAGATAATACAGGAATGGTCCTCATTGAGCATGATCAATCAAGTATCATGGGAAAGGGGGCCTTCCAAAAATTTCAGTAACAAATTCTTATTAACATAATAAAGTCAACAGTTTTCAGAGGATCATCTTTAAACTTGTACCATCATTATGATCATTCCTTTCAAAAATTTTCCTAATTCCTTCACGGGAAAAGGGCTGTATGAAAATTTCATCAATATCTCCTTCTCAACACAAGATTGTCAGCAGTTTTTATCACATTCTCTTTAAACTTTAACCAAAAGATGGCTTCATCATTAAAATCTTCCTTTTTTAACTGGGACTTAGTTTCACGGGAAAATGGGATTTTTGAAAATTAAAATTCCTGTCTGTACAATCAAGTCCTTAGTCTTTATTTGATTCTCCTCAAACTTTTACAGAATGATTGTATCATCATTAGGATTGTTGCTTTGTGAATTTGGCCTAATCTGTTAAGTATTTCAGGAAAAGGGGCATTGATAAATTTTATAAAAAAATCTTTTTAACACAGCAAACTTTTACAGGATATTTGTATTTTCATCACAATTGTTTCTTTTGAAATTTGGTTTGTTCTGTAAATTATTACGGGAAAAGAGTCTGTATTAACATTTCATCAAAAAAATCCTCATTAACACAATAATCCACACAATTCATTGGATTCTTTTCAAACTTACACAGAATGATTGCAGCATCATTTAGACTATTGATTTTGACATTGGAACTGATAAGTCAAGTATCACATGAAAAGGGGCCTTATTAATATTTTATTTGAATATTCTAGTTAACACAAGAATGTCCATAGACCCTTCAAACTTTCACAGAAGATAATGAAGGTTCATTTTGGTCTGATCCATCAAGTATCATGGGAAAAGGGACCCTATGGAAATATAATTTGAAAATCCTTGTTAACACAATAAAGTTCACAGCTTACATTGGATTCTCTTCAAACTTCCTCAGTATGATTGTATAATCCTGAGGATGGATTCTTTGGAAAATGGGTAAGATACATAAAAGGGGAAACGGGGCCTTATGAGAACTTGATTGAAATATCCTCGTTAATACAACAGAGTCCACAGGTTTTATCAGATATTCTTCAAAGATGCATGAAATAATTGTGGCATCTGAAACACAGGAGAAGGGGGCCTTATAGATTTTCACTCAAAGTTTTCTTGTCCACAATTATTATCAGATTCTCTTTTAAATTTCACAGTAATATTTCAGGGTAAAAACAGAAGTTCTTTTCGCAAATAGAGTGGATCCATCATAATCCACGGGAATAGGGGCCATATGGATTTTCATTCAAATATTCACTTTAAGCAACAAAGTTTATACTAATTACCTGATTCTCTTGAAACTTTCACAGGATGGTTGTAGAGTCAGAAGGAAGGTTCCTCTTCTAAATCTGTCGGATCTGTCTGAAAAAACAGAAAAGAGGCCTTTTTGATTTTCACTCGGATTATTCACCTTTAACCAATAAAGTCATTAATTATTATCTGACTCTTTTGAAACGTTCACATGATGACTGTAGGGTCATAAAGAAGTTTCCTTTCAGATATGGAGTGGATCCATCGGAAAACGTTGGTAGATAGGTGAATTAAGGAGTGTTGCTCAAAAAAATTAAGGGGATAAATTCCAATTTATAATTTCAATATTAGATTTAATTAAGGTAAAACTTGATAGCCTGTAAAGCTTCTCAGGCCCTCATTTCCTCTAAATTTGCTAAGCTCTATTTTCTTGGGGTATAAAGCAGAATAGTATAAGAATGGGTTAAATAACATCTTTCAAATGGCTTGTCTAATCTTGACCAAAATTTGCTGGAACTTTTAGCTCACAACGTCTTGTGGCATCAACATTACAAGTGTTTACACTCAAGAGGCCACAGTCTTGGCCCAATCATCATGAAACTCTGTTAATTCAAAAGCATGATACCTATTGTTTATAGAATACTTCTGTTGGAAAACACAGGAAAAGGGGCCTTAATGACAATTTTTTTGTACACTCTAATGGCAACAGTTTTTGCTCAGTCTTCATGAAATTTGACTTGAATAATTGTTGGGTAATAAGGATGAAGCCTATTGATTATGGAAGGTTATATTGGAAAAAGGGGAAAAGGGGCTTTCATGAAAAATTATTTTTAACACTATAGTAGCCACAATTTGGTCTCTAACTTTTTGAACATTATCCAGCATAAGTATTAGGTCATAATGATGAACCTTATTGAAAATTGGAAGGTTCTATTTGAAAACACTGGGAAAGAGGCCTTGATGACAATTTCTTTGTTGACACTCTAGAGGCCAAAAGATTATGCAGATCTTGAAACTTTTTATAGTTATTTGGCTCAAGTTGCATCACCCCCCCTTTTTTTAGCTCACTTGAGCACAAAGTGCTCAAGGTGAGCTATTGTGATCGCCAATTGTCTGGCGTCCGTCTGTCCATCTGTCCGTCTGTCCATCCATGAACAATTATTAAAAGATCTTCTCCTCCTATACCATAGGGCTTAGAGCTTTGAAATTTGGTACATATCATCACCTATTGACCCTCTACCAAATACTTCAAAGAAATACCGTATTCTGAAAATAAGCCCTTTTTCTGTGTGATCCCTGATTTTACAAAGGAATGAAGAAGGAAATCTTTGAAAATCTTCTCCCAAACCATAAGGCCTAGAGCTTTGATATTTGGAACATATCATTTATTGACCCTCTACCAAAACACTTCAAAGTATTACCGTATTCTGAAAATTAGCCCTTTACAGTGCAATCCCTGATTTTACAAAGGAATTGAGAAGGAAATCTTTTTCAGTCTTCTTCTACCAAACCATATGGCCTAGAGCTTTGATATTTGGTATGTATCATCATTTATTGACCCTCTACCAAAATACTTCAAAGAATTACCGTATTCTGAAAATTAGCCCTTTACAGTGCAATCCCTGATTTTACATGGAAAAAAAAGAAGGAAATATTTGAAAATTTTCTTCTCCAAACCATAAGGCGTAAGGCTTTGATATTTGGTAAGTATCATCATTTATTGGCCTGCTACAAAAATAATTCAAAGAATTACTGTATTCTGAAAATTAGCCTTTTTCTGTGCAATCCCTGATTTTACATAGGAAAAAAGAAGTAAATCTTAAAAAATGTTTTCTCCAAAACCATAAGGCATAGAGCTTTGATATTTGGTACATATCATCATCTATTGACTCTCTACCAAAAAACTTCAAAGAATTACTGAATTCTGAAATTTAGCCCTTTTCTGTGTGATCCCTGATTTCACAAAGGAATTAAATGGAAATCTTTTTAAGTCTTCTTCTCCCAAACCATAAGGCCTAGAGCTTTGATTTTTGCTATGTATCATCATTTATTGACCCTCGACCAAAATACTTCAAAGAATTACCTTATTCTGAAAATAGCCCTTTTCAGTATAATCACTGATTTTACATAGGAAAAAAGAAGGAAATCTTTTAAGTCTTCTTCTCCAAAACCAAAATTCGTAGAGCTTTAATGTTTGGTAAAAATCATCAGCTATTGACCCTCTACCAAAATACTTCAAAGCTACCGTATTCTGAAAATAAGCCCTTTTCTGTGTAATCCCTGATTTCACAAAGGAATTAAGAAGTCAATTTTAAATCTTCTTCTACCAAACAATATGGCCTAGAGCTTTGATATTTAGTATGTATCATCATTTATTGGTTCTATACAAAAATTAATCAAAGAATTACTGTATCCTGAAAATTAGCTTTTTCTGTGCAATCCCTGATTTTACATAGGAATAAAGAAGGAAATCTTTGAAAATGTCCTTCTCAAAAGAACATAAGGTGTAGAGCTTTGATATATGGTACATGTCATCATCTATTGACTCCCTACCAAAATACTTCAAAAAAGTACCGTATTCTGAAATTTAGCCCTTTTTGGTGTGATCCCTGATTTAACAAAGGAATGAAGAAGGAAATCTTCTTCTCCCAAACCATGAGGCCTAGAGCTTTGAAATTTGCTATGTATCATCACATATTGATCCTCTACCACAATACTTCAAATAATTACCGTATTCTGAAATAAGCCCTTTTCTGTGCAATCCCTGATTTTATTAAGGAATTGTGAAGTAAATCTTTGAAAATTTTCTTCTCCCAAACCTTAAGGCCTAGAGCTTTGATATTTGTTACAAATCATCATCTATTGACCCTCAACCAAAACACTTCAAAGAATTACCTTATCACGAAAATTAGCCCTTTTCTTTGTGATCCCTAATTTTACAAAGGAATTAAGAAGGAAATCTTTGAAAATCTTCTCCCAAACCATAAGGCCTAGTGCTTTGATATTTGGTATGTATTCTCACCTCTTGACCCTCAACCAAAATAATTCAAAGAATTGCCATATTCTAAAAATTAGCCTTTTCTGTGCAATCCCTGATTTCACAAAGGCATTGGAAAGGAAATCTTTAAAAATCTTCTTCTCCCAAACCATAAGGTGAAGAGTTTTGATATTTGGTACAAATCAACATTTATTGACCCTCTACCAAAATACTTCAAAGAATTACTGTACTCTGTAAATTAGCGCTTTTCTTAATGATCCCTGATTTTACATAGAATAAAAGAAGGAAATCTTTGAAAATCTTCTTCCCCAAACCATAAAGCCTAGAGCTTTGATATTTGGTACATATCATCATATATTGACCCTCTACCAAAATACTTCAAAGAATTATCATACTCTGAAATTAGCCCTTTTCTTTGTGATCCCTGATTATACAAAGGAATAAAGAAGGAAATCCTTGAAAATCTACTTCTCCCAAACCATAAAGCATAGAGCTTTGATATTTGGTACATATCATCAGCTATTGACTCTCTACCAAATTACTTAGAAAAATTAGCCCTTTTCTGTGCAATCCCTAATTTTAGTTAGGAATGAATAATAATATCTTTGAAAACCTTCTTCTCCTAAACCATTAGGCCTAGAGTTTTATACTTGGTATGTATTGATGTCTATACTTCAAAGCATTACCATATTTAGGAAATTCGTGCTATATGGTGGGATCATCAATATACCTAGGATTAAAAGAGAAATCTGTAAACATCTTCTCCAAAATAATTAGACAGAGGGCTTTGCTATTTTGTTTATATCATAAAGCCTTGAACCATCATACTCAGGGGAGCAATTTAGGACCATCATGGTCCTCTTGTTTTAAATAGTACTTTTATCAGCAGATGACTCGGTGAGCTTGGTCCATATTTTATATATGTAGTTAGCCGTGAAATTTGCTAAAATAATTGGAACCCACGAAAACTTTTCTTGCCATTGACACAGAGGTGAAGTATCAGGGGAGGGGGGGGGGGGAGCTGGAATATAACCTTCGTACCCAGATACCCTTGATAGGTGGCATGAAGCGTTATTTAATCGAACTAGAGCTTTGTTGTGTTTTAAGAGATTAATTAGTTATATTTAGGATCCATCTTCGAAATGAAAGCCCGTAATACTAATATTTAGTATGTGTCATCTTCTCGTGGACCTACTATCTTTGTTCAGGGGTCGTTTTGTTTTGGGGGTGGGGGACCGGGGGAGGAGAAACATTGTTTTGTCCTACTTAATGTCCGCACGTAAGTTTAATGATGTTTCGGTGTTTTCAAAGAACATTTTTGGTCCTCATATGGATAAAATGACTTTATAAATTACTCAAAACCAACAGAAATACGATTGTTATTTTCAATATAGGAATTATTTCATGTATCCATTTACATGACAACGCGGTTTCTTAAGCAATACTGTCTAAAAGCCAATCATATTAGACTTAACCTGCTTAACTCATTCCCAAACAAAAAAATAAATAAATAAGACAGAATGGTCCAAATTCAAAGAGCCTGCAGACGACAAAACAAAGTTGTTGTAAATAGAAAATACGGTCAAATGAGTTTGAAAACAAGTGTGTGTCACGAGCAGTTTCTTCTTTTCCTAATATGTTTTCTATAGCTCTTTTTCTTTGGCGCGTGAATCTTCAGGGTTGTGCCGTAATGGGTTATAATGAAAACAAACATAATAAAGAAACTAACATTGAAGCATCAATTCAAATAAACAGTTTTAATAATAACAAAAGGTCATACTTGATCCATTCCCTCACGATGAGGCTTTTTGACGCCTTTAAAAAAAAAACAATTAGGAAACATTTGTGTCAAATGAAGAAATTACTTGTACCAAGCAATTTCTTCATTTTGACAATGTTTTCTACCCAGAAAATTTCAAAAGATCTAAATTTTCATTAACTTTAAATTGTGGTCTGCAAATTCTTCCAATATTTGAAGCAGTCTCAAATTTTGCCGTCTGGTAATGGGTTAAATAACATTCGTTTCTCCCACATCTAGCAAAGTTTTCATTCTTCTCGTGATTTTAATATTTTAGCAGATTTTTTTTTTGTTGTTTCGTATATATGGCCAGATCGCGTCTACAGTCCGAATTAGAACTGAGGTTCTAGGAGAAACATCATTACACTTATGTTCCAATATTGTAATTAAACCCTATACGAGATGATAAAATTTGTAGTTGATATTTTTTTTAATGTTCTCCTTTTTGGATAATGAAGAAATTTCTTCATTTTCCACAATGTTTTATTCCCAAGCTTTTTCTTCAGGAGTGCAAAAAAGGATTGTGTGGAAATGATTTATTCAAATATTTAAGAAATTTAATCAATTGATTTGAACTTTTTACATAGTTTTGTATTTGTTTTTCAAGATTATTTATGTTCATACAACTATTACAAGTACACTTGTAATTATGAAACATAAACTAAATCTTCTTTTATAAACTATCCTTTTTATGACCACATTGCTATTACTATTTTTACTATTATGATAAAATGTCGCCATTTAACCATTTTTGATTTATAACCTTATTGCCTAATATGACGCTAGCGTGTTTCATAACCTCACAAACTGATATGGAACCATACATATCTGAAATTCCTTAATTTAAGAGATGAAGAGAACATTTTTTTTTCACGAAGAAACAAAACTAGTCACACTTCGCGTATTCATATGTAAGGGATTAGTTTATTCGTTTCATCCTCCATTAAAACAAAAATATTCTATTCATTTCTTCTAACTCAATGACACCAAGAGGGTGGGGTGGGGGGACATAAAAGATTGATGTATTTTTATGAAACTATTTTGCATACAAAATAGCTGTGTGCTCAAATTTTGTTCATGGAGGTATCATTATTTTTTCTGACTGTTAGAACGATCGTTTTTAATGGACGAAACTAACAATTAGATTATATCTAAATGACGGTAAGAATAAAAAAATACATGTGCATTTTTTATTCAAGCTCAGGCACTTCGCATGACCCAGCATTGATATCGCAAACAGAGACATGCTCGGAGAAAATGCAGTCAAAAGTAATAATTTGAAAAGAGTATTGTGAAGTAGCTTTTATTTTAATGGTGATAACGGTGATAGGCCCAAATGATTAAAAAATAACATTGATATACGTTTTTTTTAAAAAATAATCTTATAATTTATTCAACCCTATGACTCGTTTGTATAATAACAGTAGGCTATCATAGAGATTGAAGAACAAAAGAAACAGAGATCTTAGATCGTATACACTAAGCTAACTAAGCTAAGATCTGGTCAAATCACACTTACCAAGAACTAAATAACAACGAGAGGCGATTCTAACAAATGTCCGTGATCTTTCCTTTTTGAGCTATCATGCTGAATCCGGATCAAGATTAGCCTACCATCTAAGCAAGCGCGCTTAATCACTTCCGTGAACGGGTATCGTGCAGACACACTTCGCTGTTGCAAGGCAGGAGGCAGAACACGACAGAAGTTGATATAGAATAAAAGTGAAAGAACAGGAGTTTATAAACTAAAAGCTTTTGAGAAATTGAAGAAATTGCTTAAAATACCATAACTAAAACCTTATGCTTTTCGAACTCATTCCAATGAGTTCGAACAACATGGGATCTAGCAAGAATTATGCAATGATTTATGAAGGTGCAAGCAAATCGATCCACGGTAATCATATCTCAACTAGAGGCGCTTGATCGTCTGATTCGCCAAAATCACCCGAACTTGCTCATTAGAAAGGTAAGTTAGTTTTCTTTTACGTGGGAGGCAATACCTATTGAATGAAGGAAAGACATTTACTTTAAGGGAGGCAATTTTCTTTTATGTAACAAATATTCTAAATCAAGCAGTGTTGGTTATTTCCCTTGTATCACAACGTAATTTCAACCTGAAAGTTTGCCTATCCTCGTAAGCTTTGTTATCAAACATATTAAAACTTTTTCAAAAAGTTCTGATAGAGGATCGCAGAAAGATCATTCATGAGAAATGTGTTTGTAAACCATCCTCGGGTTTCATAGAACAAGATTTTTTTATGTTCATCATATACGGACATATGCACCGTCCATAAAGCCCTTTCTTAAACCCAGGCAATTTCACCAAAAGACGATTCCTGTGAAATTTGGTTGAAATCCATCGAGTGGTTTCTGAGAAGATTTTCAAAGTTTTTGCTTACAAACCAGAAATAAACATTAGCCCCTCTCCCATAATTGATGTGTTTTGTCCCTTTATTTCTAAAATCTGATCAAGTGTCACCAAAGGATCATTTCGGTGAAATTCGGTTGAAATCCATTAACTTGTCTCTGTGAAAAACGAGTTTCAAGGTTTTTAGCTATATACCATAATTTGCTCCTTCCATAAAGTCATGCTTTTAATCCAACCAATTTATCCAAGGAATTTGGTTAAAGGTCACCAAAGAAAATTGGTTTGATTAGGTTCAGTCCTTTCTTAGATGTTTAAATCAAAAGTTTACGAACGCACACTCGACGGACACAACGGCATGACAATAACTCGCTGGCTTTCAACCATTGGAGCTAAAATGTATTGAGCGTTGCACCGATTCAGTGACCACTTTTTGCCATCTCTTGCGTAGGCGCTTAAGTTTTACTGAACATATAGGAATTAACGTAGGAGGGGCGATCTGAAACCGAATTAGGTATCAATAAATAACCGTTGCGTTGTTCTTAAATGTTGTTATAGAGGCTTAGCCTTTCAGTAGTCCCAATACTTCGGCTACAAAGACAACACTATCTAATTATGACCGATTCTCACCTTCCGACGAGAAAGAATCAAATTTCGATGACTTGGCTATTTTGACATGTATTTGGCCCACTTTTCAAATGCTGATAAAAACTAATGTCAAATAATATTCCCAGTCTAGTTCTAACAATGTGGTCGACGATCGTGTACATTTTTCGTCTGGTAGAGTTGACATGTATCAAACTACCGTTGGAAGTTTTACATCTGCTGATAGCACGCTACCATGCACCTACCCATCAGTTCTACGTGGATAATATGAACAGCGTAATGTATGATACACCATTTTCTGAAAAGGATTATATAGATTCAGTGTACTCAAAAGGCTTTCTCAGACAGTGGTACCGGAGCAGGTAGATATGTCAAATTGATTTGATGGTTTGCTGGTCCCGCCCACTGACTCCGCTGGCACCGCTCACTGAACTTCGACAAGAGGTTCGACTTCGGTAATAAACAGTGTTATCTTACAAAATTCATAACCAGAACCATGTAAAAAATAGTATAGCTGGTTGATGACTTAAATGTCGTAACTGCAGCTCACATAAGCAGTAGTTACGACGTTTAAGCCGCCAAACCTAGCTACGATAACGTAACCCTCTTTCTGGTAATCTTTGGGCTGACAAGGATTATCGCCAACAGATTATGAGAAAGAGAGCCACGTAATCGCAGCTATACGCCAAACCAATAAAAATGGTTCACCTAAATGTTGGAGTCCAAACTTTACTCCCTATTTAAATGAATTATTTGATTTGATTGGTCGACCGATCCTTTGATCATCAGTCGCGATCCGTGTGAAATGGCAAATTGTCGCATTCTATGGAAGAAAAGAAAGAAAATCAATTGATCAATTGTATTTTTCCGTTCGGAGGCGCCATATTTTTTCAAACATGCTTCTAAAGTGCAAAACACTTCGGCATCCAAGATGGGAGTTAGATCTTCATGGATGGCGAATTCAACTCGCTCTCAACGAAGTAAAAGTAAAATAGAATCGTCGGTGCGCGAGCAGAATTTCGTAACTAGCTGCTTTGTTAAAGGCTGTATGTAAGACAGTTTGCTCGCGCGCCGACAGACGAAATGTTAATCCATTAAATTATTTCCTCGGTCGAAAACGCCATATTTATCCCCAACATGCTTTAAAAATGTATTTGTTTGCACGTGACATTTTCCAACATTCACATGTTCGCCAAGTAAAGAATAAGATAAGCCCATATTTGTCCGGTCTGATCAGTTTCTTCAGTACACGGTCTGTAGATAGCTACTGACTCAAGGTTTCTTTAGACGGCTAATAAATATTTCAAGTGCACTGAGTGACTGTTCTGGCTGCTCAGTGTCTGCACCCCACGCCCGCTCCAAGTTTATATCACTACAAACCACATCATAGATACAGTTTTTGTATGATATTCCCACACAAAAACGTTTTTTGACAATTTTAAGAAAACTGTTCTGGAAAACATTGTTGAAAGTGAAGAAATTGCTTTTTACAAGCAACTTCTTCATTATCAACACAGATTTCCTCTTCAAAAGAGAAAAGATTAAGTATTTATTCAACAAAAATTATCGTCTGCTACTTCTCTCAATTTGGACCAGTCTAACATTTTGTTGTGTGGGAATTGGGTATCAGAGGGCCTAAGTGCACAGTATTTGATCAGAAGCATTTCGCCGAGAAAAATGAAACACAAAAAATTCGTTTGAGGTTGATTAACCCCAAGCCCATTACCAGCCGATAAAAGTTTAGATTGAACAAAATTGAAGAATTTGAAGACGACATTGCAAAGTGCCGTAATTTTGTAAAATGTGATAAAAAAAATGGAGGATTTAGTCGTTACCAGCAAGTTCTCATTGCTTCACGATTATTTCAAAAATTATTTTTCCCAGGGTATCAAAATGGAGGCTTCAGCTAGTTTAAGTCATGAAAGTTTAAAATAACGCACATGCAGAAAAAACAGAGGTATGCGCTTAAAACTAACGTGTGTGCGATCGAAGATTGAGAAACTTCCTGTCGAACTTTGTCGAAGCTCGGTGGACGAGGACAGCGGTCCATTTATTCTTGATTCACAGCTCTCATCATCAATGTAAATGGGGCTCAGAATGAAGAGGCAATTGCAAACGATTTCCTCTTAAAGTTTCCTTTTTTTGTAAGCTTCACTGGCTGAAAACCAGCGAGCTATTGTCATGGCTTTGTGTTCGTTGTTTGTCCATCCATGAACTTTTACTTTAAAAAAATCTTCTCTTCGGAAAGTAGCAAACAGAATTCAACCAAATTTCACTGAGATGATCCATGGGTGAGCCAATATCGGGTTCCTTCAAAGAAATGTTGACTTGATGAAAAAAAAAAAAATGGCTTTAATGGGCCGGGCTAATATACATATATGGTGAAAACTTTGAAAATCCTCTGCTCAGAAACCAGTTGATAGATTTCTATCGAAACACCTTGTGTGACCTTTTATCAGATTATAAAAAGAATTTTGAGTGGACGTAAAATATGACTTTAATAGCTAGAGCTTAGTTCCATGGTATATAGTGAAAACTTTATAAACAATCCTTTTTCTCGGAAATCAGTAGATTGATTTTAACCAAATTATCTTTTGGAGACCAATTATCAGATTTTTTCAATGAATTTTATTGGATAAAAAACTTGACTTTTATGGGGTGGGGAAACTTATGTCTATATATGGCGTATACTGAAAACTTTGAAAATCTTCTCAGAAGCTTGTTAATGGATTTCAACCAAATTTTACAGGAATGATCTACAGGTGACTCTTTGTCAGATTTCATCATGTATAACAATGGTCCGTTGAAAAAAACATGGCATTTATGGTAGCGAAAATTTTATACTGTGAAAATTTTGTTGATGCCTTTTATTTGACTCCATAAAAGAATTTTACATAACTTGACTTTTTGTAAAAAAAAGTGAAAATTTTAAAATACTTCTCTAGAACTATTTAACAGAATTTAGTGGCAAGATCTATTTGCCAGATATGTGGAATATGATTCAGTGTATATTGAATTCCCGAAACCACATTTTGCTTAACAAGTACATTAACCCATTCCCACTCAGTGACACTTTTAGACGCCCCCAAGATAAAAAGCTTTTGAAAACATTGTGGAAAATGAAGAAATTGCTTGTTACAAGCAATTTCTTCATTATCCACAATGTTTTCTACCTCAAAAGTAAAAGAAATCCAAAATTTCATAAGCTTTAAATTGTCGTCTGCAATGCCTTTCAATTTGGACTAGTCTTAAATTTTGCCATCTGGTAATGGGTTAGGGCCTTTGGAGCGATACATGCGCTCAAGCACCATTCAGAAAGCGCGTATGCAGGCCAAGTCTGTCGATGAACTAGTAGACCCACTATCATCTGCATAGCATTTCTAAACTGAATACGGATAAACACTTTGATCTGACTGCATAAGTGAATAAGTGATAAAATGATATAATGATCAGTTTGTTTGTTTGAATGGGGTTTTACGCCGCTTTCAACAATCTTTCAGTTAAATCGCGGCGGCTGGAGCACCTAACAATGGATTCTTGGTATTTCTTACACCAGTACCGCCATCACATCCCTTCCTAGCCTCCAGCTGCTATCCCACATAGGTCTACGATTATCGACCCATTGGTAGGAGATAAATAGTCGGAAAGGATGAGTGCCGCCGTCGGGGATCGAACCCGGGACCTCTAGATTGACAGTCCGAAGCGCTACCAACTGCGCTATGACGTCGGCTACTATAATGATCAGGTAAGATTTTCAATACCCTACAGATATGCATTAAAAAATCAAATACACGTGCCGTCAACATTATGAGGAAATGCTGCTTTCGTCTTCAATCCAGTTCTGTTGATACCATGAAAGAGGTGTAATGCAGTTTTGCTTACAATATTTCAGATATTTGGATTTGTCGAAATCTGCTAAACTAGGACACATAGCTCCAAACCCCTCAGTGCAGTCCGTCGATACACTGGTCATCAAGAAGTTACTGGACTTTCAGAAGCCGTCAAGACCCTTGGTTATAAACTTCGGTAGTTGTACATGACCTCCGTTCATAGCGAAACTCTTCCGATTTAACCAGATTGTTGAGGAGTTTCGCACACAAGCTGATTTCGTCATCGTTTATATAGAGGAGGCGCATGCCAGTGATGGATGGAAGTTCGACAACAATTACGACATCTCTAATCACGTGACTGTCGCAGACCGCCGTAAAGCGGCCTTACAGCTCCAAAAATTGAAACCTAAATGTGAAATTGTCATGGATACAATGGCCAACGACGCCAACAAAATGTACGGTGGTCTTTATGAACGACTGTATATTGTTTTGGATGGGATCGTTGTATATGAAGGTGAAAAGGGTCCTATTGGGTATAAAGTGGAGGAAGTGCATGATTGGCTATATAAGCACATAAATTCATAGTTAACCTATTACCACACAAGCCCCTCGTGAGAAAAGCTTTGGAAAACATTGTGAGAAATTAAGAAATTGCTTGTATCAAGCAATTTCTTCATTATCCACAGTGTTTCTATCCAAAAAGACTAAAAAAATCCATCAACTTTGCAGCTTCTTTCAATTCGGACCAGTCTAAAATTTTGTTGTGTGGGAATGGGTTAATACCATTTCAGAATCATAATTGTAGAACATTGTCGGATTTCAAAGTTCACTTTTGATCGTAATCTACATTAAGATTGGCCTATAATTTTTTAATTAACATCCGCAATCCTCCAATTCACCATCTATTAACAATTTCCTGTTTTTTGAAAATTTAGACTGGTCATAATCTAAAGAAATTGCAGATAATAATGAAAATTGGGAGCAGTTTGAAATGAAACTTATTTTATGTGATAGAAGAAATTGTGGGTAAAGAAGAAATTGCATGTTATAAGCATGTTATAAGCAATTTCTTCTTTTTCCACAATGTTTTTCGAGGTACAAAATCACACGGACATGAAATGCTGTTTGTGCAGGAAAGGGTTTATATAGAAAATTAGAAGATATGGCCTGGACAAGAACTGGACACATAAATTCCTGCCTCATCCAAAACACAGACCAAGACAGAAGGAACTCTATTCCTGTCACCGTTATATGGCGGGGCAAACAAAGGCTAGACTAGAAATACATTCATATTCTATTATATTTCACTTCTTCTTGTATGACTGAATAATTCTTAAACTAAGTGAATTATTCATGATATGGTTCGAGAAAAGTGAATGTGTAAATACTGTGGAATCCTTTTAAAAGCAACACCAATTTGTCAGAACTTTTGTTGCAATTAACCAGAAAATGCTATTAAAAGGAGCTACTTGTTCTTTAAATCTAATGTTTTGCATTAAGTCAGTTGCAACTAACCCTTTCCTGTTTTTGAAAATTTTAGACCTGTCCAAATTCAAAGGTTTTGCAGACGATATTTTGAAGTGGATTTAATTTGAATAATAACCATCCAATAGGGTAGAAAACATTGTGGAAAAAGAAGAAATTGCTTGTTACAAGTAATTTCTTCTTTTACCACAATGTTTTCTCAAGTTTAAAATAACAGCAATGTAAAATCCTGTGTTTGTACAGGAAAGGGTTAAGCAGTGAATTGCTATTATCAGGATTGCAGTTAAGAGGATTCCACTGTGCTACAAGAGCTGTCATGGGACACATAGTTGACAGTATTGGTGTATTCTAGCCTTTTGTAATCTTGAAAGCTTCAGCTTGAGTATAAATCATCCGTTATCCAGGAAAACCTGCCTAAATGATGCAACATTATGACGTTGGAAAATTCCAATATTTTGATGACATCACAATTGTCTGAATATTGCTACGCCACTCAAGAAAAAGGTTTGGAATATACATTGTGGAAAATGAAGAAATTGCTTTTTGACTGATGTCTGCTACTTCTTTCATTTTGGACCATTCTAAAACTTTGTGTTCTGGAAACTACTTAACCCATTCCAACACAGAAAAATTTTAGACTAGTCCAAATTGAAAAAAGCTGCAGACGACAATCTCAAGTTGATGGTATTTTAATTTTTATTTGTCTTTTTGGATAGAAAACAATGTGAAAAATGAAGAAATTGCTTGTTACAAGCAATTTCTTAATTTTCCACAATGTTCTCTAAAGCTTTTTTGTTGAGGGGCGTAAAAAGGAGTGCTTGTGCAGGAATGGGTTAAATGGATTGGTTTTAAAGATACTGACATTTTTATTCAAATTAGTGACTCAGAAAGATAGTTTACTTTAAAATTTGAAATAAGAAATCAAATAAATGAGGAAGATTTTCCTGGATAACAGATCAAATGTAAACTGACAATGGAATTCAAAACTGTTATTGCTAATGACTAAATGAAATTATAACAACAACAACAAAAAAACAAAAACAGAAAAGAAGAAATAAAAAGAACAGAAGGCTGAGGAACTTATTGGAAATTAGAGAAATAAATTTTTACAAGCCATTCTCAGAGGATAAGAGGGGGTAACAGCAGCCGACAAACCTTATTTCTCAGTGTAACCCTATGTTGTGTGTACTCATTTGAATCATATCACCGAGGTGATTCAAATGAGTACTTACAACATAGGATTTATGGCAGTATTGGTGAAATGTTTAACCCATTCCCACTCAGTGACGCCTTTAGACGCCCCCAAGGAAAAAGCTTTGAAAAACATTGTGGGAAAGAAGAAATTGCTTGTTACAAGCAATTTCTTCAATTTCCACAATGTTTTCTACCCAGAAATGTGAAAAAATTAAAAGTTTCATTCACTTTAAATTGACGCTGCAACTCCTTTCAATTTGGACCAGTCTAAAATTTTACCATCTGGTAATGGGTTAATTTGAAATATGAATTACGTCCTCTACCTGTAGCTCTGCATTCTGTTTTCTATGTCTATCCTGCTGTCATAGGTAAGCGGAAGGAAAATATAGAACTTGATACTTCTTTGAACTTTTTTTCAGTTATATATACATTTTAATTTGTAGTTTCTAACATTTGTTACACAATGTAATAGTCATATAAACCAACCGGTGATATTTGGAGCACTTTCAACAATAAAAAAACATTAACCTTAATCCGTATTTTATCAATTTTGTCTTAACTTCTGGTCCTTGTAATTGGATATGCTCAACCCATTACCACTTAATCTCATACCTTTAAGCATCTTAGAAAATGTTATAAGGAAAACATTCAGGAATGAAGAAATAGCCTGTAACAAATAATTTCTCAATTCTCACAATGTTTTCTATCCTGTATGGCACTTATTCTATAATATAAATGCACTTTAAAATATTGTATGAGACATCTTTCACTTTGACTAGTCTAAAATTTTGTTGTCTGGTTATTGGTTAACAGTTATCAGATGGTTTTCAGCTTGGCTTTGCTGGTTTAAAAGCTGACAAATTTTAAAATTGTCTAAATTCAAAGGAGTTGCATGACAGATTTCAAAATGCGTACAAATCTGAAATAAGTAGCACAAAATTATTTAAGATAGAAAACGTCTCTGTAGCAATTTCTCCTTCCTAAGCAATGTTTTCAAAATATTAGTGTCAAATGAAAGAACTGTTTGAAAATGGGTTTAGAGATTCTAAAATCAAATCTAGGACTATAAGCGCCTATAATCAAGCCACCTGAAAATTTAGCATTACCGCAACACTGGATAAAGATCTAGTTAGAAAAACATTTCGGAAATGGAGAAATTGCTTCCTTTGCCATAATGTTTTCTACACTTTATTAGACATAATTTTTATCTTTTACACAATTGTTATTTGCAACCTCTTTGAATTCAGAGCAGTCTAAAAATTTTAATTCTGGTGATTGGTTAACCCTTTCCTGTTCAATTGCTGGTTTTACGACCCTGTATTTTTATATTTGGGAAAAAATAGTGGAAAAAGAAGAATTTGCTTGTAACAAGCAATTTCTACTTTTTCCACAATATTTTCTACCCTAGTTAATGATTATTTATCAACTTTAAATTGACGACTGCAAAACCTATGAATTTAGACCAGTCTAGAAATGTGTATTCTGGTAATGGGTTAAGCATCAAACCCCGCAGGTTGTTCTATAGACGACTCTCCCTCCATTATCGCACTTCTATTTTGATCCTCCATATACACCGGATTAGACACCCCCTCTACCTCCCGCTCTTTGTTTTCACCAGATTTCGACTTTGAAAAATGAGCTTTAAGTTTAGAAAGAGTCACTCGACCATCCGTTGCAGGTACTGGTGGGGGAGCATTTGGATCGTTCATATCATTCTGTACAAGAACTTTCTTTATTTCCCCTTTTGGTTTCATTCTTCTGGATACAATGTACCACACTCCCACTGCTATGATGGCAATTAGGATAATGATAATAGTCACTGACACAGCAATGATGATGCTATTACCAGACTGCATGACATCAAGTTCTCTACGAGACTTGGATTTAACTGGTTCTATGGTGGTTGTAGACACTGTTGGGGTGTAGTTACCTGGCAAACAGAAAATAATAGGTATAAATTATGATTTACAGTTAAACCAGTTTCTTATAAATACCCCCCCCCCCCCCAACACACACACACTTCTGAACTAGTGGCCAGTATATATATTCAAAAGCATGCAATCATGTAGAAAATAATTTCAAAAGTCTATTCTTTTTTTCCCAAAATAAAACCTATATTTTAGGCGACCCATAAAACCTTTTTTTAATCAATCAATCACCAGAAAAACCAGCAATTTGAAACATTTAGAAAAACAATTTTGTTAAAGGAGGAATAGATTGTAAGAAGAAATTTCTCCTTTTGCCAAAATGTTTTCTATCGTATTTGACATGCAATTTTCAATCCAAAATACTCTTTGAATATCAGCTGAAACCTCTTCAGATTTCTACTGGTCCAAGGTTTTGATATAACCTAATCAATTAACCCATTCCTACACAATGATAACTTTTGCGCCCCTTAAGGAAGAAAATCAGGAAAACATCCTTGTAACAAATGTTTTACAGATGAAAATCTGAAGTGGATGTTATTTGAAACATAACCATTCAGTTGGGTTGAATATACTGTAGGAAAAGAATAAATTGCTTGTTACAAGCAATTTCTTCTTTTTCTACAATGTTTTCTCATTTATAAAATCAAGGTAACGTAAAAACGAAAAAAACAGGAAAAGGTTGTAGGAAATCTAGACAAGTCTCTTGATGAAGGACCTTTTATATAATATCAAAACAGTATTGTCTTAACCCTTTCCTGGACAAACCCGGGATTTTATACTTGGGAAAACATTGTGGAAAAAGGAGAAATTGCTTGTCACAAATAAGCTGTAGTTACGACATTCAAATGACAGATAAGGCTATCTGATATCAAGGTCAAATATTCTATAGGAAGCACTTAGCATGGCTAGGGATCCACCAATTTTGTAGAGCACAACCATTATGAAGGCAAGCCTGCATCTGAGATTTGGTCCCCTTACATCCTAAATTATCTCACCACTCTGGACCTTTGTGACTTACCTGTACAAAATACCCCAGCATCTTCTCCATGGTTACAATTCTGTACAGCATAACTATTATGGGGGCAATCCTGTATCTGAGATTCGTTCCCCTTACATCGTAAATTGTCTAACCACACTGGACCCTTACCACGACCAAAATATGCACCTGTAAAAAGTTTGAAATTTGTTCTCATGGTTCTATTTTCAAACAATCTAGGCATATACTTACTTTAAGAAAACATTAACCATAGAGGATCAAAATAGAAATAATGATGTTTGACCCTCAAGTTGTCTTTCTTTAAAAAAAAAAAGCAAGATAAAGAAAGAAATGACTTCCAAATTTTATTATTTCCTTTACTATTATCAATTTTCTCAGAAAGTTAATTGTATTTCACAATTTATCTATGAATGTTTAGGTATGTGAATATTTCAGGTGTTTAAACAGACTTCAAGATTCTAGCACAAACAGCAATTTTGATTTCAATTTTGAATTCAGCTTTTTTAGTATGTGAAATAAAGGAATCTCAAACTTTAATGAAAGATGATCTACTCCAGAACTTTATGTAAAGATATAGTTATAAGTTTGTATTTCAAAAACCAAATTGCTATCCCCTATATTCATAGCAGGGCAGTCTTGATTTGAAAGGAATAGGTTATAGACCTTTGACACCACGCCCCTCAGCGAATCCCATTTGTCTGCAAACGACAGATGCATCTGTATCCCCCCAATAATCATCACAGACGGTGCCCCACTGTTCAGCCCCAGACAGATACACTTCTACACGACCATATGTGGGGTTGTTTTCAGCATTTACCAATCGTATATTTGTCACCTCTGAAAGCAAAAGTTAAATGTTTTCATGATTAATATTTGCCTTGTGACTGAAAATTAAAATGTCTTCTGTTCATATTTTCTTTTTACATTAAACACAAGAGTATCCAACTTGTATGAATGACTAATGGTCCATTGTTGGTTGCTTGATAGACTACAACAGTTTCTAACAACTAGAGTGGTTGTCCAATAACAATCTTGTGCTGAACTCCCAAATATCTGCAAAAAATCATATATATTGAGCTGTTATTAAATCATCTATATCTCCCTCACCGCAAGAGAGCTTGACAAAAACGTATTACAGGTATTCCCTTCAATGTTCAGAAACATCTTTTGATAGTGAACAGTTTCAGATAAATAACTAGAGTTATAACCGAGATAATAGTGATTTCAACATTGTTTGAACGAAGATAATTTGCAAAAAGCTTTTGCAATGCCTACAAACGTTTCGAGAGACAAATAAGCTAAAATGAGCTTTTGCTCTTAAGTGTAAAAACGCCTCCATGAAATATACCGGTACATCTATATGAAATAGTATACGGTTACTGGATTTTCTACCACTTAAGCCATTCCCACACGATCCCCTCTTTTTATGCCCCTCACAAAAAACTTTGGAAAACATTGTGGTAAATTAAGAAATTGCTTATTACAAGGAATTTCTTAATTAACCATGTTTTCCAAAAAGGTTTTTAAAATTTCTATCAACTATAAATTGTCATTTGCAACTTCTTTCAATTTGAACCAGTCTAATTTTTTGGTAATGTGTTAAACAATTTCGGAATGGTTTTACAATTGTTGTGAAATATAAAAGTCAGACTTACCTAATTGTCTGTCAAAGCATCTTGCAGCAGCATCATGTGATCGGGTTCTACATAGTCCCGCGTAAACTCCTTCCATTTCGTCTGAACTATTAAACCCTGTATGACGACACTCCAACACACTACGTTCATCACCCTTACACGAGACACGTGTAAACCACAATGGTCCTTTCACATGACCATATCGAGCTCCAACAACTTCCAACCCATCTACATAACCAATGTTACGACAAAATACACGAGCATCTCGTGAGTCCCACAACCAGTCACAAATTCCACCCCAGACTCCGTTATACTTCATCTCTACACGGCCTCGATCTCCCTCACCTCCACCTAGTCGGAACTCTAAACCTTAAAATGGACACATGCACATGAAAAGCTTCCCTTAGCTGAACCCTTTTCATGCTGAATAAAATTTTCCAAACAATTGCTTTCAAAATAAACCCATATTATGCTGAACCCTGAATATTCTTACTTTGGCAGGAGGCATAGACTTAAGTCAACCTGCATCTTAGCCTAAACCACCTGTTTGGAATTTTAATTTCAGGGTTATAAATAGAATTAATTAACAAAAAATGTGACCCACGATATAAGGTCTTCCAGTGCTTTTAGCCCTTTAATTTTTATGCAATTCTGATCAAGGATTTTGTTCAGCATGACAAGGATTAAGCCATTCCAACTCAATCCCTCCTTTTTACGCCCCTCAAGAAAAAACTTTGGAAAACATTGTGGAAAATGAAGAAATTGCTTGTGTCAAGCAATTTCTTCATTATCCACAATGTTTTCTATCCAAAAAGATGAAAAAAATTCAAAATTCCATTAACTTGAAATTGTCGTCTGCAGCTCCTTTCAATTTGGACAGGTCTAAAATTCCACTGTGTTGGAATGGGTTAAAGGGCTGACAGTGCTGAATGCACTAATTGTAGATAACTAATTATTTTGAAGATTCATCTCATTAGCAACTCTGGCATAATAGAAACAAGCAGACAGTGTAGAATAAGATCAGACAGAAATTATGTGCAGGCTGACCTTTGTCTATACCTCCTGACAAAACAGGAATATTTCAGGTTCAGCATGACAAGGTTTAACCTTTTCCTGTTTTAAATTTTTTTAGACCTGTCCAAATTCAAAGGTTTTGCAGACAAAAATTTATTGTGGATTTAATTTGAAAAATAAACATTCAGTAAGGTAGAAAATATTTAGGAAAAAGAAGAAATTGCAATTTCTTCTTTTCCCACAATATTTTCTCAAGCATAAGCTTTGAAGGACGTAAAAACAAGTGATTGTACAGGAAAGAGTTAAAAACTTTATTAAAAGATCTGTAACCAAATACCAGTGTGATTATTTTGACATTTACTGGGGACCAAGATTGCTACAATCAATATCTCCTTTTTCTACAATGTTACTCAAGTATAAAATCACAGCAACTTAAAATACCATGTTCGTCAATGACAAAAATAAAATCTAAATTTTTACAAAATTTCTACAGAAAAAGCATAAATATGTAGGGACAAGGCCATAGCACAGTTGGTAGCTTGTCTGACTCCTAATCATTGGGTCCAGGGTTCGATTCCCGGTCGCAGTATATATCCTTTCCAACATTAGTCTCCCACCAATTGGTGGATAATCGTAAACCTAAGTGGGATGAGCAGTCAGAGGCTCGGAAAGGATGAAGTGGTAGTACTGGTGTGAAAAATACCGGGAATCTATGATATGGTGCTCCAGGCACAACAATGTGACTGAAATACTGTTAAAAGTGGTGTCAAAGCCCATTTAACCCATTCCAACACAGCAAAATTTTAGACTGGTCCAAATTGAAAGAAGCTGCAGACGACAATTTCAAGTTGATGGAATTTTGAATTATTTCGTCTTTTTGGATAGAAAACATTGTGGATAATGAAGAAATTGCTTGATACAAGCAATTTCTTCATTATCCACAATGTTTTCCGAAGTTTTTTTCTTGAGGGGCGTAAAAGGAGGGATCGAGTTGGAATGGGTTAAACAAACAAAAAAGGTTTCACTGTATAGGAAAACTAACAAACCTGTGTCATTATAACAGAAAGCTCCAGCTCTGTTAGAGTAGAAATCACACCCAGTCTCCACTGTCCATGGTTTATGGAAACACTGAGTGAGCGATGTCTCTATGCCAGTACACTTTACTTTATCCATCAAGAAAGGGCTGGAGATATTTTTCGGTGGTCTGTATGCTGCACCCCCGGAGAACCCAAGCTGTCGACACACAACATTGGCAGCCTTGTCGTCCCAGTTATCGGTACATATGCTGCCCCATACACTGTCAATATGGACTTCGACAAAACCATGGAAACCTATCTCACCTTTTCCATGGTCTGGTTTTATACGCACATGGAAACCTAAGATATACAGTCAAACATTACTAACTTCATGGATTTACCCACAAGGGACTTATTTCAATGTTTTCCCACATGATAAAACTTTAGACCTGTCATATTTCAAAAAAGTGGCAGACAACAATTTTAAGTTTATGAAATCTTTTAAATCTTTGTCTTTTTCTGTAAGAATCATTGTCGATAATGAAGAAATTGCTTTTTTAAAAGCATTTTCTGCATTTTCCACAATCTTTTCCAAACCTTTTATGTTGAGGGGCTTTTAAAACCATCATTGAGTGGAAACGGGTTAACAAAGACAGCATGCCTATGATGATTACACTTTTATCTAGTTGAAGGATAGGTAAGCACTACAAATAAAAGGAAATGACCTTTGATTTCTCACAGGAATACATTTCTCCAAATTATATTTACTAAACTTTCTATTGCAGTACCATTGGAAGTGGAAGCCATTGAACACCATAATATAATTGATTATATAGGGAATATTACAACAGTGTCTTTTTCTATTTGTTGTTATAATGTTCGAGAATCGTGTGAAGGTATTTTTTTATTGGATGAGACTGAAGGTCCAATAAATAATACCTACACACGTTTTGAGAGCACGATAACAACAAAAAGAGAAGCACACTGTTGTAATATTCCTTTTATTATATACCTTTTAGGACATGACATTAAGAAAATTCTCTTAAATGGTTAAGAAATAACCATCTTTCCGAAAAAAAACCCAAAAAAACCAAATACACAAAAAAGGAGTCCGTGTTTATCAAACTAATCAACTAATATGTTTTTTTAGTACACGCTGAATATTGATTTTTTTTCTGTTGAGTTGTACTAGATACCCAGCTTTTAATTCATATCATTTATAGGTATATAATAAAAGATGATATCAGTACAAGACAAAATAAAAATTAACCCATTCCTCATTATGACACAATATTAAGCCCCTCAAGAAAAGAGCTTGAGAAAACATTGAGGTAAATGAAGAAATTGTTTGTAACAAACAATTTCTTCATTTTTCCACAATGTTTTCAAAGCTTTAATATTGAGGGCTTTTAAAAGTGTAATTGTATGGTAATGGGTTCCTTTACCTACCTGAGTCTACAATAGGTTCATTACTGCAGTACACAGAGGCATACGTTCCCGATAAACACTTGATGTCATACTCCATGTGACAGTTCTTAAACTCGGTCTCATGGCCATCACAAGCCACACTCCCGATACCTGGTATAATGTAATAAAACTCATTTAACCCTTGTCATGCTGAATAAATTACCTTACTGAATTGCTGTAAAATCAAAGGGCTGAAAGCACTGAAAGAGCTTGTTGTTCAAAAATCAATATTTCTTTTAGAAATAAATTTCATAAACAGCTCTGGCAGGAAAAGTACAGGCAGGAGATGTAGACCAAGATCAGACTGCACTTATGTGCAGGCTGATCTTGGTCTACACCTTCTGTCAAAACCAGAATATTCCGGGTTCAGCATGTCAAGAGTTAACAAATTTGCTTTATTTGATGGTTTATTTCTGGCATATTCTATGAGTTCACTAAAAGTTATGCGCTAAAAGACAATTGGCTGATCACTGCAGTTAGTCAAAATATTGCTTGACCAATTAAATCAATCATCTAGATGGGGAAAGCATATTTACCCCTCAAGGAATTACATTTAGGAAAGGAGAAATTATTTGTTTCAAACATATCCTCTTTTTCATAATGTTTCCTACCCTATTTGCAACTATAGTCTTTAAATCTATTTACACATTGAGAATTGACATCTACATGTCCAAAATTTTGTTCTCTGGAGTTAAAGATTATTTCTATTACATTTTTTGAAAACAAAACAAAATAGAACATTAATGTTCTGTACTAACCAATCAGAATTCTGTCAAAATTTACATACCTATATGACCTATATCCTTTCCAAATGCAGAGCCTTTCAGCATTTTACCGTCTCTAAACCCAAGTGTACGACATACAACGCGAGCGTCTCGTGCATCAAAGTCTGTGTCACACACTGCATGCCATTCCTTATTTCTGTAGACCATCACTCCACCCATAGACGAATTAAAACCTTCACTCAACTTTACTGCAAATAGGGATAGATAAGATTAAATGTTTTACCAGTTATTTGCCCATAAACAAGCTGTATTATTAACCCATTCCCTCCATTTTATGCCCCTCAAAAAAATAAGATCTTTAAAACAATGTGGAAAATGAAGAAATTGCTTGTTCCTACCCAGAGAGACAAAGATTTTACAAAATGCAACCATTTATAAATTTCGTCTGCAACTACTTTCAATTTGGACAGGTCTAAAATTTCTCTTTGTGGGAAAGGGTTAATTTATTCAACAAAAGCACCACATGTACATCCCAAAGCTCGCCTCTAACCCATTCCAACACAGTGGAATTCTAGACTGGACCAAATTGAATGGATGTGCAGACGACAATTTCAAGTTGATGGAATTTTAATTTTTTCGTCTTTTTGGATAGAAAATATTGTGGATAATGAAGAAATTGCTTGATCCAAGCAATTTCTTCATTTTCCACAATGTTTTCCAAAGCTTTTTTGTTGAGGGGCATAAAAAGGAGGGACTGAGTGGGAATGGGTTAAAATGCATGATAGTGGATTAAAATTCCAAGTTGAAAAATAATTTGTTCTAAAATGCATTAAGAGTCATCTCTCGTTCTAGTATAAATTGCTCTTCGGAACACATATTCATAGTGTTACGTGAATGTTTTCAGCAATACGGGAGATATAACGAAATATCAAAGATTTCGGATGCCGCTGCTGATGCAGGCTCCGACAAAAACTTAGCTATAGCAATACCTCTGGTATTCTCCGAAAAGAGACCGGCTAAAACTTTAGACTAAGTGACCTTGTAAGATAAACTTGTCAAGCCATAGGCAGAATCATTTTTAAATGCCAAATATATATAGTGGTACCCCAGAAGCTTTGACTTAGCAAAGATCTAACTAAGTTATGTTTTCACAGATGGCCTGATATAGAGACAGACAGACACTAGATCCATATATTTTGATGCAGAGAAATAAAGATACAGTTTGTGAGACAAAAGTGCATCCTTGCATTTTGTTTTTAACTTCAAGCATGCAAACAGCAGTTTTCCTCTAAAACTCCATACATGTATATCATTTAGACTGTTTAGCACATTACTGCATTTTTACACCCAGAAGAAAAATAGCTATGAATTGCATTGTGAACAAAGAGCACATATTCAAATTCATCCATAAAGGTAGGAGATATGTTAACAAGAAATTTTGCATTAAGGCCCTTTTTCTGTGACATAGTCTAAAAGGAAAAACCCCAATATGCACAAGGTCAGGTGAAAAGGAATTTTCTGTGAAAATTTCATTCAAATTCGTCCATAAATGTAGGGGGAGATGTCTTGACAAGAAATTGGACATCAGGATGGACATGGGGACAGACAGACAGAGAATACGATACTAATATACGACCACCTTCAGCAGCGAATATAAAGAAGAAATTACTTGTCACAATTTTTTTTTGTCTGGTAATCGCTTAAATGATTTCTTGTACTTACAGTCTTTTATACAGTAAACAGATGCGTCATCTTTATGGGCTCGACATTTCCACCATCCAATAGATCCATCCATCACTGCGCTATTAAATCCACGATGTGGACACTGATGTAAGAACGCTTCATCTCCCCGACACTTCAGATGACTCAGCCATATTGGACCCTTTCCTTTACCATAAAACGCCTCTCGTAGAGCGTAACCATCATGATATCCTTTCTGTTGACAGAGCACTTTCGCCTCCTTGTTATCCCAGGATGCATCGCATACTGTCCCCCAAACATTGTTGACAGCGATTTCCACTCTTCCAAAGTGGGATTCTTGACTCTTCTTTTGGTCATTTACAATTCTGTATTTCAAACCTAATGATAAAGCAATTATGTAACAAGAGCTTCATGTATTGACACATATACACCTTAAGGGGTCTGTTAGTGAAAAAACACCGTAATTTTACACTATGATGCAAGGCCAAGGGCAGGTTATTCAAAAAGGAATTGAGGGATCACTCCAATTGCAACTGTAGGAGTTGAGCATACAAAAAATTGATAACGGACAAACAGACTGATAAGCAAATAGATGGATAACCTGGAACATTACATATAATGACACTTTGGGTATATAATAAAAATACACAACCATATTGAGGGCGATACTGTTCTAAGTGCCTACACAATGTATAGAATCTTTGAACAGTATTACAATTAACCCTTTACACATGACCTAGTCGTGGTTAAAAACAGGTGCTTATACTCAGGGTTTTAGTCAGCCACTAGCAAATTTGGAACAAAGGCTTCAGCCATGATGGTCGTTGCTAAAATGTTAACTGTTGTATACCCTGCACTAAATACTATATTTCTAACTATCAATATAATTATTCTTCATAAAACTATTGAACTTCAAATTTGATAATTGATATCATAGATTCAAAATTCTTACAACTGAAGATAGCGAAAATGATCTGAAGCTAGGCTTTTCAAAAGTTGAGGTTTGGTTCAGTTTACACAGATTTGAGGGTCATAGCTACCCATTTTTTATTTACAGCATCAAAAAACCGTGTCAATTACAATTACTTTACTGCAAAGCTTAGACGACCTCTTGCCTAAGAAATGGAAAAAGACTCAGATTTTATTGAAGGATTGCTGCTATCAAACAAGCAATCAATTGACCATTAATCCTTGTCATGCTGAACCCGGAATATTCTGGTTTTGGCAGGAGATGTAGACTAAGATCAGACTGCACTTATGTGCAGGCTGATCTTAGTCTACATCTCCTGCTTTTACTTTTCCTTAAGACTGAAAGTGAATGTTGACCTTGGACATTTAAGCCAAGCATTTTTGTTGCTTTACGACTTAAATGCCATAAGGACAGATATTTTTTATGTTCCTGAGCACAAATTATACAAACAAATGTTGTTTGATATACAAGCAGAAACTGCCTTGTCTGATGTCAGTTTAACCCATTCCAAAGCATCAAAATTTGGACTGATCCAAATTGAAAGAAGTTGCAGACAACCTTTCAAAGTGTGTGTAATTTGAAAATAATGACTGAATGTGGTAGAAAACATTGTTGAAAAAGAAGAAATGGCTTGTCACAAGCCATTTCTTCTTTTACCACAATGTTTTCCTTAGTTTTATTTTACAGAGAGCAGAGAACCTTTGTAGAAATCAGACATGGAATTTCATAAAGCAATTACCTTCCCTGTACAGTGCACAACATCAATTATATCCCTGAATGTACAGTTGACTAAGGAAAGCTCAAGTCCCTCAAAGTAATTATCACCCATCTAGTAAGGGCCATTACCCAACAAGGGAGATAATTCAATATTAACTATCATCATTATAACAGAATACAGCAGCATTTGTCTTTCCTGTATGCCTCTAATCCTAAATGTACAGCTGACTAATGAGGGCTCTGGTCTCTCTCAGTGAATATCACTCATCCAGTAAGGGCAAAGTCACGACAAGGGAGATAATTCAATACTTACCATCATCATTATAACAGAGTACAGCAGCATTTGTCTTCCCTGTACAGTTTTTAGTATCACTTCTATCCCTGAATGTACAGTTGACTAATGAGGGCTCTGGACCCTCACAGTGAATATCACTCATCCAGTAAGGGCCACGACCCAACAAGGGGGAGAACTCATTATCTGACTGATGGATAGCAATACCATGCTGATAACTGAGACTGCGGCACAATACCTACAACAAACAGGATAAAAAAAATTGTCACAGTAAATATTTCTTTTACATATTTTGAAGTAAATACAATTTCCATCATCTTGGTGTATACTTGATTCACACACTCAACACTTACAACCAAAGCTTTTGCAAGGGCACATCATGCTGGTGTAATCACCACACAATGTCAGCTTGAAATCAGAGAAGTCAAATTTAAATTCTTTTGATCACATCAACTTGAATAATAATATGCAGCAATGTATTTGGAGTCAGGTAAGTTAATTGGTTGAACTACACATGCATTTGTGTGAGTTACTCATCGGACAAACTAATCCATTCTATTTATAATATTTGACCTTGACATATGACCTTACACTAGAACCTATCACATATTTATTTTGAATGGCACTTTTTTTTAAGCTGGAGAGGAATTTTGCTGTCTCACTTTGAAATCCAATCTTAAACATTGGATTTATTCCAAGCTCAATTTACACCAAAGTTCATATTTGACCTTGATGTGTGACCTTCATCGTGAACCTTGACCAAAATATGTTTCAAAAGGAATAACCATTAAACATTGAGACCAATTTTGTCTCATTAATTTAAAATCCATGCACAAACATATGCTCTGATCAAACTCATATGGAATCCAGATAGATGAATAATTTGACAAAGAATACTAAATCAATATCCCTCTGCCTATCTGTAGGAGATAAATAATTGAACCATGACACAAGCTCAATGGTCAAGATTAACCTGTTACCAGATATCAAAGTTTTAGACTGGTCCAAACTTAAAGAAGTTGCAGACAACAATTTTTTTGTTGATGAAATTTTTAAATCTTTGTCTTTTGGGGTAGAAAACAATCTGATAAAAGAAGAAATTGCTTATTATAAGCAACATCCCTGTCTTTCTGTTTAGAATACATGATGGAAAATGAGACAAAAAGTGCTTTTAACAATCAAAGTCTACATTTTCCTGAATGTTTTCACAATTTTTTTCCAGAGGGGTGTAAAATAAGAGGTTGATTTCTTAAAAAAATTAAAAGCTCCCTGCCAGTGTTTTCAGGGCACATTAATAAGGACAAATATGGTACAAGTATCCTGTAGTATAATTACCATAGCATCAATATCGTCCCATCCGTCTGAACAAATTCGTCCTGATACACCAAGATGGCTGACAGACACAGTTCCAGAGTAGTCACCTGCATCTCCTTTAATAATTCTGAAGTTATACGCTGAAATAGAAATTAATTACTAATTGGGTTTATTTATCCATTACCACACACCAAATTTAAGAGAGGTCCAAATTGAAGAAGATATACACATCTCTTCTTAATACTGAGTTTACCTGTGAAGTTTGAAATAAATCCATCCAATAGTTTTATAGAAAATAAGCAGCCAAGATTTTTTCGTTGAAGGGCCACAACTCCATAAAAAGTGAATGGAGCATATCAAATATAGGATGTGCACACCTGTGCTTGATACTGAGTCTACCTGTAAAGTTTGAATAAAAGTCATCCAGTATGAGAAATAGAACGTAGCAAGAGCCATGTCGGACATGGCTATCCCCCTCCGTAAAAGCTTGATAGTAAACTGAAGCCAGTTAGATTTATGCTTCTTGTGCACTGCATTTCTTGTTAAAGATTTCGATAATAGCTATTATGCTTTCAGAGATATGCTCTAGACAAATTATTAGTCTTTGAAAAAAACAAAGGGCAATAACTTCAAAATTATGCAAGCAAGAGTTGTGGTTTTATGTGCACTGCACTTCTCCTCAATGAGATCTATCCACCTATGAAGTTTCAAGTTGATAGCATTTATACTTTAGGAGATAAGCTCCGGACAAGCTTAGTGACGGAATGACAGACAGAGACCATTACTATATCCCCTTCTCCGAAACAGTGGGGGATAAAAAAAGCTACAGACCAACAGACAGACTGACTGACCAACCAAGAAGCTGACTTGTACATACCAACCAAACAGATTTTGGGGGTATAATGACAATTGAAGCAAATCTATGATTAGTCTGTTAGCTTTCCTTATGAAATCACAACTGAAGACTCCAAAATGATTTTAAATGCCTCCAAATATTTTGAGAAGTTTCTGACACAGAGCACGCTTGACTCTACAAATACAGGCCAATTGCAGTTACAATTAATTTGATTGGCTTGAAGCATTGTAGCTATGAAACCTTTACAAGCTATTATATGAAGAAATAGAATTTTAGTTGTTCAGTTCTGGAAATCAAGTGCCTGTGGGGTTGAACAATCAAATCCACAACCACAAAGTTTAAAGGACTCACTCATATTGGGATCAACTAAGTATGATGGAATATGAAAAAATTATTGAGTTAATGTTCCTATGACACAATGTGATGCTTGATTTGGTAAATTGACGTCCTCTCCTCAGCCTAAATACTTCTGACTTTCTTCCGTCAACAAATGCAACATTTCAATAACCTGACAATCAAAGCCCAAAGGAAAATTGTGTTTTCCAGCTGTCAACCGTCCTTAAGGAATCCTCACTGTGTTTCCATTTATTGTTACAAGCCATTTCTACATTATCCACAATATTTCCCCAATCCCTTTTCAGCAGCTGGTTAAAAAAGCAGGATTATGTGGGAATAGGTTAATTTTATCATCAGTAAACAAATATTAGAGCAAGCTATCGCATACGCAATCTTGGCATAAAAACTGAAAAGTTTTGAAAGAAATAGAAAATTAATCAACGTTGAATTTTGGACAGAAGACAGACAGAATGACAGACAGACAACAGTAAACCAATACTCTTCCATGACTTATCTAAACAGTGATTTAAAAACAGCATCTTACATGTATCAAGAGGCTGACTTCTATTTTTGAAGCAAATCACCGAGGCATACAAGTCTGTTTGATTACAAGGACCATCTTGTTGACAGCTATCAATAGAATCCGCATCCGCCTCACATGAGAATGTCTTATTCTCATAGATATCCTCATAGATCTTGCCGTAAGCAGAGCCGCCAATACTCTTGCCAAGTTCAAATCCCAGGTCCTGACAGACGAGTGTAGCACTATTATCATTAAATCCTTTGTCACACACAGCCTCCCATTTGTTGCTAACTTGATTGTAATATAGAACAGGTCCATGGGTCACATGTTTTCCTACACCAGATCCAAGTTTCACTATAAATAGATTTTTATAATCAAGTTATAACTTACTACCGGTATAACAACTATGTGAAACATCTAATAGAGAAAAGCAAAATAAATTATTGAACAGTTTCTTCTCGACATATATATCAAAGGTTATCTTCTTTGAAGCTGAAAAGAAAAAAATTGTTCCTAAATGCATCAATTATGATTATTGTTGGATAGTAACCAGAATTGTAACAAAGCGGAATGATATCCCCCACCAGTAGAACAGTTGACCTTTGACCATCATTACCCTAAAACAGAAATGGTTTTCAAAGTTCAATTGTGACCTTGACTTTTTACCTACATTACCAAAAAAAGATGGGGCACCTCCTTGGGTCATGGACAAAATGTGTATAAAGTTTCATGTTCCTAGGTTAAAATGATTTTGAGTTAGAGCACAGAAACAGTTTTCAAAGTTCAATTGTGGCCTTGACCTTTTACAAATGTGACCCAATAACATTAGGGAAAGAATTAATCACATGCTTCATAATGATTGCTCTTTACTATGACATGTGTAATTACCTGAATTAAAGCAGTGTACAGCAGCATCCTTTGTGTGATCAAAACAGTTCTTATCAGGTTCAGGCTGCTCCCAACCTTCATGCGGGCATTTCTCCAAAGAGCTCTCTGACCCATTACAATGAAGATTTGTCTCATACACTTTTTCTGGTGGATTTTTAAATTTTCCAGTATAGAGTGGGAACCCTGTTACAAAACCGATGGATTTACAGAAGACTTTAGCGTCATTGATATCCCAGAACCGGTTACATACGGTTCCCCACACTCCATCAACAGACACATCTACTCGACCATAATTAGACACCTCACCTTTGGGGTCCGTTCCAGATAACCTGTATGTTATACCTGGAATACAACAAAATGTTATTAACCCTTGCTATGTTGGACCTAGAATAATCCTAGTCTGATCTTGTTTATCTCTGTTGATTCAGAGTTATATAGAAAATTTACTTTTAACAAATTACCAAACAACACAAAATTTACACTGAATGAAAGAAGTTACAGACAACAATTGTAGTTGATTAAATTTGAAACGTCCTTGTCTTTTGGGCTAGAAAACATTGTTGATAATGAAGAAATTAATTATAGCAAGCAGTTTCTTCACTATCCATAGTGTATTCAAAAGATTTTTTCTTGAAGGGTGTAAAAGGCAGGATTGTGCAGGAATGGGTTAAAAGAAATATTCATTCATTCATAAGGCCTCTACAGTGATTTCAGCTCTTTGACTTTAAGTTCTAAAATGATGCTATTCTAATTTTTGCTTTTCAACCAATATTGACTAAGTATGAGAAGTGATTCAGTAATTAATGAAAAATCATCACAAAATAGAGGCAATTAAATGGATCTGACTAAAAACTTATGAATACCTAATCTATCATTTCTATAAGCAGTATTTGAAAATTCATGAAAAAAAAAAGTACAACAAATAAGTAATTCCCATGTATTTCATTTAAGTCGTGTAACGCAGCACATCAAATCTCAAATAATGTAGCAAAAAGTCTTTCTATACTATGGATTTAAGTTTGTTTGAATGGGGTTTAATGCCACCTTTAACAATTTTCAGTTATATTGCAGAGGCTGGAGCACCTAACAATGGATTCCTTGTATATCTTGCACCAGTACTACATTACATCCTTTCCTAGCCTCCAGCTGCTTTCCAACTTAGGTTTACAATTGTCCACTCATTGGTGAGAGACAAATGTTGGATAGTATATGTGCCACTGCCAAGTATTGAACCCAACTATGGATTAAGAATGATTGATTTAAGACGTTGCTCATTGCACTGGTACTGTGTCTGATACACCTGTAATTTCTTGTCTTTTTTCCAAAGAATTTTAGTTCATAGACATACCTAATGTTAAATGTTTTTTTTTTAATAAAAACTATAAGTCCTCAATTTATTGATGTGGATGCTATAAAAAGATTTTCTTTAGTCAGAGATAGAGTTAAACCTATTACAAAACTGCAAATTCTAAGACTGGCCCATATTCAAAGAAATTAAAGAGGAAAATTTCAAGTTGATAGAATCAAGAATATCTCTGCCTTTTGGGGTTAAAAATAAGGAGGAAAATAAAGGAATCACTTGTAACATGCATTTTTTTCATTATCCACATTGTTTTACTGAACTCCTTTTTGTAGGATCGTAAAAAGCAGGATTGTGAGGGAATGATTTAAACATAAAAATACTATAATTCACCATGACTCCTGTAACAAAGTACACCAGCATAATGATGATTGAGACAGTCCTTCACATCTCCGTATCTCACTTTGGGACAATCATCAAATGACCTCTCATCTCCTGTACAGTTTACTTGACTTGTCCAGAATGGTGCATTATCTCCCCTACCAGTACTCCATTTGTAATGATTATAGGCTAAACCTGTATATAATAAGGGAAAGTCAATTTGGACACTTAAGAGATGAAGAGAATATTTTTTGTTTTCATGGAGGTATGAACCGAAAAAACTAATCACACTGTATGAATACGCGAAGCAGATTCATACATAAGTGTGATTTGGTTTTTGGGTTCAAAAGTATTCTCTTCATTTCTTATACTTTAAAAGCACTGAGCAAATAAAGCAAAGACTTTACAAATTTCAATACCTTTTTGTAAGGGACTATTTTGTGTGGAAGCATACAAGATGGCTGGGTGCTCAAAATTTTATTCATGGAGTTTTTCATGGAATATTTTTTTTACCAATCAGAACGCCCATTTTTGATAGACGAAACTAAAAATTAAATCAAAGTAGTTTTATACTAACAATTTCCATTTGGAGAAAGATTTTCTATGAAACTGTCAAACAGGACTTGCACCTCCTACCATCATTTTGCAAGTCAAGTAGCACAGTTGATTTTTGACCAAAAAAATAAAAGGGCACTTCCATGGATCATTGGCAACAAGTATATGACGTTTCCTGATTGTAGATCAACTGTTTCAAGAGTTGGAGCATGGAAACAAAGAAGTCTACAGGCAGACAGATGCATAGATGGATGGACAGATAGATAGACCGACATGATGAAATTATGAAAACCAATGTACCACCTACTACTTCATAGATAGAGGGTTATGAAAAAGTTAATTAACCCTTTCCTGTTTTGCAAATTTTGTTAGACCTGCCCAAATTCAAAGGATTTGCAGACGACAATATAAAATTGATTTTATTTGAAAAATAATCATTCAATAAGGTAAAAAAATATTGTGGAAAACGAAGAAATAGCTTGTTACAAGGAATTTCTTCTTTTTCCTCAATGTTTATTAAGTATAAAAACACAGGGATGTAAAAACAGGGATTGAACGGGAAATGGTTAAAATTACTAGAGACAGGAAGGAACACCAAAAAACAATATACAAAATTTATTTTTCATATAAAATTTGTTAAATCTAATTCCCACCCAATCCACCTTTGACACCTCTCCAGAAAAGAAAGCTTAGAAAAAGGTAGACATTTCTTAAAACAAACATTTTTTCATTGTTCACAATATTTTCTACCCTGAAAGACAAAGATTTTTGAAATTTTTATCAAAAAAAATTGTTGTCTCCAACTTTTTTACACCTGGTAATTGGATAAATAAAATCTTTAGAGACCAGAACAAATACCAATATACACATATCTTTTTGAATATTGGAATATTCGTTTTATGAACCAAAATTAAAATTCAAAATTGGTGTGAATCTAAATACTATTGCCTTCAAATTTTGTGTTTTTCTCTTCTATACCATGTATAATTCACAGAAAATATAAAAAAGAAGGTGCTTTTTAAAGCAGAGTTATTTTCTTTCATTTTTGTATTGTTCTTTTGAATATGAAGCAAATCTAGTGAAATAACAAAAGCACCACATGCAGGTAACCATGCTATGCAGCAGGTGCTTGATAGTGATACAAGAAATTGGCCCTGCAATGAAAAATAAAAAACTGGTCTGTGACCATGTTCCATTCAATCACCTTGACCTTTGTCAGATAAACCTGCGTCAAGCTTAACACAACTGCTCATATCAAGATGTGCATGGGTTTAAAACATTTAGAGAATCAGACCAGAGGATCAAGAGATCTAGTCATGGTCTTATTTGACCCTAAGCTGTGACCTTGGCCTCTGGAGTAGGAGCCTTAATAAAGAACTCTTGCTCTCAAACTTGAGAACTTTTTTATGTGATTATATCATAAAAAGTTTTATTTCCTACTCAACAACTGCGGTCTTATGGAGACAGAACCTTGGTTTAGAGTCTCATAAAAATGACTGGAAAAGAACCATACATATCCATTTTTTTTTAACTCTGACACCATTATCAAACATACCATTAGCAATCCCAGGTCCCCTACATACAGCCCTGACACCATATAATACACTCCATTAGTAAATCCCAGATCCTTACATACAACCCTGGCATCTTTATCATACATACCATTAGCAAATCCCAGATCCCAACACACAACCCTGGCATCATTATCATACATACCATAAGCAAATTCCAGGTCCCTACAAACAACCCAAGCATCATTTTTATACACACCATAAGCAGATTTAAGGTCCCTACATACAACCCTAGAATAATTATCATACATATCACTATCGATTCCAAGGTCTCTACATACAACCCTGACACCATTATCATAAATACATTTAGCAAATCCAAGGTCTCTACATAAAACCCTCGAATCATTATCATTCATACCACTAGCAAATCCCAGTTCCTACATGTATTCTTGACATCATTATCATACATTCCATTAGCAAATCCCAGGTCTCTACATACAACACTGGAACCATTATCATACATACCATTAGCAAATCCCAGTTCCTACATGCAACCCTGAATTCGTTATCATACATTCCATCAGCAAATCCCAGGTCTCAACAACTACTCTGACACCATTATCATACATACCATTAGCAAATCCCAGATCCCTACATACAACCCTAGCACCATTATCTTACATACCATTAGCAAATCCCAGATCCGTACATACAACCCTGACATCATTATCATACATTCCATCAGCAAATCCCAGATCCCTACATACAACTCTAGCATCATTATCATACATACCATTAGCAAATCCCAGATCCCTACATACAACTCTAGCATCATTATCATACATACCATTAGCAAATCCCAGATCCCAACACACAACTCTAGCATCATTATCATACATACCATTAGCAAATCCCAGATCCCTACAAATAACCCTTGCATAATTATCATACATACCATTAGCAAATCCCAGATCCCTACATACAACTCTAGCATCATTATCATACATACCATTAGCAAATCCCAGATCCCTACATACAACTCTAGCATCATTATCATACATACCATTAGCAAATCCCAGATCCCTACATACAACTCTAGCATCATTATCATACATACCATTAGCAAATCCCAGGTCTCTACATACAACCCTGGCATCTTTATCATCCCAGTCATCAGCACAGATTCTCCCACTTATGTTCATGTAGGAAACAATAACTGATCCTGATGCACCATTTTGTCCACCCAACGATAATACAGCTCCTGAAACAAGAATTTCATAAAGACTTCAGACAATTCTTCCCTTAGTCTCCATTATCTGGATTACGATATCCATTTTTTTCTCTATTCATTAATGAGTTATTATTTAGCATTAGAATAACCCATTCCCAAACAGTGACGCTTTTAGATGCCCCTCAAATATGACAATTAGGTAAACATCGTGTAAAATGAAGACATTGCTTGTAACAAGCAATTTCTTAATTTACACAATGCTTTTTACCTAGAAATTTTAAAAAATATAAAATTTCATATTCTTTCAATTGTCTTCTGCAACTCCTTTCAATTTGGACTAGTCTAAAAGTTTACTGTCTATTAATGGGTTAAGTAGGATTTTAATATATAACCATGCACATACCAGGTGTTCTTGGCTTTGGTGTTTGACTAGAATGTTTTGACAAGGAAAACATGAATATTTATTGAGTACTCTGTTCACAAATTACTACTTTTATGGAATGAGACATTCTGAGTGATAAAAATGAGGCTTTGCCGTGTTTAACCCATTACAAGATGTCAAATTTTAGATTGTCCGAAATTGAAAGGAGTTGCAGACAACAATTCAAAGTTTATGAAATTTATGATACTTTCAACTTTCTTGATAGATTATATTGTGTAAAATGAAGAAATTGCTTGTTACAAGCAATTTCTTCATTTTGTACAATGTTTTCCCAAATGTTCTTCTTGAGGGGCGTCCAAAAGCATCACTGTGTGGGAATGGGTTAATTAATCACTTTTATAATGACTTGCTACATAAAAATAATGAAAATAAACATGAATGTGAGTAAAGGAGAAATTGCTTGTAACAAGCAATTTCTCACTTTGTTTTCCTTTCTTGTGTAAAATGTGTGTTTGTATGGGAACGGGATAAGTTGTGTTCACAGCGGAAATAAATGCAACCAATCAAGTGCAAAAGACCATCTTCGATATATCGAAGTATTAACCCATTCAACTTCTTTTAATTTGGACCCATATAAAATTGTTGTCTGGTTATAGGTTATCCTTAGTCAGATTGTTAGATTTCCAGACTATAAAGATACATTTCATTTTTATCACCCCATATCTGATTAACCTCTGTTTGATTTGTTCTGTTTAAAATATTTGATCTGTTAACCAATTCCCACACCATGACGCTTTTAGATACCCCTCAATATGAGAGCTTTGGAAAACATTGTGGAATATGAAGAAATTGCTTGTTACAAGCAATTTCTTCATTATCAACAATGTTTTCTGCCCTAAGAGACAATCATTTTAATGGTTTCATAAACTTTTAAATTTTCGTCTGCAACTTCTTTGATTTTGGACTGGTCTATAACTTTATCATGTGGGAATAGGTTAACCAGGAAACCTGTCAAAATGACGCTACTTTAGGACAATGGAATTTTCAATGTTTTGATGATGTCATTGTATATTTGTCATCCCTTATCCTGTAAAACTTCCCTAAATGATTTTACTTTTGACCTTACAATTTCCAATCTTTTGATGATTTTATTGTATATTTATCATCTGTTTTCTAGGAAAACTTACATAAATGGTTATGATGTTGGAAAATTCAAATGTTTTGATGATGCTACAATTGCCTGATCATTGCTATGTCCCTTAAGGATTTTTTTTGTTACAAGCGATTTCTCTTTATCCGTAATGTTTTCTACCCCATTGTACAGATTTTAACCAAATACTGTTGTTTGCAACTTCTTTTAATATGCACCGGCAAATGTATTGAAACTGTTGTAACTTAATTGAGATATATACCTGTCAGTTTTTAAGATATATACCTTTTTTTCATTTTCGTAAATCAGAAAGATAGTTTATTCTAAAATTTGAAAAAATGAAAAAAATAACTTTTTTATCATTTATGCAGGGCTGCTTGGATAACAGATCATCATCAGTGAGCAAGCAAAATGGCATAACTACAGCTTTAATAAAGCTGTAGTTTTGACATTTTTCTCTCACACCAATGTCATTTGTTTCAGAATTTATAGATGGTCCCTTTTTGAAAAATTGCCCCTACTTGTTTCTCTTTTTCCATTATAACAAGCTGCTGCAGCGTAGTCCATTGAACAGACAGATCCATACGGCAATTCATGAACACAGTCTTTAAGGGCCGATTCTGTCCCCTTACACTGGGTACTCTCCATCATTCCATTAAACTTCACATAGCCATAGGGGCCACAACACAAGGGCAGACCACTCTCGAAACCTAGCTGCCTACAAGTCACATCTGAAATAAAAAACAATCAAAGTTATATAGAGTATAATTACTTATTTCAGTGTAAGATCAATCTAACTGCCTTTGAGTGAAGAACAAAGACCTATTTTCATTTTTGTTGTTAAAGAAATGACAGATTTATTAATCTTACAGGAAAAACAAACAATTATTCAATTTCTTAAGTGCAAAATAAGTAAAAATATGTTTGTTCAGACATATCGTTAAAAGCCTGTAATTAACCCGTTACCACACAATGATGCTATTAAATGCCCCTCAAGATAAAAACTTTAGTATACATTGTGGAAAATGAAGACATTGCTTGTCACAAGCAATTTCTTCACTATCCACAATGTTTTCTTCCCCAAAAACCAAAGATTTTAAAGAGTTCATCTCATCAACTAAAAAGTGTTGTCTGCCACTTCTTTGAATTTGGACCAGTCTAAGATTTTATTGTGTGGGAATGGATTAAATTAGCAAGGCTAGTACAGAATTTGATAGCTTGACAAAATCTAGCCAAAGAGGGAGTACATTTATAATTTTGATAATTTCGAAATAATTAAAATGAAGTTGTCGCTAAAAGAGATTTGAAATAGCTTAATAAGATATATCACTTATTATGACATTGATTAATCCATTTCCATACAATCCTGCTTTCTGGACCCCCCCCCCCCGAAAAAAAAAAAAAAAAAAAAAAAAAAATGGAAAATGAAGAAATTGCTAGTTACAAGCAATTTCTTCATTATCCACAATATTTTCTACCCGACACAATATTCAAATTTTTTTTATCAACTAGTAGTTGTTGTCTGCAACTTCTTCGAATTTGGACCAGTTAAAACAATTTTGTTTGGTAATGGGTTAATCAATCTCTTCATTATTCACAAAGTTTTCTACCCAAAAAGTGAAAAATTGTTAAAATTTCATCAGCTTACACATGTAATGTGAAACTTCTTTAAATTTTGACCAGGGTTAAAAAATTGATGTTTGGTAATTCAATAATGATTCCTAATTGTTCTTTCTAGTGATAGACTGTCATATAGTGTTAATGTTATCTATTCTTAGTTTGACCAATAATCTACCAAATAATAAGAATATATTTGTATTTTACAAGAGATGAAACTTATTTATTTATTTATAAGTCATGATTCTAAAGCTCAAATCAATTATTGTTATTTAAAACTATATTGTATCACATCTTTATTAAAGTTAGCAATTGCTCTCTAGATAGAAATGTGTCAGAGACACCGATGCCCCCACTCAAGTGCTTGTCACATGACCTTCAGCTGTGACCTTGAAATCGGGAGTATCAAACAGACGTTTATGACACTTGTGCTCATTAAGGGAAACAACTGCACCTAGTCATTTTGAAATCCATCGATTAATGAAGAAAATATCCTCCGGATAAGAAATGGACACACCCACCCATCCACACAAAGAAGTAACTCTATATACATGGCAGAAGCATAGTAAAATTATTCTATAACATAAAAACCCTTTATCAAAACGTACCGACATCCTTCTGATCCCACTGGTTATTACACACAAGTCCCCATTTATTGTTGAAATTAACTTGTACTGCTCCGTGCGACACATCATCACCTCGTATTAGTTTGACTGGAAGTAAACACATAAGACGCTATTTACCCAATCCCACATAGTGACAACTTCTGATGCCCCGAAAGAAACAAGCTTTGAAAATGAAGAAATTGCTTATAAAAAAGCAAATCCCTCAATGTCCACAATGTTTTTTAACCAAAGACAAAGATTGTTTAAAAGCCATCAACTAAAAATTACTAAAAATTGTTGTTTACAACTTTTTCATCATGGACCAGTCTAAAATTTTGTCGTCTGGTAATTGGTTAAAACAAAAGTCATCATCCTGACATTATATATATTTCATTGGTAATATGTACAGATGTCATTTACCAATTACCAGATGACAAAAATTTAGATTGGGTCAAATTGAAAGTAGTTGCATAGGACAATTTCAAGTTGGCTGAATTCATAAAAAATCCTTACCAGTTTGGGTAGAAAATATTGTTTAAATTGAAGAAATCGTTGGCTTAGAGCAAAAACATAGTATGGCTCTATACATTGTATAGAGTCATACTATGTTTTTGCTCTAAGCCCTCGAAATTGCTTCATAATCTACAATGTTTTGTGAAGCTATTTCTATGAGGAGCGTAAGAAAGTGGGATTGTGTGGGACTGGGTAAAGTACATGTCTCTTGAAGTAAACTTATACTGCTCTGTGAGACACATCATCAGAGGTGCGTTGTTGTCATCAAGATTCTTAATTAGATTTTTAAGATAAAGCGTACTTTAGATTAAGATTTTTAAGCCGCTAAATAAGAATCCTATGAATCCTTACTGAGGATCTTATGCGTACTCAACATTGGCTTACAGTAGCCTTGACAGCGTTGAAAGTTTTCACATAAAGTAAGAAAAATTATTTAGGATTTTTCATCTCCACAAAAAGAACGGACCTCAGCTTACTTAAATTTGATTTGAATAAATGATATTATTATTACAGGTGATTTCTCATTTTTCTACAATGCTTTCTACCTGATATCACACTTAAAAATCTATTTTCAAGTTTTAACATTCTTCGAAATGTTGTCTCCAACTTTCTTCAATTTTACCAGTTACTAGTAACCCATTTGCTAGTCAATAAATTAACCTTGTCAAAATCAAAAGAAGTTGGAGAGGACATTTGTAAGTTTACATAAATTGAAATATAAGTTTCACATTCAGTAGAAAATATAATTGTGCTACTATGTCTTTCTCAGTTAATTTTCTTCAGAATGTAAAACATGTGGAATTGATGGGTCCAGCGAGAACATCTTATTGTGAGTTGCCTGCATCAGTTTTGTTTTTTTTATATTTCTGAATGATGATTTGTCAAAAGCGATTATATATTTTCTTGCCAAAGGAGACCTTCTTCCTCTGATTCATTGAAGACATAAGAATTTTAGACTTATCCATAATGAAAGAAATTAAGACTTTGTTTAAGAATGCAATCGAATTGAAAATAAGTGTCGTTATAAGGTACATTGTGAGAAAAGGAGCAATATCAATTAACAAAACAATTGAAATGAAGAAATTCATTGTTACAAATAATGACTTCACTTTCCACATTGTTTTCTACCCAGAAAGACAGAGATATTTGAAATTCTATAAACTTGAAATTATTGTCTGCAGCTTCTTTCAATTAAGATCGGTCTCCAATTTTGTTGTAATAGGTTAACTGTTTGTTATTCTTTTAGTGTAACAACTGACCTGATGTATAACAAATGACTCCAGCATCATCACAGTTAGCGGAGCCGGGTGTCCAGGTATTACTACACTCTAATATGGATTTCTCCGTCCCATCACACTCTATGTAGTTCATCCATACATGACTTGTACTACGGCCTGGGAATGATTCAGCTTTACCATCAATAAATCCAAGTTGACGGCACATGACTTTGGCTTCCTTATCACTCCAACTACTGTTACAGACACGACCCCATTCTCCGTTAAACATAATCTCAACCTTACCACTGCGCTTTGATTTAGATAGACGGAATTTAACACCCTCTGAAATATAAATGATGTAAATTTGCCTTTGAGATAAAGAATGGTAAGAAGATATCTGAAATCTTATACCCCACATCAATAAAACCGGGGGTATATTGTTTTACTGATGTCTGTCTGTGAGTGGTAAACTTAACACAAAAACTTAACATTTTGCTCTTATGCAAACACCGTTGCAGATACATGGCTCATATTTGGGATATAGGCTCCTTGCATTGATAGGCATCAGTTGGTTGTAAGGTCAAGGTCATCAATGAAAGTCAAGGTTACTTACCAAGGTCACATTTCCGAAAAAAAGCTTGTATGGGGGGCATGATGTTTCACTAACACATCTTGATTTATGTCAGCATTTAGAAAACAATAAGAAAACTCAATGTTACAATTACTTCATAAAAGAAAGTATTTCAAAATTTGTAAGTAAAGGGCGCGATCCATTTAACGTATGACAAAAGAAGACAAAATTTTAAACCAGTCCAATTTCAAAGAAGTTGCAGCTGACAATCTCTAGTTGAGGAATTTTAGAAATCCTTGTATTTTTAGGTAGAAAACATTCTGGAAAATGAAGAAATTGCTCAATACAATCAATATCTTCATTTTCCACAATGTTTCCAAGGCTTTATTCTTGAAGTGCATAAAAAGCTGGATTGTGTGTGAATGCCTTAAGACAGAGAATTTGGGCCAAGAAGTTAACATGATTATTGGGTATATGGAATTCTAATCTAAAAATGTTTTCATCTCAAGGGAACACCTAAGAATGTCTTGTTATGGCTTCAGTGAAATGCATGTATCTTCCTGTGATATTTTCAAAGAAATATATAGCTATTGAAATCTTTGCATGAAAATGAGAAATTGCCTGTAACAAGTAATTTCTCCTTTTTTCACAAAGTTTTCTACCTCATATAGCCTTTATTTTTCAATTGAAACCCATTTTTTTGTTGTCTTCAATCCTTTGCAATTTGGAACAGTCTAAAATTTTGTTGTTTGGGAATGGGTTAATGCACCAGTTTGGATGTTTCAACCCATTACCAGATAACAAAATTTTAGACTGGTTCAAATTAAAATAAGTTGTAGGGGACATTTGAAATTACCTTACAACTCGGAGAAAAATGTTGAATAGGGTAGAAAATATTGTGAGAAAAGGAGAAATTGCTTGCTACAAGCAATTTTACCTTATCCCAAAAAAGTTTTCCATAATAATGTTTCTTAAGGGTGTCAGAAAGCGTCATTGCTCAGTAACTAGTTAAGTCCTCCTTACCTTTATGATTGTAACATAGAACTCCAGCTGTTGGTCTCTGATATCTGCCTACAATGGGGTACTGACAGCCAATATCTTCACCAAAACCTTTATACTGACATTCACTCAAACTTTGCACACCTTCTTTACACTTAAACCCACCAAGGGCCATGGGAGCATTAAGTCGACTTGTGCCGTTGTACGCTACTCCACCAAGATAACCAAGTTGTCGACATGCAGCTCTAGCCGTGACATCATTCCATCCATCAGGACATATTGGTCCCCAGAAACCATATTTATTTGCTTCAAGGGAACCATAGTAACGTCCTTCTTTTATTCTTAGCTGCAGATTTTCTGTAATTGAATAGATTGCATGTATCTTATAATATATATGGGTATTTTTATCACAAAACAATGAAAGCTTACTTTTGAGGGTAGAGGGTAGAAATCAATAAAACAAAAGGAAATATCACTTGTGGCAAGCTATTTCACTTATTTCTCCTGGCAGCTGGAGAACCTAACCATGGATTCCTGGTATTTTCACACCAGTCCTACATCCTTTCCCAGCCTCCAGCTGCTTATTCCACTAAGGTTTAAATTATCTACCCATTCGTGGGAGACAAATGACAGAAATGATAATTGCCATGACCGGGGATCAAACCACAAACCCCAAGATAAAGAGTCTGACATGCTACCAACTAAGTTATAGCCTTCTCCTAATTTATCCAAATAAAGGCATAAATAAAAAAAATAATCATTATATAAATCTTTCAGCTTTTTCAAAATTATCTAACCCATTACCAGATGTTAAAATTTTAGACTGGTCAAAATTGAAAGGACTATTAAAAGCCTATGTAATTTAAGATTTTTTGTACCTTTGGGGTAGAAAACATTGTGGATAATGAAGAAATTGCCTGTAACAAGCACTTTATTCATTTTCCACAATGTTTTCAGAGGTTTTTTCTCTTGGGGGCGTCTAAAAACATCATTGAGTGGGAATGGGCTAAACTGTATCTTACCAACTGCTTTGATTGGTTTTGTACTGCAGTAGATGGTGACGTAAGTTTTTGACGGACAGGTTCCTATCTTCAGTGTACAACTTTCAAGTTTCTTTTCATCACCCTTACATTTCAAATCCACTATCGTAATGTTGTCAACGTCACCCACACCCAAAACAGATCCTGTCAGGGGATAAGAAAACAAATTATTATAAGAGTAAAATTCATAAGATAATGCAGTTTTTTTTTTACAATAATTACTGGCAAAGAAAGATAATTAATGTACCTTTCTTTCAATCTGTTATTGTAAAATATTTCCACTTAAAATGAAATGACATGCAGTTATATTTCCAAGAGAGCAGATACAGCCCTAGTTGTGGTCAGATATCAATATCTTTCATGTTCTCCAATGGATTATTGAATTTCTTGCTGGTTTATCACTTGATAATTAACGAATCATTGTCCCAGCCCACTGACTACCTATTAATTTCGACAGGATGTTCTGCTTCAATTTATAACGGCAGTATTTTGAAAAATTTATGGCCAGTATCATATAACAGAAAAGTAAAATGGTTGGTTGGTGACCTAAGCGTCAGCTTGAAGAAACGTTTAAGTTGCCAATTCAACAAAAAAGGTTATCAAAATGGCGGCCAATGTTGGAGTTGAAAGCTAAGGTCTGGGCTGAATAAATGATTTGATTGGTTGGTTGATTTCTTGATTGACAGCCGCGATTTGTCAATTTTCCCAACAAGGCAGTGAACTTATTGAATTGAGAAACTCCCTATTTTTACATCTTTACTATTTTGGTTCATTTGGCGCTACTCAACGTTGTCTTGCAGGGTTAAAGAAACATATCATGATATTGCCATGTAAGTTCGCAAGCGAAATGACAGCCTTTTAGAGATTTATATATTTCTTTCAATTTAAACCCACTTTGATATGTGGCCTGCAGCTTCTTTCAATTTGGACCACCTTCACCTAGATTTCCTTCTATGGGCAGATATCCTTTGGCCCTAATCATCAATATCATACCCTCTATATATTGGCTCCTTTTCCTGTTCAATCCCTGTTTTTTGGGATTTTATAATTGAGAAAACATTGTAGGAACAGAAGAAATTGTTTGTAAAAAGCAATTTCTTCTTTTCCCACAATGTTTTCCACCCTTTAAGATGGTTATTTTTCAGATTGAACACAGTATTAGTTGCCATATGCAACTCCTTTTAAATATGATAAGACTAAAATTTTGAAAAACAGGAAAGGGTTAATAGCCAAGCAGGATGTACATGCAAACTATCACACCAGATCATTGCCTGAAATTTTGTGAATATATACCTGGCTGAAATCTGCCATCAGCGTATCCCAGCTGTTGACATGTGACTGTTGCCGTTTCCTGCAGGAAGTTTTGATCGCAAACAGCTCTCCATTTACCCTTCATGTACATCTCTAACATTCCATAGTTCAGGTCATTGGTGCCAGACAGACGGACTGAAAGATTTTGGAAAAACAGCTAGGAATGGGTTTAAAACATTTCCCAAACAATGACTCTTTTTGACGTCCCTCAAGAAAAACATTAGGGAAAACATTGAGTAAAATGAATAAATTACTTGTAACAAGCAATTTCCACCTTTTACAAAATGTTTTCTATTCAGTCTAAAATTTAAATTGTCATCTGCAACTACTTTCAATTTGAACCAGTCTGAAATTGTGGCGTCTGGTAATGGTTAAATTTACATAATTAAATTCCTGAGAAAGGGATACATGTACTAAATGATATTAAATCCTTTTCTACATTCATTTGCATATTCATGTTTCTTTGTTATACCAAGTAAAACATTGACGGTAAAGATGAAAAAAATCCTTGAAACAAGCAATTCCTTTTCTTTTCAAACAATGTTTATTGCATATAAATGCTGTTTTCTGTAAGTAGATTCCTTTTGAATTGTTATCAAGAACTCTTAACATTTTTTTTTATATCAGTCTAACAAAAGGCAAGATCATTCATACCACTCAGAAGTGAAAATGTATTTCATAATCTTATTGACCATTGTCATGCTGAGCACAGAATATTCTGGTTTTGGCAGGAGATATAGAAAAAGATCAGCCAGCACATATATGCAATGTAATCTTAGTCTACACCACCTGTATTAGAATTATTGATGTACAACTATTTCACTTCCAATACTTTTTCCGCTTTGGTTTTAAAGTAAATCTTAACCCATTACGAGATGAAAATTTTTTAGACGAGTCCAAGTAGAAAGAGCAGACATTTAAGATTGTGCTAAAATTGGAAAATAAGTGCCAAATAGGGTAGAAAAAATGTTGTTTGTTCTTGGGGCACTCAGAAGGTGTCTTTGTGTGGTAAAGGGTTAATATTATTTTACTCAGCATGAAAAGGGTTAACCCTTTCCTGGACAAACCCGGGATTTTACGTAGCTGTAATTTTATACTTGAGAAAACATTGTGTAAAAAGAAGAAATTGCTTGTGACAAGCAATTTCTTCTTTTCCCACAATATTTTCTACCACATAGGATGGTTTCATTTCAAATTGTACTCAATATTCATTATCGTCTGCAACCTCTTTCAATTTGGACCAGTCTAAAATTTCAAAAAACAGGAAAGGGTTAACAAGACCACTACATGTGGATGCATGGCACTCGGCAGTTTGGTGCTGGATGTAAAAATACTGGCTAAATTTGTACACAAATACCTTGAGAGTAACCTCCCTTGATGGTACTCCTTTGATATTGATACCATTTATCAATATTCAAGTACATATTTCAGTAATAACAAAAATATCAGAAAATGTAAAGTCATGTTCAACATTAACAAAGACAATGGTGACATCCACAATATTTTTGCCATCCCACTTTTTTCTCTCTGATAACAGCCAAGCAAATAAAAAAAACGTTAAAAACTATAACAACGGTTAGATTTGTAACCATAATAATTGATATGCGTGGCATATTAGTGACTTCAATTGTCTAACTTGACTTTAGTACTATACAACTATTCTAATCTAACCTAATACCAGGTTATTTCGTCATCATCCACAAAAGTTTTGTACTTAAAAAGACGAACAAAAATTCAAATTTTACTAACTCTGCAACATCTTTGAATTTGGAGCAGTCTAAAATTTTGTTGTCTGGTTATAGACAGAACAAAATGTTCTGAGTGTTTAAATATGCAACAAAGTCAATTCATGAAAATATTTTTTTGAAATGATTCAAATATGATGATCTGTTATATAGATACTACTGTTTTCCAACATAACACCTCACTCAGTTAAGTCATTCCCACATGTCAATGCTTTCTGACACCCTTCTAGAAAAACAATTGGGAAAACATTGTGGAAAAAGAATAAATTGCTTTTGACAAGCAATTTCTTCATTTTCCACAATGTTTTCCACCCAGAAAGTTAAAAACATCTAAAATCTAATACACTTTTAATTGTCATCTACAACTCCTTTCAATTTGGACCTATCTAAAATTTTGTTTTGTGTTAATGGGTTAAGCCTTTTCTAGATGACAACGTTTTAGATAGGTCCAAATTGAAAGAAGTTGCAGATGACAATTTAAAGTTGATGAAATTTTGTTTATCTTTTTGTCATTTGGGGTAGAAAACATTGCGAGAAAATAAGAAATTGCTTGCATGAAGAAATTTATTCATTTTCCACAATGTTTTCCTAAATCCCTTTCTTGAGGGAGTCAAAAAGCTCTCTGAAAATGGGATTGTGTTGGAAAGGGTTAAATCAGCTAGTTTAATTTTGAACACTGTTATGTGATTGCACTTGAGTGGAGTGCAGTCAACAGAATGAAACTGATTTGAAAAGATGCATTTCATGAAAACCAAAGGTCAACAATCATATGAAAAAAAGGTTCATCACTGAAATCCTTCAACCAATTCCCATACAATCCATAGAAACTGTGGAAAATTTAGAAATTGCTTCTTAAACTGTTACCATAAAACAACACTGTCTGCCACTCAGATGAAATACAACAGTTGAAATCTAAGTGGGAAAAGGCAAAATTACTTGTGACAGGCATTTTCTAACAATGTTTTCTATTCTACTTGGCACTTATATTCTAATTTTAGCGAAATTTGATATGTGGTCCACATCTTCTTTCAATTTAGACCAATCTAATATCTTGTTGTCAGGTAATAGTTTAAGACCCTTTATGGCACTTTTTTTCTAAGATGCAAGCAAGAATACAAGAATAAATAAAATCTGAAATAAGCAGAAAATGATGTATTAACCAAACTGTGCTGAAACCATACATATAACTCTATGTTGTGGTAATAGTAGATTTGCGTCAGGGTTCAAAAGTCATTTTGCAGATATTTTATGATTTACTTATGATGTTGATTAATAATCCATCCATATTGTCATTTCCCATTTGTCTTATTTAGTTAAAATCAAAAAATGAAATTGCTATAATCTGAAAACTAAAAGAATCTAGATCAAAAACTTACTTTTTAAATGTTGGAAGCTTAACTTAGTTTAAAGTAATATATTTCATAGATATTATTTAGTGTTGACTATAAACCCATTAGCTAAAAATTTGCAGCTTTTGCTGAAAATAATTCATTTATGAACAATATCCTTATCAGGCAAGCTGCCCTGTTGAAGTGCTATTTTAAGTCAGCATTGCTAGCAAACCCCACATTTTTATGCACGGAAAAATAAAGCTTTAGATAACATTGACAGAAAAGAAGAATTTGATTATAACAAGCAATTCCCCCTGTTCTCACAATGTTTTCTACTCTAGAAGACACTTATTCTTTTTATTTAATTGCACTTAGATGTGTTGTTTGCAACCTCTTTCAATTTGGACCAGTCTAAAATTTTGTCATTTGGTAATGGGTAAGGATACTTGTTAATAATTTTTGAACCCTGTTATATCGGCAGGCGTGCTATGCAGCAGCAGTGCAGTACAGAAGGTTTGTGCTGGTTTTGTGAGGATCAAACCTGAGTCGTAGCACTGCACTGCAGCATCATCAGAATGCGACCAGCAGGAGTAATATCGATATCTATATAGTCGAGAGTACTGCAGCCCGTCAGTGTGCGATCTCTTATCCTCCTTCTCTAGAACCATAGGGCACTCCATGAGGGAACGCTCTGTCCCCTGACAGCGCAAGTTATTGATATATATCTTTCCCTTCCCTGGTCCGAATATGCCTGCAGCTAACTTTCTGCCCCCCATGAATTTCAATTGGCGACAGAGAACATTAGCAGCGTCATTGTTGAAGAATGAAACACCACATATGGTTCCCCACTGACCATCGATAGACATCTCGACACGACCTGATCTATAATCCGTACCATTGACAAGTCGGAACCTATAACCTAGTTAGCATAAAACAAACATTCAGGATTTATACTGGCTCTATACTTACTTATACACAACTAGAATTACATACAAAGTAAAGTGTTGAAACATATTTCTCTCTTTTTTTGTTACATTTTGTTAACCCTTTTCCACACAATGGCATTTTTTGATACCCCTCAGAAAAAAAAAATTCAGAAAGCATTGTGTAAAATAAAGAAATTGTTTGCTTCAAGCAATATTTTCATTTTACACATTGTTTTCTTCTCACTTCCGGCATTTTCTACCCAAAGAATTGAAAAACCTAAAATTTCACAAACTTAACATTGTTGCCTGCAACTCCTTTCCATTTTGACCAGTCTAAAATTTTTCGTCTGCTTATGGGTTAATGTATTGTTTCAAATACAACCAAAGTCAATAACCATTTTCATGTGTCAAATATGCTCTTCACTTTCATTGGTCAATTATCTACATTCACCAAGATTGCTCTATCAATAATATATGGTGAATGCAGAAGCAATAGTACTGCAAATAAACCCTAAGAAACATCCATTATTTCAACTCATTCCCACACAAGCCCTCCTTATTAGACCCCTTAAGAAAAAAGGTTCAATACTATTTGGCTTGCAAAAAGCAACTTCTTCAATGTCCACAAAGTTTTCCACCCTATAAGACAACGATTTTCTAAATTCCACCCACTTGAAATTGCCGTCTGCATCTTCTTTGAATGTGGATCAGTCTAAAATTTTGTCATCTGGAAATGGGTTAACTACATTAAAATGATTGGATTTTTTTATCGGGTTGATTTGCAGTACTTCCAAACAATACCTATCTCGGCTATAATTTACCCTACCTTTATCATAACATTGTACGGCTGCGTCCTGTCTATGAGTTCTACAAGTGTAATACGTGCTGCGGAGGGCAAAGTTCAACCGACCTCTATCCTGGTATATTGCATCCTTCGGTTCAATCTTGATTCCACAATTCAGGAGGGAAGTTTCATTCCCCAAACATCTGACATATGGAATCATGATTTTCCCCTTTCCCTCTCCAAAATAACCATTATCAAGTGCTCTTCCGCCAGTGTAATTAAGCTGGCGACAGAGAACATTTGCTGCTTTATCGTCAAACTTTGCTGTTCCACACACCGTCCCCCATTCTCCGTCGATGGACATCTCCACACGACCTGACATCAGCCGTGTTCCATTTACTAATCTAAACCTGTAGCCTGTTATATTATATGGTTATATAAGTCATGTAAAAACAAAAGTCAATGTTTGATTGCCCCTTGGAGCTTAGAAATTTATCCCTTTCCCATTTTTTGAAATTGTAGACTGGTCCAATTTGAAGGATGTTGCAGACTACAATGAAAAGTAAGTGCAGTTTCATACAAAACATCCTATCTGGTAGAAAAAAGCGTGAGAAAAGAAGAAACTGCTTCACAATATTTACTTGAGTTTACATCGACGTTAAAAACCAGTGACTGTACAGGAAAGGATTACTAGATTTTATCATTATTTTTTAATCCATTCCCACTTTTTGACACCCTTCAAGAAAAGCATGGGAAAACATTGTGGAAAATGACAAAATTGATTTTAACAAGCAATTTCTTATTTTTTCCACATTGTTTTCTACCCAGAGAGACAAAAAAAAGTCAAAATTTAATGAACTTAAAAATTGATGTCTGCAACTTCTTTCACTTAGGACCAGTTTCAAACTTTGGCTGTACTTTATGTGAAGCAAAAGTCAGTGTACTATCATAGAATATCAATAGTGAAACTAATCAAGATTTAACCCATTCTCATGCAGTGACGCTTTTGGACGCCCCTCAAGAAAAATACTTTGGAAAACATTGTGGAAAATAAAGAAATTGCTTGTTACAAGCAATTTCTTCATTTTCCACAATGTTTTCTGTCAAGAAAGTTGAAAAAATCCCAAATTTTGTAAAGTTTAAATTGTCGTCTGCAACTTATTTCAATTTGGACCAGTTTAAAATTGTGCCATCTGGTAATGGGTTAAATGACCAATCAAAGTGAATTCATACATTCTGTTTACATAGTGCAGTAACTTGAACCCGTTACTAAACAACAAAATATTAGACTCGTCCAAATTCAATGAAGTTGCAGACGACAATGTGTTAGTTTATAAAATTATAAAGGGTTTGTATAATTGCGTAGAAAATATTGTTGATTGACAAGCAGTTTCTTCATTTTCCTAAATGTTTTCCAACAATTTTTTTATGAGGGCGTAAAAAAGTGGGGTAATTCATAACAAGTCAATTCCATATCTTGAAGCTGTTAAAATAAAAACTAAGGAAAACATAATGAGAAAAGGAGAAATTGCTTGTTACAAGCAATATCCTAATTTCTCAAAAATCTTCTATCGTACTTGGCTTTTATTTTTAAATTCTAATGGACTTTGAATTTGTCATCAACTTCTCAAAATTTGTTGTCTGGTAATCAGTAGAAATCAATACAGAAATTTTGATTTGGGCATACCAATATCAATTTAGATAATGAACTTTTTTGTTTTAAATTTCATACTGAACAAAAAAATAATCCAAGAAAAAAATCAGTTCACTCTGATTAAAGCATTTGAAATGAATACCAAGTAATCTAGGAACTGCTTCATTTAGTGTAAAAGCAGGACAATAAAGATACCAAATGTTTCTCAAAAGTTTCATTTTACACAATGTTTTCTTCCCAGAAAGACCAGGATTTTTTTCACCTACAAAAATTTGTTGTCTGCAACACCTTTCAATTTGGACTAGTCTTTGGACTAGTCTAAAATTTTCGTGTGTGGGTTTAAGAATGTATGAGTTGCTTTTTTCATGTGGTGTTGATAAAAATGTTGGTAATTAGGGCTAAAGCACCAAAGAATTTGATGAAATGCCATTATCAGAAGAAAATGGACTGACCAATCCAAACTCTGGTCTGGAAACTTAACCCTTGTCATGCTGAATAAAATCCTTTTCAGAATTGTATAAAAATCAAAGGGCTGGAAGCACTGGTAGTAATTGTTGTTCAGTTGTCAATACTTCTTTTGAAAATTAATTTCATAAACAACTCTGGTTTCAAAAGGACAGACAGGAGGTATAGACAAAGATCAGGCTGCACTTCTGCAGTCTGATCTTTGTCTTTAAAACAAGAATATTCCGGGTTCAGCATGACAAGTGCTAATTGTTATCCCCAAAATTTATGTAAAAGCATTTCATGGTGCACAGCTATAAGTTGTAACTACAGCTTATTCAAGCTATTGTTTTGATGTTTAGGTCACCCATCTACTACTTTCTCTTTAATTTTTCCTAGTAAAAAGTCTTCAATTACATACTGCAAAATATTTTCTTCTACAAACTATCCTGTCAGACAGAATTAGTTGAGGCTCATGTTTTATCAAGTTCATTGATCCTTGTCATGCCAAATAAAATCCTTGCTCAGAATTGCATAAAAATCACAGGGCTGGAAGCACTAGAAAGCCCTAACTGTAGCTTAACCCTTTCCTGTTTAGCAAAATTTTAGACCCGTCCTATTTCAAAGGTTTTGCAGATGAAAGTTTAAAGTTGATCTCATTTGAAAAATAACCATTTGAGGGTAGAAAAAGTTGTGGAAGAAGAAGAAATTGCTTGTTACAAGCAATTTCTTCTTTTTCCACAATTTTTTCTCAATTATATAATCACAGGGACGTAAAAACCAGGGATTAACCAGGAAAGGGTTTAGGTTTTTTTTATTCATGAGTTTTATAAACTATTCTAGTATAAATTATTAACAAGTGGTGCAGACTAAGATCAAACTGCACATATGTGTAGGCTGATCTTTGTCTATGACTCCTGCCAAAGCACAAATATTCTGGGTTCAGCATGATAAAAGTGAGAACAGATTACCTTCTTTCTCATAGCAATATACAGCAGCATCACTGTTTGTATCACACCTATCCACGGATCCCCAGCGCACATTACCACATTTACCCAGATAACTTTCTTGTCCTGTACAATTGATGTTGGATAACCAGGGAATTCCTATCCAAAAGAAACTTTCTTTCATTAATTTACTGTTTTTTTTTAACAAGTTCTAAAGAATCCCACTGTTTTACACCCATCAAGCATAAGCTTAAGAAAACAATGTGGACATCGAAGAAATTGCTCGTTTAAAGCAATTTCTTCATTATCGACAATTTTCTCTACACAAACGGACAAAAATATTCATAAACTAACAAGATATGTTTGTAAAATACAATGCCCCCGTAACAGGACTAAACATTTGACCTTGGTATGTGACCTTGACCTTATCACATGACCTTGACATGAGGAGATGTGTATTATGGAGATGTATCATCATGCCAAATATGAGCATTGTATCTTGAATAGGCTGGTAGTAATTGGCAATGTTAAGTTTTTTTGTTAAGTTTTGCAGACAGAGAGACAGACAGACTGACAGACAGAAAGACTGAATGATGGACAGACAGATGGACAATGGTAAAACAATATGCCCCTGTTCTTTCAATGCGAGGGCATTAATACTGCCTTCTGCAAATTCTTTGATTTTTAATCAATTTAATCTAGCCATCTTGAATTGGGTTATACAAATCCATTGAACTCCAGCATACATTACCACATTTATCTCGGTAACACACTTGTCCTCTATAAACAATGTATGATTACCAAGGAAATCATTAACCCTTTCCAACACTCTTTCTGATGCCCCTCAAGAAATCAATCGTAAAATAAATGTGTAAAATGAAGAAATTGCTTGATCCTAGCAATTTCTTCCTTTTCCACAATATTTTCTGCCTAGAAAGTTGAAAAAAAGATGAAACTTTGGGTGTATCAGAAAGCGTCATTGTTTGGGAGTGGTTTAAGCCTTGCATTTGTTCATTTTATTCAACTGAACACCATCTCACCAGTATAAAAGACACATATGCCATGTAAATGATTATGTGAAATGACAATCTTTTTGACAACCTATTTTGTATCTGTAGATTAAAGAAATATGATAAATGTTCTGTTTCACCACCATTATAACCTAGGCAGCCATTTTTCCATTATAATGGCTCCCATGATTAAAGGAAAATGTTTTAGACCTACCTTTATTTTTTGGGTTGCTGTACCTAACTTGGAAGTAAGCAAAGCCCCCTTGGAAACCAAGTTCTCGACATATAACCATTGCATCAGCATCGTCAAAACCATCTGCACAGATATGACCCCAAATATCAAAATGTTTTACTGACACTGTTCCTCTATTGTGGCTCGAAAGTTTTGGTTCATATTCTGGAAATAAGAAAGTAAAAAGACTTTTTGATACAGAAGTATATCACACTAAACAGAGATAAAAAATGTAAGATCATTAGAAATAGATATTTATAAAGTTAAATCCTTCTAAAGATAAAATTCAACTCTGAAACATTGAATTTATTTGTTGTTTAGTTTCAGAGAATAATGGCAACCTATGAAAGCCAAGAATAAGGGAAACTTGCATCTTTACCTGACAGCAAAATTTGGACTGGTCCAAATTGAAAGAGGTTACAGTCGACATTTAAAAGAGAAAAAAAAGCAAAATAATTGACATATAGAGAATAAAACTTTGTAAGAAAAAGAGAAACTGCTTGTAACAGGAAATTTCTTCTTTTCTTTAAACTTTCTAGGAGCTTAAAAATGAAGAATTGTGTGATAACAGGTTAAATGTCTTTTGTACATAGCAAATGCACAACAATCATGATGAAGGATGCTGAAAAAATCTTATATTCCCCCCCCCCCCCCCCCCAAAAAAAAAAAAAAAGAAAAAAAAGAAACCCAACCAAAACCGAAACACAATTCTACCAAATTTACCTTTCTCTTCTCATTAATAAACAAAATTTTTGACTTGTACAAATTTAAAGAAGTTGTAGAAAACAATCTTAAGTTGATGAAATTTAAAAATCTATGATATTTTTTGGGAAAAAAATAACATTGTGGATAATGAAGAAAAATAAGCAATTTCTTCATTTCTTGATTTTATGTAAGTTTTTTTTCCAAAAACCTCATTTCTTTGCAGGTTAAAAAGAGTGGAATTGTGCCGGAATGAGTTGAATACAGTGACACTACTGGTTACTAAAGAAAGTTCTAATATCTGACTATGCTACAAAGTATAGGAAGTACATCAAGAAATCTTTGGGCTAAATACAGAAAGGCCAAACTTACGTCCACTGGCTGGCTGGTTAGAACAAGCCACAGAGGCATATTTATTACTGGGACACTTGTTGGGTCCAGTTTTGTACTCGCAGTCTAATATAGTGGCCTCCCCTCCCTGACATTTGACATCGTAGTACCCTATGTTGTAATTCATCTCTCCGAAGGCAGAACAACACACACTGATACCATTCTGAAAACTGCCTGATCGACAAACAACCTTGGCAGCGATATCGTCAAACCCGTCAGCACATACTAGTTGGTATCTGTTCTCATTCCATATCTCTACAGCTCCATAGGTCACATTCGGCTCTAGGCGTACTAAAAATTATACAATAGATGAGTGAACAGTAAATTAAAGATGAACTCTTGTCAATCAAAAAATCAATTGACCATTTAATATTTTTATTTTGACCTGAAGTGACATATTTAAGTCAGACTTTTATTTCAAACATTTTCTTTAAGGAGGGCGTAAATGATTAGGTAGCTCACAAACGGTGTGCCTACTGTTTTATGCCCCTGACAAGCTTTTAGCATTTCAATGATTCAGCGTGAAGCAGTTGTAACTGCCAATAAACATATAGGCAGTTACAACTGTTTCACGCTGAACCATTGATTTGATAGATCAGTTGGAGGTCAGTGGGCATGTCAGGCAACTAGTCAACTGACTCAGATTATAATTTTTCAAGCAAGAGTTTCATGTGCATGGCTGATGCTGGGCTGTAGGGTGTTGAATAGTAAATGAAGAAATCTAACTGAGAAAAGGAGCATAATTTGAACAAATGTATTGCTAATCAAATGCCAACTTATAATACAGATTTATCCCATTACCAACGAAAAAATTTGAAATGGTCAAAATTCAAAGATTTTGCAGACAGATTTTGCAGACAGATTTTTCTTTTATATATATTCTAGAGTAGAAAACATTATGTACAATGAAGAAAGTCCTTGTATTGATCAATTTCTTGATTATCAATAATATTTCCAAACAACCTTTGCTTGACGAGCATCAAAAAGCGTGATTGTGTGGGAATGTGTTAACAAGAGAAGACTTACCCAGATCAGTACAGTAGACACTTGCATCATGTTGATGGTTCCTGCAGGATGTATGGCTCACATTAAAACCACTGTTTGTACATGACCATATAGATTTCTCGTCTCCCTGACAGCGTACATAGTACAACCATGACGGCCCTGAAATATCACCAGTAGTACAAACCATTTAAAACTTCTTTTATAAGGCTTGCTCCTCTTTGTTTATACCCGCAAGAAAAATCTTATAGTACCTGTAACATTCTGAATATAAAATGGGCCAATAACAGCATTTTTTTTTTTCAAAAGTTCAAAATATATAGATGATCTTGACTTTTAGATGACCTTAATCTTATTTTCAGCAGATGCATATCGATAGGAGCTATCATAATGTCACTTTAGCCTTGTCATGCTGTATAAATAACCTTACTGAAATCCTTTAAAACCAAAGGGCTGGAGGCACTGATAGAACTTGTTGTTCATACATCAATTTTTCTTTTAGAATTCAATCTCATAAACAACTCTCGCAGGAAAAGTACAAGCAGGAGGTGTAGACCATGATCAGGCTGCACTTATGTGCAGGCTGATCTTGGTCTACACCTACCGCCGGAACCGGAAAATTCTGGGTTCAGCATGACAAGGGTTAAAAGTATTGAAGTAAGTAGAGTATGTGAGTTTTCAGCAGACAGACTGAAAGATGGACAGACAGAGACTGTATGACCCCAATCTATCAATGTTTTGGGGTCAGAAGTAGGAATAAGATGTGATACATACACATTTACCTTATTATCTGTGTCAAAACTGCCTGTCTAACCAAAAAGTATAATCCAGAATTCAGGGTGTATCAAGGATAATATAAATATATGCATGTAAATTGAGTGTATGCACATATACCCCTGTGACCAAAAAGGCATGGGAACAAAGGGAGGAAGCCACCTTACTTTCATAGCTCATGCGATAAAATTTAGATATGTTGATGGCTGACTAAAACATCACAACAGCTTGAATAATCTGAAGTTTAATTTTTGTTCATCTAACAGTGATATAATTTCTGGATAGTGATTTTTTCGTTATGCTATTGAAAGATCAGGACTGTCAATCAAAGAACTGATCAACAATCAAATCATTCATTTAGACCGTAAGTAAACTTTGAACTCTGGCTTTTCTTTGAAGCATTTTTATTTGTTTGGTGACTAAAATGTAATAACTACAGCTTATTCAAACTGTAGTTACGATGTTTAGGCCGCCAACCAAATATGTATTTTTCTTTTATCTTATATGCTACTGTCCATGATATTTAGCGCTGTTTGATATTAAAGTGTAACTTCCTGTCAGAGCTTAGTGGGCAGGGCAAGCGATCTATTAACCCCGTTCAATCTCTGGTTTTTATGTCCTGTGATTTCATAATTGAGAAAACATTGTAGAAAAAGAAGAACAAGCAATTTCTTTTTTTCCACAATATTTTCTTCCCTACTGAATGGTTATTTTTCAAATCTTATCCACTTTTAATTTTCGTCTGCAAAACCTTTAATCCATTACCAAATGGCAAAATTTTTAGACTGGTCCAAATTGAAAGGAGTTGCAGATGACAATTTAAAGTTGATGAAAGTTTAGATTTTTTCAACATTCTTAGTAGAAAACTATTGTTACAAGCAATTTCTTCATTTTACACAATGTTTTCCCAATTGCTTTTCTTGGGGGGCATAAGAAAGCGTCACTGTGTGGGAATGGGTTAAATTTGAACAGGTCTAAAATTTCCATAAAACAGGAAAGGGCTAATGTAATTTGTAGCATCAGTACAATAAGGTTACCTGTTCCAGGTCCATAGAAAGAGTTGGGCTGCGCTACTCCGTCTAAAAACCCTAACTGTCTACAGACAACACGTGCATCATCGTCTGCCCAGTACGAGTCACAAATTGTACCCCAGGCACCTCCGTATGATACCTCTACTCTACCTTCTGATGGAGAATTGCCGTTAACCAGTCGTACCTGGAAACCTGAACATACAATAAAAACTGAGATCATCTTTTAATCCATAAAGAGACGGCAAGTTTTTAGACAAATCCATATAGATAGGTACCAGTATGGCTGACAGCTGAAAGTGCACTTACATGGCAAAATAATGATGATTTAAGATTGAATGTTAGAAGAAAATGCTTCTTATAATTAATTTGTCTTTTCTCTCTTTTTTTGACTAATGATCTAAACAAGAGAATGCTCTAAACCAATTTAATACTGATAGAAGTTATACTGTATCATTCAATTCTTCTAAATTGTAATTCAACAAAAATTCACCTTACAATATTTTCAGTCAATTAAATTTTCTATTCCTAACCAGCCATTAAAGTAGCTATTGAACATATTTTCATAAAAGTTTGATATAGGTTTATTGTATTCAGCCATTCAAACTCAATGAGGCCTTTGGACACCCTCATGAATAAAAACTTGAGAAAACATAGTGGAAAATAAAAAAATTGCTTGTTGCAAGCAATTTCTTATTTTACCACGATGTTTTCCATCCAGAAACTAAGATTTTTAAAATTTCATCTACCGGTACTTAAAATTGTCATTTGTAATTTCTTTCATTTTGGACCAGTCTAAATTTTGGTTGTGTGGTAAAGGGTTAATATATTCTTAGAAAGTTACACTTTCTTACAAACCCTTATGAGTATAGCTTTGGAAGATAAAGTGGAAAATGAAGAATTTGCTTGCAACAGGCAGTTTCAATGCTTTCCCCATTTCCTTTTTTTTACCCAAATACTTTAAATTTTATCAAATAAAAATTCTTTCAATTCAGAAGAGTCTAAAGATTGTCAGAAGGAATATTGGCGCTGTAATTTTGGAAGACATGACTACAGTAAAATCATTAGGTAATACATATTAACCCTTTCCCATAAAATGACGATTTTTGACGGCCTTCAAGAAAAACAATTGAGAAAACTTTGTGGAAAATGAAGAGATTTCGAAAACTTCATAAACTTTTAAATTGTCATGTGCAACTCCTTTCAATTTGGACCAGTCTTAAATCTTGCCGTCTTGTAATTGGTTAAGGACATGCCTATCTGGTATCCTAAGCTGTGGTTAAACAAATTTCATGGACTGATTATTAATGTATCTAATATATGCTTACCTGGTCCTCTATAACAGTACACTCTAGCAGCCATATGGTTTGACAAACAAGCACTGGTTGGTGTTTCCTGGAACTTGCAGTCTCGTATGCTGTTCTCATGTCCTTTACACTGAACATTGGTCATCCAGATAGGGGTACTAGATCCTGCATATGAACAAGTACATTTTTACATGTAGTTTAAAACATTATTAGATGAGAAAATATTTTAACCTGTCCAGATGGAAAGATGCTGCGAGAATATTTTAATCCTTGTCATGATAAACCCTGAAAGTAGGTGGTGTTGATTAAGATCAAAGTCTACACCACCTGTTTGTTGTTTAAGTCAGAGTTTTTTACAAAGTTAATTAACAAAAGAAGTATTGACCAAAACTAGAGCTTTCATGTGTGCTCTCAGTTCTTTGATTTTAATGCAATTCTGAAAAAAGAGCAAAGTCCAAGATAGAAGAGGTGATTCCAATTTCAAACTAGACTTGTCCCACAGTGGACTTTTAACCCCACACCAGCAATTTGTCACTCAAGTAGCACAGTTGACCTTTGATCAATTGGGCCCAAAAACAATAGTGCATTTGATGGGCAGGCATATGGATGGAGGGACAGGCAATGAGAAACTACAGAGTCTCTTCAAACTGTTTTTGGTGGAACCCTTGCAAGATGTGTTTGTGAAATATTTATGCCTCAATAATAGCGAGTTTTTGAAAAATAATTATGAACTTGATAAACTCCTTTTGCATTGTCAGAAGACTTTGACCATGTTGTAAGTATATGTGTATCAACATCAGGTAAGAAACAAGAGCACCGCCTATGGGTGCCTATGCTCAGCTGTTTGGTGCTGGACAGTCGATAAAAAATCTAAGGTCGAAAAGGGGCGTAATTCACACAAAATGCATCTACAGTTATCCCCCTTGGTAGCATAGGTTTCTCTTTTGATAGTGAACATGTATGCAAAGTTTCAAGTGAATGCCTTTGGTAGAACCAGAGATATCACAAAATATCAAAGTTTTCGCACGACAACCACAACAACATCGACGACGACACCAAGACTATCGCAATACTTCGGGTTTTCTCCGAAAACAGCTGAGCTGAAAATGGGACATGATGTTGGGCCAAGTTCTCAGCAGACAGACAGACACTAGGAAAAACTAGAATGTCCAAAATCGTTGATGTTAATGCTTAGATATTAAAGAAGTTGAGGACGACAATTCAAAGTGAGTAAAAAAAATGAAATATATACCAATAAGAGTTAAAAACTGTAAGAAAGAGACATTGCATTTTACAAGCAATTTCTGCTTCCATCACAATTTCTTCAGGAGCTTATTTTTCTGCAGTACTGGTCAGGGCCCCGGAAATTTGGAAATCTAAATCGGTCCGGGACGCTCCCCCCCCCCCTACGCCTTTAATAAACGAATACCCCGCCTTTTTTCACCTTCCCCGTACGTAAAAGGCTTCATCATTCATTCAGTAGTTGCCTTCATTTTCAAATGTTCCGAAGATGATTATAATCTTCAACGAGTGGAAGATAGATGAAAACAACTGACAGATCCTACTTTCATTTTGTTTTCGCAAATTCGGCTGAGTATAAATTGTAATTCCGGCAATGTACGGCAGTCCACGAAATTCCAACATGTTGTAAAATTAGATAGACAAATAAATCATATTATTAATATTTCCGGGTTTTACAGAGTACCGCCGATTTAATTATAGTAAGGATGTACTTTTTCATTTCATAAGCTAGTTATCCTAAGTTCTGTTAATTTAACACAATCATGTCGATTTTCTCTCAACACAAGCGTCTGTTGATGGAAAATCACAGCTGACGTCACAAAAATGTCAGGTCAGTCCATTGTACCCCATGGGATCACAGAGTCATGACGTAGATCAAAAAGACCGACGAGACAAACTCGAGTGGGTCGCCTACGTGTTGCACTATTTTCCTAGAGTGGAATTTGTTCACAAATCTCGGTCATTTATTTATTGAAGATGATTTCCGTTTTATTATTCCGACGTTTTCCACCCCTGAAGTAAGATTTGGTTTTATTGGCGGAACTAGAGATATTATTAAGCTGTCGTCTTTGCTTATATTTAAATTATCTGTATTCTGCGAATTTCCAATTATTGTTTGAATCCTATGTACCTTACCTTGAATGAAAAACTATAAAACATATATTAACGACGTGACTTTTTTTATGAATTTCAAACCCGGTCTCTCGCGCTTACTTGTGATAAATTAATTTCATAAAAGCGTTGTGCTGAGCTATTCCGATTTGTACGAACGGCAACTGAAGCATGTTCATGTCTCGATTTATAAACGCATCCCATGTTAAAGTAAAATATATTAGTTTCACGAGTAATGGCAATTTAAATCGACGCAGTAATAGATGTCCATTTCTTCGAACGTGTGTAAGTCAGACCTAGTCTCTTACAAAACTCGATACCCGAAGTTCGGTCAAGCGTGAAACTGCAAATTAGGTCCACGTGCGGACGTGCATTAGACTGGCCGGCGGGTAAACTAATTATCGATTTTTGGCACTTTTGTTTATCTCTTAATCTGAAGGTAACGTGTGAAACCCTCGAATTATTTCGGTTTCAAGTTGATTTTGATAGATGGTGGGCGAGCTTATCAATATTTGAACGTGATATTTGATGAAAAGTTCGGACCGATTTTGGTGTAATTTTTGGGATTCCAATCGGTCTGGCAATTCAAAATTCGGTCCAGACCGGCAATTTATCGGATTTCCGGAGCCCTGGTACTGGTAATTTAAAACAAAGGTTACGGTTTAACCCATACCAACTCAATGAGGCTTTAAAACCCTCCCCTTCCCCCTGAATAAAAGCTTTGGAAAATGAAGTACTTGCTTGTTACAAGCAACTTCTTCATTATCCACAATGTTTTCTAACCATAAAGTAAAAAAAATCCAAAATTTCATAAGCTTTAAATTGTCGTCTGCAACTCCTTTCAATTTTGACCGGTCTAAAATTCTGCTATCAGTATCTTTTAATGGGTTAAACAATCTGTGTAAAATATAATGTGTTTGTCAAAATTATCTCCTGTGTAATTTTGTTCTAGCAATACCAACCAGAATACTGAGGTCCAAATGCAACACCTCCACCTGAGTATCCAAGCTGTCGACAAAGAACATCAGCATCAACGTTGTCCCAACCTTCAGCGCAGATTGTACCATTCATCCCGTGTTTCTCAACTATCACAGTCGCAGGGAACGAGGTAAATGGAAGGATCTTGATATCTTCAACAGGAAAGTAAAAAGGTTTCATGTTCTTTTATTTCAATGATCAAGAAATATTACAACCAATGACATACTTTTATAATTAACACATTTCAAGCGGACAACATTTGGACTGGTCCAAATTGAAAGAAGTTGCAGACAAAATTTCAAAGTGCAATCATATCGAAAAATAAGTGTCAAATAGGCTAGAAAACATTGTGAGAATAGGTGCATGAGATAAGCAATTTCTCTTTTTTCATGATTCTCTTGTTAGTATTCCTTATTCCATTCCCACACAATAAAATCTAAGACCTGTCCAAATTCATAGAAGTTGCAGACGACTATTTTAAGTTGATGATATCTTTAAAACCTTAGTCTTTTGGGGTAGAAAACATTGTGGATAATGAAGAAAATGGCTTTTCATTTTCCACAATATTTTCCTAGGCTTTCATATTGAGAGGTGTTTATAAACGTCATTGTGAGGGAATGGGTAAAGGATGTTTGAAATCAGGATTGTGTTGTAATGGGCTTAACCCTTTCCTGTTTTATGAAATTTTAGACTGGTCCAATTTGAAAGAGGTTGCAGACGACAATGAAAAATGCATACAATTTGAAATCTGACCATCCTATGTGGTAGAAAATATTGTGGGAAAAGTAGAAATTGCTTGTTACAAGCAATTTCTCCTTTTTCCACAATGTTTTCTCAAGTATAAAATCACAATGACGTAAAAACCCGGGTTTGTCCAGGAAAGGGTTAACAGAAGAGTAAACCAATATTTTGATTTAAATTTCGGTACAAACGAAATTTTCTCCTACACCTTAACATCATTTTCATGATTACTGGTGCTATATTCTCAATTTTTAAGTTCACAAAGCTAATCTTTATTACTGAAATATAATTCTAAACTTTTCCATTCAGTCCCTGGTTTTTATGTCCCTGTGACTTTATAGTTTTGAAAATATTGTAGAAAAAGAAGAAATTGCTTGTAGCAAGCAATTTCTTCTTTTTCCTCATTTTTTTCTACCCTACTAAATGGTTATTTTGCAAATTAGATCCACATTAAATTGTCATCTGCAAAACCTTTGAATTTAGACAGGTCTGCAATTTTGCAAAACAGGAAAGAATTAACCACTAATACCATACCAGTATTGTCTATACCAAATGTGGAACACAAGACAGAAGCATAATTGGATGATCTATCCTCGCAGTCTCCTGTCTCTTGATATGGACAATCAGCTATCGTCATTTCTGTACCAGTACAGTTGAATCCCAGTACAAACTCAGAATAGTAACGTCTTCCAAATGCACCTACAAAATGTTAGCATATCTGTGGTAAACAACCCATTACCCATTACCCCACCAACCAGCTTTTTTACAACCCTCAAGAAAAGCTTGAGAAAACATTGGTGAAATAAAGAAGTTACTTGTAAAAAGCAATTTCTGCATTTCTCATAATATTTTGTACCCTGATGTTTTTCTACATGAAAGAAAAGAATCTTAAAATTTCTTCAATAAAATTGTTGCCTCCAACTTCCTTGAATTTTGACCTGTCTAAATTTTGCGATTTGGTAATTGGTTATTAAGTAATAACCAGACGGCAAAATTTTAGACTGGCCCAAATTGAAAGATGTTGCAGACGACAATTTAAAGTGAATGAAATATTCGATTTTTTCCACTTTCTGGGTAGAAAACATTGTTGAAAATGAAGACATTGCTTGTAACAAGCAATTTCTTCATTTTTTACAATGTTTTCTTAAGCTTTTTTTCTTGGAGGCATCTAAAAGCGTCACTGCGTAGGAATGGGTTAAGTAATAAGGCTTCAAAATTTTAGACTAGTCTAAATTGAAAGATGTTAAAGGACATGTATAATATTTAAAGTCAACACCAGAGTCTTTGCTAAAGGCAAATGGTCGGCCCAAAAGCTTTATCTCCTATATCTGATATTTTATTAGCAAAACTGACCTTGATCATGGGGTTACACACTTGCTATTTGCTACTGTTTCTAGTCCGGGTCTTTTCGACTGACCTTCAAAAAGGTAGTTTATTTAGGACACAAAACAAAGAGCAAATTGTTTTTGGATGACTGAAATGTTGTAAATACAACTTGAAACATTAGATAAATATTTCTCTTCCAGCTAAACCCATTTCCTGTTTGATCCCTGGGTTTTAATTCCCTAAGGTTTTATAATTGAGAAGGCATGGTAAAAAAGAAGAAATTCCCCGTAAAAAGCATTTTCTTTTCAACAATATTTTCCACCCTACTAAATGTGTTTTTTTTATTTTGCAAATTAAATCCACTTTTAATCATTTCCTGCAAAACCTTTGAAATTGAACAGGTCTAAAATTTTGTAAAACAGGAAAGGATAAACAAGCAGACAGACAAGGGACGATTTTTTTCAGACAGTCTTTTCTAATGCAACGGGTCACATATAGAGGTTTACATACCTGCTACAAGGTCACATATAGAGGTTTACATACCTGCTACAAGGTCACATATAGAGGTTTACATACCTGCTACAAGAGCTTTACTATTTGGAAATCCAAGTTCCTTACACACAACTTTAGCGTCCTTGTCATCAAACCCTTTGGCACATAATGTAACCCAGTTACCATGGTGATACATCTCTACCTTTCCAGCAGTCGTGTTCTCGTTATTCTGACCACCAGATATACGCACTGCAAGAAAATACACATTTTTCTATTAAAGCTACAGCGAAATAGCTTAGTAAAAGACAATGATTTTTTGTATACAAAAAAAGTTTCAAATGACAAGTCAACTCATTCAGTAAACATCTGTCCGTTTAATTTTCAAAATAATTAAAAACTACAACAGCAATGTTATACTCTTCCAAGCCTGACTGCCTCTGTTTATGACAACTATACAAATTCATTTTCAAATGTGACCTTGACCCTTTCCAGTTTGATCCCTGGTTTTTAAAGCCTCTGTGATTTTATAATTGAGAAAATATTGTAGAAAAAGAAGAAATTGCTTGTAACAAACAATTTCTTCTTTTTCCACAATATTTTTCACCCTGCTGAATAGTTATGTTTCAAATTAAATCCACTTTATAATTTTGTCTGCAAAAGCTTTGAATTTGGATAGGTCTAAAAATTTGCAAAACAGGAAAGGTTTAATCTTTCAAGTAGTTATAATAAGGCAATCATTCTTATATGGCTTACTCAAAGCTGATGTTCCAAATGGTTACGAGATCATTCCACAAAATTTACCAATTGCGGCTGTCAATAATAAAACCAGTCCATCGATGAAATAATTCATCTTGACCAGAAATGAGTTTTGAACTTGACATTGGCTGACATTTGTACTCACCTTTTATGATGGTGTGGTGACTTAACTTTGCTACTTAAGCTTATCCAAGCTGATGTTATGACATTTATTAGGTCACCAACAAACTATTCTACCTTTTGTTTTACATGTTACTGGCCATAAATTTTGATCAATAATGCTTTTTAAAATCGAAGCAGGACTTCCTTTCAGATTCTGTGGGCATGGCCAACGGAATCAGTGAGCAGGGCCAGTGATTGGTCATTTGAAGAAGATGTATGTATTTTTTGTATGATAACCATACCATTATTATAACAGAACACTCCAGCATTTCTGTTGGCCTGGTAACACCTTTCATCAATGTTCTTCTGCCATCCTGGATTACGACACATGAATATGGAACTTTCACCTCCATAACACCCCATAGATGACATCACTACAGTGGCTCCATTTGACGGGAAATGACTATAAAAACAGGATGAATAATCGTGGATATATGGATAATGTTTGTGATTGGTTGAATAAAAATTCATCTTATGGTAAGGCATCAATGTCTTTCGGGTTAACATAAACAAAGCTTTGTATTTTTTTTCTTGTCTTTGATAATCTTACTGACCAGCATGATTGCCATTAATTTTTATCACCCTGAACCTAGAATGTTTATGTTGGCAGGAGAATCAGACAACAATCAGACTGATGTTAGTCTACATCACCTGTTTGTTCCTTCTTAGAGGTGTTTATTGGATTAACCCATCACCAGATGACAAAATTATAGACTGGTCCAAATTCAAATATGTTGCAAATGACAATTTTAAGTTGATGGAATTTCAAAAATCTTTATCAAAAAGTTTAGAAAACATTGTGGATAATGGAGAAATGGCTTGTTACAAGCCATTTCTTCATTTTTCCACAGTGTTTTTCAAAGCTTTTTTGTTGAGGGGTGTCAAGAATAGTCATTGTGTGGGAACAGGTTTATTTCAAAAGAAATAGTGACCTACAATAAAACCTCCCTAAGCACTTTCAGCCATTTTATTTCAACACAACTCTACAATGAATGTTATTTAGCATGACAGGGTAAATATATTTCGCAAATGGCCATAATCATCAGAGGTAAACTGACCTTCTGGGCTCACCATCCTGAAAGCCCAGCTGTTTGCAGGCCACACTTGCATCATAACGTGACCAGCCAAAATCACAGATAGTTCCTGTAAAACTGTCCAGTATGATCTCAAGATGACCAGAGTTAGCAGATCCCACAAGTCTTAGGGCTGGCTCTACAATATACAGTGTATATGGATCATAAACAATAGTGATCTGGCATGTAAAAAGGACCACCTTGGTTGTGGAAACAGCATGGACCAGGTAAGACAGTACAGATGAATAATGAGACTAACACAATTCCTCCGTCTCTCACCAATGGGTGGATAATCGTAAACCCAAGTGAGATAGCAACTGAAGGCTAGGAAAGGATATAATGGTGGTACCGGTGCGAGATATACCAGGAATCCATTGTTAGGTGCTCCAGTCGCTGCAATACGACTAAAAAAATGTTAAAAGTGTTGTTAAACCCCATTCAAACAACAAATCCATTGTGAGGAGCAAATACAATATGTCATACAGCAATGACATAGTGTATAAATGTTTGTTTAGACCAATTCATTGTTCAATGAGTGAACATGAGTAACAATGGCAAAATTGCTGTTCTTGAAATGAGAGATTCATTGACCTTAGATGAAAAACAATTATCCTAATTCTTTTTTGCATTAAAAGAATGAAAATATCAAATTGTTTAACCTGTTCCCATACAATGTCGCTTCTTTATGCCCCCTCAAGATAAAAGCTTTGGGACAACATCGTGGACATTGAAGAAATTGCCAGCATTACTCTTTAGTTTACATGTACTTAAGGGATGAAGAGAATATTTTTTGTTTCATGGAGGTAGGAACTGAAAAACTAATCACACTGTATGAATACGCGAAGTGGATTCATACATATGTGTGATTAGGTTTTTCGGTTCATACCTCCATGAAAACAAAAAAATATTCTCTTCAACTCTTATAATTTAATAGCATCAAGCCAAAATAGCAAAAACATTACAAACTTGGTACCTTTTCTATTGAACTATTTTGTGCGCAAGCATTCAAAATAGCTGCGTGCTCAAAATTTTGTTCATGGAGGTATGAATAGTTTTTTTCGACCAATCAAAACATCTGTTTTTGATAGACAAAACTTACAATCAAATTATATAAATGTGTTTATACAGGACCCATTATTGAACATCAGCGACAAATTCTATAGTTAGGGTTAATTTTTTTACGGATTTTTGGTCTGAAGTGACATCCATGACCACAGAAATAGCAGAAATAAAGTTCTCGCAGAAAATTAGTGCTGTACGGAACATTGTAAGCCTTATAGAAAACTTAATATCCCACTTATGGTATACCTTTACATTTTGATACAGAAAGATGTGCTGTCATATTTGTCATTAAAGAATGCTTTCTTCATCTGAAATTCCTTTTTGATGAAGGTTAATCTCAATGAGATATCATCTTGGATTACCATATATGACATAGAATTTGAATACTAATTTTCTTGATAATGTGCTATTTCCTTCTCATAACATGTTTGTCATTGTTCTTGAATGTTGTATTGATAAAATAAACTAAATTTGTGCAATATACACTATATGATACTTATCTCTCCTTATAGAACACAACACTCTTGTTTTGATAACAATACTTACTTCTTCTCATATAACATAACACTCCAGCATCTCCAGATGAGAACTGAGCATCACAGAGACCACTGCTGACTGGACAGTTAAATATTGTGGTCTCGTTACCATGACAATTCACTTTACCAAGAGTGTAGGGACCATAACCTGAAAAAAGAGACATTACTTATGTGTGGATACTCAAAATCAATAGATTTTTGATAGCATTGTCTTGTACTGAATTTCAAACCAAAGATAATATTAAATTCTAGACAGTCTTATAATCTGAAACAAAAATCATTAAGCTTTGAAACTGGAAATTTTCTTGTCTAATATTGACAGAATTATTTCTATTTAGTTGTAGTTAGATGCAATACCATAACAGTCCCCTACATATCTTCCAAACATTTTTAACCCATTCCCACTCAATGACACTTTTAGACACACCCCCCCCCAAAGAAAAAAAGCTTTTGAAAACATTGTAGAAAATGAAGAAATTGCTTGTTACAAGCAGTTTCTTCATTATCCACAATGTTTTCTACCCCAAAAATAAAGAAAATCCAAATTTTTATAAGCTTTGAACTTTCATCTGCAACTCATTTCAATTTGGACCAGTCTAAAATTTTGCTATCTGGTAACAGGTTAAATAAAGAATCATAGAACAAACACTCTGCAGAAACATACACTATAATTAAGGACAACCATTTTTTTCTTCAAACATTTACCAAATACCAGACAACAAATTTTGAATGAAGAAATAGCCATTTCTTTATTTTCAAAATTATTTTCACAACTTTTTTTCTGGAGTGTTATAAAAATGGACAGATGGGTCATAGGGTTTTCAGCTATTCAATATAGTAGAAAAGTAAGGTCTTAATTAGCATATATAGATCATTAACCCTTTCCTGTACAATCCCTGTGATTTTATACTCGAGGAAAAAAATGTGCAAAAAGAAGAAATTGCTTATGGCAAACATTCTCATCTTTCCCACAATATTTTCTAACCAATAGGTTACTTTTCAAATTGCACCCACTTTAATTGTCGTCTGTAAGTTCTTTCAAATTGGACCAGTCTAAAATTTTGAAAAAATGGAAAAAGGTTAACCTTTCAAAATAAGTAGAGCTGTACAATGCTACAGATTTTACATACCCGATGATGTATATTTATAGGCCACGCCTCCAGCAAAGCCCAGCCCCTTACAGACGACAGTAGCATCACTATCATCCCACGAGTTTGGACAGACACGCCCCCATATCCCATACTGCTGTACAGACACACGTCCTGTCTGGTTACCCATTGCTGTGTCTTCAGCTCCCTCTAGTCTATACTGCTTCTCTTAAACAGTAAATAAGGAATAAAATACAGGTTATGAATAATTAGAGGGGCTTTACCTACTCCCAAACAACAAAATTTTAGACTGGACTTTTTGAAAGGAGTTGCAAGTTTATGAAATATTAGATATTTTCAATTTTTGTGGTAGGAAACATTGTAATAAATGAAGAAATTGCTTGTAACAAGCAATTTCTTCAAGTAACACCATGTTTTCCCAAATTGTTTAGTCTATTATATAACTACTGCAAAAATGTTGATCAAGAAAATTTCTTCATTTGCCACAATGTTTTTCTATTTGTGTTTCTTGGGGTGCTTGTAAAAAGTGAAATTGTGTGGGAATTGGTTAACCCATTCCCACACAAGCCCTCCTTTTTACGCCCCTCAAGAAAAAAAGCTTTGGAAAACATTGTGGAAAATGAAGAAATTGCTTGTATCAAGCAATTTCTTCATTATCCACATTTTTTTCTATCCCAAAAGACGAAAAAGTTTAAAATTCCATCAACTTGAAATTATCGTCTGCAGCTTCTTTCAATTTGGACCAGTCTTAGATTTTGCTGTGTTGGAATGGGTTAAAGGCCTGTATTACTCCATAGACCTGATTTTATTGCAACACAGAATATGATTTTAAAGAATTCAATACTGTAATTCAAGCCATATAGGACAAATTAAAATCCACTCATAAGTTCAAGAGCATAACTAAAACAAATGTTTCATTACATATCATGTGCTTGGTAAAGCTTTTCAACTAATTAATACAATTTGTATTTCAAAACAGAAGAAAAATGTCCAAAGTTTTGACAATATAACATGATATGAAAATTAAAACAACACATAAACACCAGGTTTTCCTACCAATAAAAAATTCTTGAGCAAACAGATAAAGGGTTACCCTTGGAGCATTTTTGCAGTTTGATTTACAGAAGAACAGATTGATAAATGTACAGATAGATGCATGACCAATAGAGTGTCATTACAATAACCATAGTAGCCTTTGGCCAGTGGAGCTAAAAACATGAATGAGTTAAGAAAACATTTATATATTTGATTACAGTAAGACAAAAAGTAATAGTTTATAAATACTTTCAAAAGCACTTGATGAAAAAAATTCATGAAAGCTTTGGGGTAGAAAACATAGTAACAAGCGTTTTCTTCATTTTCCAAACTTTTTCTAAAATCCAATTACCAAACAGCAAAATTTTAGACCAGTCCAAATTGAAAGGGGTTGCAGACGACAATTTAAGGTTTATTAAATTTTAGATTTTTTCTAATTTTCCGGTAGAAAACATGGTGGAAAATGAAGAAATTGCTTGTAACAAGCAATTTCTTCAAGTAACACCATGTTTTCCCAAATTGTTTAGTCTATTATATAACTACTGCAAAAATGTTGATCAAGATATTTTTGTCTTTATATGAGGGATTGCTTCACATGCATCTTTTGAAAAATCATTTTTCAAAATGTCAAGAAATCATAAATTAGAAAGTGTATTCCAATGTGAAAAAAACTTTTTAAGTTAGCCTACCATTACTGAGTAACACCATGTTTTCCCAAATTGTTTAGTCTATTATATAACTACTGCAAAAATGTTGATCAAGATATTTTTGTCTTTATATGAGGGATTGCTTCACATGCATCTTTTGAAAAATCATTTTTCAAAATGTCAAGAAATCATAAATTAGAAAGTGTATTCCAATGTGAAAAAAACTTTTTAAGTTAGCCTACCATTACTGAGTTTTCCATTGAAGCAAGACACCACAGCATAGCCAAGGAAGGAGTCTTTCTGACAGCCTCTAAATTCATCATATGCACAGTCCATGATGGACTTTTCTGTCCCATTGCATGATATATTTGGCCTCACATATTTGCCATAGAAGGTTCCAAATGAGCCCATAGCAAGAGCCATCCCATCTTTAAATCCAAGCTGTTTACACACAACTTTTGCTTCTTTATCAGTGAAACCCTCTCCACACAGAACAGACCAATTATCTTCTAGGATTTGTACAACACCATGGGAGTGGTCTCCCCTTGATAGTCGAACTGTTATGATATAAAACGAATCTCATTGGACAGCTGTTAAAACAATAAATAGATTTGAACAAGCTTTTCATAGCCAAATGACAATTTTATCAATATTAAAAATTCTTTATCTTAAACCATTTTTCTCTCCTTAAATAAAATATTGGAAAAGAAAATACATGTGTCAGGACAAGAATCTCAAAAAAATATGATAATGCTACAGCCATTTTAAATAAATGGATTCATAACAAGTTAACTATTATTGTTAACCCATTACCAGATGGAAAATTTTTAAGCTTGTCCAAATTGAAAGGAGTTGCAGACGACATTTTAAAGTTTATGAAATTTAAGATTTTTTCAAACTTTTTGTTTGAAAACATTGTGTAAAATGAAGAAATTGCTTGCTATAAGCAATTTCTTCGTTCTACACAATAGTTTCCTAACTGTTTTTCTTGAGGGGTGTCAAAAAGCGTCACTGTGTGGGAATGGGTTAATGTTATTATTACCATTTTTGTAGCAAACAACAGAAGCATCATTTTTATGGTTATCGCAGTATGTCCCCATGTACGACATCCAACCTTTATTTCGACAGCGCACAATATTCTTTTCATAACCATAACAACCAAGTCCGTTCATCATGACAGGTCCCTTACCACCTCCGTAGTATGATCCTGGAGCAAAAGAGTTAACAGAACTTATTACAGATTACTGATGCATACAAGAAATATTATGTCATAGTATTGATACAAAACTCTGTATTTGATTTCCAACTGTGAATGAAAATTTGGATATTTCATGAGATGGAAGGTCGAGTGAATTATAAAATTTTCTGTTGGAGTGAAAATCAAATACAAGGTTTTGTATTGCTGTTACATCACAATATTCCATTTATCATATACCAAAAAATTTTGGATTCAAAAATGTAAAAGAAACTCACAAAGTTTGTCTTAAAGCAGCTGCTGAATCTTCAGAACCTAATAACCTTATCATTTTAACAGAAAAAGTGACCTAACCATGACTTTTTTTGTCATTTGTGATTTGTATCCGCAAGCATTGATGTATCTTGGAACAAATGGTAGTTATATAATAGGATTTATTATTTCCTATTTGACACACTTGACCTGACACAAGTCAATAATTTATAAATACCATCCAATGAGGCTACTTGTATGTCCCAAATGGTTATAATTGAAATGTTTTGGGTGGTCATTTTTTCTAATCCAGGTTGGGTCATAATTTTGTAATTTTCAACATCTGTTTCTCTGACAATCAAACAGAAATTGCGTTCTAACTTTAATATGGATGACAAAGTCATCTTTTCAAGTAAACAGAAGACCATTGCAGGCAGGCACCTGACACTTTACAGCTGGGTGCTAGAAAGTTAAAAAAAATCAAAAATTGAAGTTGGGAAGGGGGGCATAATTGTAAAAAAAGCATTTCACTCCTTCCCTTAAGAGTTTCAGAATCAGTAGAGATAAAACAAAATGAGGAAGTGTATGCACTGAAAAGTTGATGCTGATGACAATGCAAGGGCTTTGCCAGATTTTTTCCAAAACAGTAATTTTTCAATAGCTAATTCTGAATCAGTTACTATTACCTTGAAATCACTATCTAAAAGATCTTTAGCAATTATTATGAGAAATTGAAATACCAACAGTTTTTTCTTTCCAAGTACAATGTTATCCTCTCTAAATCAAAATAATAGGTTCAGCCCTTTTCTTTTACATGTTTCTTCTTAGACCTTAAATCCAGACCCATCTAAAACTGTGCTATCATTTGGCAAGTTAACCCTTTCCCATTCAAATACGAGATTTTACGATCCTTTGATTTTATACTAGGGAAAACATTGTGGAAAAGAAGAAATTGCTTGTCACAAGCAATTTCTCCTTTTTCCACAATATTTTCTACCACATAGGATTGTTTCATTTCAAATGGAATCCATTCATTGTCGTCTGCAAACTCTTTCAATTTGGACTAGTCTGAAATTTCCAAAAACGGGAAAGGGTTAAGAGTTCAAAATTCATTGTTACATACAAACCTGTTACAGGATCTCCGTCTGTAAAGTTGAGATATTTACACACAACTCTAGCATCACTTGTAGACCATGCCTTGTCACAAATAGTCCCTGTATGATTATCGTGGGTGATCTCAACACGTCCGTAGTAGGATCCTCCATCAACAAGTTTGATGCTGATACCTGTTAAAACAATTACCAAGTGACAGAATTTTAAATGGATCTAAATTGAAAGACTTGTAGATGACAACATTAATTTCAAGTCAGTTAAACTCATTACATCTTTGTCTATCAGGTTAGAAAATATTTTGGAGAATGAAGGCATTGCTTGTTACATGCATTTTCTTCTTTTCCCATAATGTTTTCCTGAAGCTTTTTACCTTGAGGCGCATAAAAAAGGTGGGATGACATGGGAACACCTTAAAATTTCAAATACAATTGAGCCTGTGCCTGACATTTCCAACAATTTCCCATGTGCGTGACTCGCACACATTGAGCACCCTGGACATCCATTCAGGACAATTAGAATATTCCCTGATTGTTTAAAGATGCTTTGGGTCAGTATCTATCAACAGAGCGCAGAGTGAAGACTCTGATCAGACTGTGCGGATGCACAGACTGATCTGAGTCTTTACTTGGCACTCATGTGTAATGGTTGGAAATGTCAGGCATCCACTCAATTACGGTTGTTTCTCATTGTGTACATATTGATTTTCACTTGCATTGAATATTATTTTTTTACTGTATAAATTCCAAGGTTTGTGACATGGAAAATTTTGTGGTTTCACTAATAAAAAAAATTAAAAATTTCTTAATAAACATGTACTTCATTCTCCATTTGTAATTTTCACCTTTCATAGTAATCTTTCACTTATTTCAAATTTTCAAATTTTACCAGATGTTGAATGTAAAATATCAATAAATCGAAAAAATTTACTGCTTGCCGATTATATCCATGCATACAGTATGTCAAAGTAGTCTGGCCTTCTTTTAACCAATAACCCCACAACCCAATCTTTGTTTTATGCTCCTTAAGAAACCTATTAGGTAAACAAGCAATTTATTTTTTCTCAAAATATTTTCTGCCCTATTTGACACTTTTCAATTTTCTCAATTCATGATTGTGCACTTTAAAATGTCTTCTGAAGCTTCTAACGATTTGGACAAGTAAAAAATTTTGATGTCTGGTACGTAACAGGTTTTATGGACTTATAAAATGTCATGCACAGCTGGGTACAAGAATTCTATGAAGTGAAAGTGACCATTTCAATATAATACTAGGTAAAGGATAGAGATTGCTACGAATGAGAAACTGACCATACAGAATATATATTAGATTAACGCATTCCCACTGAATGACGCTTTTAAACCCCTCACAATATGAAATATTTGGAAAACATTGTGGAGAATGAAGAAATTGCTTGTAACAAGCAATTTCTTCATTATCCACTTTGTTTTCTACCCCTATAGACAAAGATTTTAAAGATATCATTTAATTTAAATTGTCGTCTGCAACTTCTTTGAATTTGGACTTGTCTAAAATTCTATTGTGTGGGAATGGGTTAAGGAAAGAGAATATACAGAAAGAGTAGGTGACAATGCAGAAGATATACAACACAAGAGAGTCATCCATGGAAATGTCAAACCCACCAAATATTTGACCTTGAGCTGTGCTCTTGACCTTGGAGCTATCTGAAAATTTGTTTTGAATGGTATTTCTCCTCATGATAAATTCTGACAGACTAAGATGCATACGCTGACTATTCATACCTCATCAAAAAAAGGAAAGGGATTACTTAGAATGACAAAGTGACCATATAGAAATAGGGAATATTACAACAGTATCTTTTTCTAATTGTTGTTATTGTGTTCGAGAATCGTGTGTAGATATTTTTTATTGGAGGAGACCGAAGGTCGAATCCAATGAAAATATACCTACACACAATTCAAGAACATGATAACATCAAATAGAAAAACACACTGTTGTAATATTCCTTTTATTAAATACCTTTTAGGATGTGACATTAAGAAATTCTCTTAAATTATTCATAAATAACTAATTTTCCTAAAAAACGCGAATGTCAATACACAAAAATTAGTCCATGTTAAATGGTACTCGATGAATACAGTTTTTTGGTACACGCCAAATACTGATTTTTCTTTTCTGTCGAGTTGTATTAGATAGCCAGATTTTAATCTATATCTTTTATAGGTATAAAATAAAATATAGTACACAAAGGAGAGAATTTGCTCTGAACAAAAGAAAAAAATCTCTCCTTTTTTCAATATATTTACAAGGCATTTCTAGCAAGGGATTGGTTTGAATCATTATTCTTCAATAACACAAAATTAATTTGTGCGTTTTCGTTTTTTGTCACAATGTTTCCCTGTTTATTTTCCCTCAGGGTGTAAAAATAAGGAATTGTGTGGTAATGTGTTAATTCATTATGCTCACGTAAAACTGTTAGTCTGACTAGGAATAAGAAAACTAGCCTTTCTCAAAACAGAGAGCATAAGCAGGTTTGCAGGACCTGACTGGTCGGCCCCAAGGTTCTTTAACACACTGTTGTAAAGATTTCTCCTTCCCGGTACAATTCAGTTCTGTTATCCAACTTGGCATAAACGTTTCGTTGACTGTCCCATACGCAGCTCCTCCTTGAAATCCTAGCTGCTTACAAACTACCTGTAGATATCAACAGTTTCATTCTGTCACTCAATCATTTCGAGGGCTTAGAGCAAAAACATAGTATGGCTCTATACAATATATAGAGCCATACTATGTTTTTTCTCTAAGCCATTGATATTTACATTAATTAAAACTTGAATAGCTCTAAAAAAATATATCCTGGGTAGATATACTATACGTTTTGCTTGTTTCCCACCTTTTTAAGGATATTTTCTCTTTTTGAATTATCATCTCAATGATTGCCATGGGAAGTAATATTCAAATCATCAGAAATAGGAAAATCTCATACCTCTCTAGAAGAAGCATTGGAAAACATCTTTGAATATGAAGAAGATGAATATTTTCTTCCATGAAAGACAAGAAAATTTCAAAGTTTGTGAATTGAAAAAAGTCATCTGTTACTTCTTTTAATTTGAACCAATTTAGAATTTTGTCATCTGGTAAGGGGTTAAGGTAGTACATGTATATTGAATTTTCATGATTTAAGATAATTGCCTAACAGTTATTGGGGGGGGGAACCTACTATTAGAGTGGAACTCTTATTAGGATAAATATTTTATTTGCCACACAGTGACAATTTGGATGCCCCTCAAGAAAAACAACTGAGAAAACATTGAGTAAAATGGAGAAAATGCTTGTCACAAGCCATTTCTTCATTTTACACATTTTCTGCCCAGAAAGTTGAAATTTTTAAAAATTCATAAAATTCAAATTGTCCTCTGCAATTCCTCTCAATTTGGACCAGTCTAAAATTTCATTGTCTGGTAATTTGTTAAGGAGTGTAAATATAGCCTTTATGTCAGTATATCAGATTCCCTTGCATAATGACTTGAAACAAGACTTTTCAGTTGTGACTTTGGATTTAGGAGTATCAAACACAAGTTTACACATGACACTAGTACTCTTAAAGGGGAACAACTGAGCCAAGTTATTTTGTAATCCATCAATTAGAGTAGAAGATATGTGCTGTGCAAGAACTGGACACGCACACTAACACACACACTAACACACACACATACACTCATACACTGATAAAGCTAACACTATGCGCCAATTGCCATTATATGGCAGGTGCATAAAAGTGATCACAAACCTCTGCTGCTGTATTATCCCAATTGTCCCCAATAGAACACACTTGTCCCCAAATACCCTGCCAGCGGACATTCACTTCACCCCAGTATGCATTGGGATTAGAACCATTCCCTAATCGAATGTCAAATGCTGAAAATATCCATGACTATGATTAATTTTCTCTGTGGGCTACCAAAACCTTAAATTGTAAATATTAAAAAAAAAAACAAGAGACAAAATTGTCGTAAAATCTTATTATCAATGGCTTCATCAAATCCATCAAGAATCATAAGGGTAGTTGTGCATACAAGAATTTTGACAATAAGTCTCAATTTCCAATGATACAACTATTGCAGTCACTAACCAATATATTTCCAGTGGAAAACCTTCAGATTAGAAAATGCTGAGAAATTCTTTTTCAACCAACTACCAGGTAACAAAAGTTCAGACTGGTCAAAATAGAAAGAAGTAGCAGATGACAGTTCTTGGTAGGTGGAATTTAAAGAATCTTTATCTTTTTGGTCGGAAACAAGCAACAAGCAATTTCTTCACTTCCAAAGGGTTTTCTCCAGCAAGGTAAGAAGGCAGGATTTTGGAATGGGTTAAAAGAGCACAGACAACAATTTCTTCTCTCTTACTTTGAACGAGGAAGAAAATATGCATTAATCAAAAAAAATGAAATATCATAATCCAGGTACCAAACTAGAGTTTTTTTTGTCTTCACATTTAAAAGTAAATGTATACTGGAAATACTTAATAATCAGTATATCTGTAACCATGGTTGTTCCTGAAAGTTTACGAAGGTACCAAGGCAGTTCGACTATTTAATTGTCATGACTGTTCTTTAACCCCTCACAAGATGACTAGATTTTAGACTGATCCGAATTGACAAAAGTTGCAGACAACAATTTAAAGTTGATGAAATCTTTAAATTTTATTTGTAAAAGGTAGAAATCCTTGTGGGAAATGAAGGAATTGCTTGTTACAAGCAACTTATTTATTTTCAAAGATGTGTTACAAAAGGCAGGATAGTCTGGGAATAGATTAATACTGGAAATCTAAGCTTAAATGCATGCATCTGAACAACAGATACAGTTAACCCTTTCCTGTTTTGTAAAATTTTAGACCTATCCAAATTCAAAGATTTGCAGACGAAAAAATTAAATTGGATTTAATTAAAAAAATGACCATACAGTAGGGTAGAAAATATTCTGGAAAAAGAAGAAATTGCTTGTTACAAGCAATTTCTTCTTTTTCTACAATGTTATCTCAGTTTTACAATCACAGGGAAGTAAAAACAAGGCATTGAACTGGAAAATTTAGAAAATACAGACTGTTTATCAAATTATGGGACCCCTAACTACTTACTCTGATTAACCGTAGATCTGGGTTGATCGTAACATATAGCAGATGCTCGTCTATCTGACGCACAGCGCCCTCTTATCTCCGTCCATGGACATGATGTAAGTTTCTTCTCATTACCTTGACATTGAACATTTGTGTAACCTTTACTGGAGCTTGAGTCTGACTGATCTACGCCTAGCTCTGAGCAGCACAAAGAAAGGCCATCTTTAAATCCCATTTCGAGACAGAGAACTTTGGCATCAACATCATCCCAGCCCTGATCACACACCTCCACCCAGCCATCATTGGTTCGGATTTCCACAGTCCCAACATCTGTTCTGCCCCGGGATTTTAATCTCACTGTAAAGAAAAATCTTACATTTGTGACCTCTCATGTGAAAGCTGACCAACTGGAAACAATGAAAATAATTGACATAGGCTAGAAAGCTCCGACTGCACAGTCTGTCACAGGTCATATTTTTTCCTTTGTAGCTAGCAAAGCATCAGCTTTGAAAGCTTAAATTAACAGACAAAATTGAGGACTTCTCAGAGTTAACTGAGTGCAAACTTCCAGGTCAGAAAGCTCCCACTGCACAGTCTAACACATATCTTAACCTTTTCCTGTTTAAACCCTGGATATAAATATAAATCTGTGACCTTGAAATAAGACAACCCTGAACCTACTTTCAATGGATTATGACCAGATTTTTGTAAAATTTCATAGCCACGGAACAAATAGATATTCAGTTATTACACAAAGAATGTTTCGAACAAAATTAATCTATGACCTTGCCCCTCAACCTGTGTAACCTAAAATCTTCATTGGATTATTAGAAGCCAACCAAGTGTGATGTTTAAAAGTCCTAAGGTCAAATAGCTCTTGAGGTTAAGTTATCAACCCTTGCCATGCTGAACACGGAATATTCCTGTTTTAGCAGAAGGTATACATAAGTGCAGTCTGATCCTAGTCTACACCCTCCTGTCTGTCCTTTTGAAACCATAGTTTTCAAAGGAAGTATTGAAAACGGAATAACAAGTGCTACCAGTGCTTTCAGCCTTTGATTTTTATACAATTCTGAAAAGGATTTTATTCCACATTCTTAACACATGACTTGTTTAGCAAATTTTTGACTGGTCTAAATTGAATATTTGTCTATGGGGTGGAAGGGACAAAAGTTACGGACCCCTATGGGTAAAGTCAGTGGTTACAACATTCTTCATGTTTGACATTGTGGACCTTGTTTCCTACATATTTTTTATTTAGTTTAACCCTTTCCCGTTCAAATACGGGATTTTATGTTCCTGTGATTTTATACTCGAGAAAACATTGTGGAAATAGAAGAAATTGCTTGAAACAAGCAATTTCTCCTTTTTCCACAATATTTTCTAACATATAGGATGGTTTCATTTTAAATAGCCTCCAGTTTTCATTGTTGTCTGCAACCTCTTTCAATTTGGACTAGTGTAAAATTTCCAAAAACAGGAAATGGTTAAAGCCAAAACTATCATTGGATAATACAAAAACCATTGTAGGAGCATAAAAAAAATACTAGTCCTAGATTTGGACTAAGCTTAAAACCAAAAACCAAGACACTTAAGAAATACAACATTGGAAAGTATTGTGAGAAAAGGAGAAATTGCCTGAAACTCAATTTAAACATGCTTTGGATTGTCATCAATAACTTCTTTCAATTTGGACCAGTCCATGAATTTTTTGTCTTGAAGTCGGTTAAGTATGTAATTACCTGAATTATTATAGCAAGCTACCCCTGCGTCCTCATAATGTCTACAATTGTTGTTGCCCCATCCATTATGCTGACACTCTCCCAAGTTTCTCTCCTCGCCTGTACACTGTACATTATCAAGGAATATGGCGCCATCCCCTTCCCCAAATGCTGCACTTGAGTACGCCTACAAATATGGTAAAAGAGAGAGTATTGGTAAAACTTTACCCCACTAATTTTTGTTGGGACCAGAATTGTTTATGATGGCCAAGCCAAAAATCAAGACTTAATCCCTGTTTTTATGTCTCCTTGATTTTATAATTGAAAAAACATTGCAGAAAAAGAAGAAATTGCAAACAATTTGTTCTTTATCCATAAAAATCTCTCCACCACTGATCAGTTATTTTCAAAATTAAACTCACTTTGAATTTTCGTAAGCAAAACCTTTGAATTTGGACAGGTCTAAAATTTGCAAAACAGGAAAGGGTTAATTACATCTTAAAGTTTATGTTCATATGACAAAGCTTAAACCATTACCAGGCAACACAATTCAAGACTGGCCCAAATTGAAAGGAGTTACAGACCACAATTCTAAAATTTTAAACTTGAACTTTTTGACGCCCCCCCCCCCCAAAAAAAACAAGTGGGGAAAAAAATGTGATACATGAAGGATTTACTTGTAACAAGCAATTTTTTCATTTTACACAATGTTTTCTATCCAGTAAGTTGAAAAAAATCTAAAATTTCATAGCCTTAAAATTTTTGTCTGCAACTCCTTTCAATTTGGACCAGTCTAAAATATTGTTTTATGGTAATGGGTTAAGGATCTTTCATGTATGTCATGTAGAAGTTCTCTCATTCATGAGTAAATCTGCCGCCGTCATAGCGCAGTTGGTAGTGCGTCAGACTCCTAATCTATAATCATGGGATGTCATGGATTCGATCCCTGGCAGCGGCACATATTCTTTCCGACATTTGTCTCTCACCAATGGGTGGGTAACCGTAAACCTAAGAGGGATAGCAGCTGGAGGCTAGGAAAGAAGGTAGTGGTAGTACTGGTGTGAGAAATACCAGGAATCCATTGGTAGGTCCTCCAGCCGCCGTGATATGACTGAAATACTATTAAAAGCGACATTAAGCCCCATTCAATCAATCAATTATGAGTAAATCTTTTCAGATTCTGCTCTGTTAAACACCAAGAAAAGCCAAAACTTTTAAATTGATCAAATCTCTTTAAGTGATCTGGGAGAGAATCTACTCTGTGTGCAGATTGCTAGAGCATCACAGTCTTCAAGAAATCATCCCTAGTCCTATTCTAAGACAACTACCAATGTTATTTTACATTTGGGCTGTGTCATTCATTATACATGCACAGTAACAATAGAATAAAAATGGCAAGATTGTAAAACATGGGATAACAAACAGTGTGTTATACATCTAATTACCTAGACTCATATATTCCCTATTCTATACCATTTTAACCTTTTCCCATTCAATCATCTTTTCCATCCCTCAAATCACAAGCCTTGGGAAACATTGTGAAAAATAATGAAATTACTTAACCCTTTACTGTTTTGCAAAATTTTGGGTCAATCCAAAATAAAAGGTTTTGCTGACAACAATTTAAAGCTGATTTAATTGAAAAATTTATCATTCATTTAGGGTAGAAATATTGTTGAAAAGAGAGAAATTGCTTGTTGCAAGCAATTTCTTCTTTTCCCCAAAATGTTTTTACAGGTATTAAAATAAAGGGACGTAAAAACCAGGGAATGAACAGGAAAGGGTTAAACAAGCATTTTTTATATCTAACAAATTGTATTCTACTAAAAAATCTAATCAACATAATATTGTTGTCTGCAACTTCTTTCAATTCATGACCTGCAGTGCCTATAAATTTATCATCTGGTTATGGGGTAATGTGACCTCACAAACAACCTGATGTCATATACTCACTGTGCCCCATTGAAATCCCAGCTGCCTACAAACTACTTGAGCTTCCCTGTCTGTCCATAAATCATCACACACTGTACCCCATTCTGTACCATTTTTAGAGACCTCGACACGGCCTGTTGTCTTTCTTGCATCTCCTCCTGTGAGACGGACATAGCTACCTAAAAAAATACAACATTCATGATTATTCCTTTTCATGTGTAGTATTGTAAATGTCAAAATCAGAGAAACACAGCTGCTCAAACCCAGGTACTATCACTAATCGAGTCAGTTATGTCATTCAGTCTGACACAAGAGTGTGTGCAATTTTGTTCATTTACCGTCGCTACCGTAGCTGCAATATCGTAGCCTTCTTTGTGATAATCTACTGCCGCGGCGGCAGAATATCAGAAAGAGGGCTACCATATCTAAACTACCGCTACCGTAGCACAATCCCAGTCATTTAACGTGCTAGCACTATCACATGACCTCGTCTAACGTCTCATTCGAAGGACAGTTAGTCTGTTAGTTTGGTCGGCCCAGGGCTAGAACCCATGATCTTGAGGTTTGAAGTGAAGTGCTCTACCAACTGAGCTAATTGGGATGACAACTCTAGCTGCGATATCGTAACCCTCTCTCTGTTAATCTGCTAGCAGATTGTCAGAAAGAGGGCTACGAAAACTCCGACACAAGACCAACACATTGTCCAATATAATCACAGTTCTGATTAAGTTGATTGAGTTTTTCAACCATATCACGGCGGCAGGAGCACCTAACAATAGATTCCTGGTATTTCTCCTGGTTCTACCACTACAACCTTTCCTAGCATCCAGCTGCTATCCCACTTTGGGTTTACAATTATCAAACCATTGATGAGAGACAAATGTCGGAAAAAAGAATATGTGCCGCCGCCGGTGATCAAACCCATGACATCCCATGATTGAAGATTTGGAGTCTGATTCGCTACCGACTGCGCTATGACGGCCGCAGTTCTGATTCAGAGCAAATCAGACGAATGAAATGTGCTCATAGGTTGATGGGCCACGCTAATTTTTAAGGACCTGACGTACATAACATTAGGGATGACCGGATGAGGCTTCGTAGATGATGTTATCGGTTTTAATTTAGTGGGTAGACCCCGATTAACACACATAAGTTGGTTCTCTTTTGAAGAAAGTGTAATCAAATTGGCCAAATTTTGCTTTTCAAGATGAAAACAGTTATTTGACTTGGTCATATTTTCGTATGTTTCTGTTGACAGTTTCAGTCAGTTTCTAATCCCTGCACAACTACACCGATTCCTCACTAAAACACAGAATCGGCATGCATGTATAATATGAGGGATATTCTGATGAACAATTTATAGAAACAAAGGTAGACAAAATGTGATAGAAATTTTAAGAGTTTCACTCTCCCAAAAGCAGACGGATATGTTGTTTTTCTGTGCATTAATTCAATTGTTCAAGAATATTCATTCCTTAACCGAATCTTCTTTTCAATTACATATGTCTATGTTATTTTCATCAAAATTCAAATTATCAAATCAAGCATATTTCTGGCTTATTATTATTTCCTAATCTCATTTTTTCACCGAAGACTGGATTTTCTAATCAAAGTACAGAAAACACTGATTGAAGAGGGCTAGAATTATATCACGAGTTGCGAATATGAATTAGCTTCATTGATTCAATACAAGTATACAAAAAGAATGGCAAAGATTACTACTGATTTTATATGCATATTGTTTAATATACAACATATAGATTAGAATAAATATTTAGATAAGAAATGTTTGATTTTAGCATCAACTCCTATTCAATTTGGCCCCTACTTTCCTCCATTTATTTAGCACAAACTTATCTATATGGCTAAAGTGATGGCGACAACTTTTTTTCCTGCCAGAGCCAACCATGACAATTTGACCAAAAGCACTAGTACCTGGTTTAATCAAGTTTAAAAGGAGTAATCTATGTTTATCTGTTTATCTATTACCAGAAAACAAAATTTTAGATGTCTTTCGACTTTTTGGAAAAAAAAACCATTGTGGATGATTAAGAAATCGCATGTAACAAGCAATTTCTCCATTTTCCAAAATGTTTCCAAACCCTTTTTTTCTAAGGGGTTTCAGAAGGGTAATATGTTGAGAATGGGCTTACTAGCAATCAACAAATGCTTAAACAAAATTTTAATGAGGTAAAACAAAAAATCACCCATATTTGTATTCAAGATCAGCACGATTTTGTCGAAAGTAATTTAAAGCTTAAATTCTTCTTAGAAGTCTACACAATGGGCAATAGACCAGCATATATTGGTTATTTTTCAGTTTGACAAATAGATATGCTGAGTAAATTAAGAAAAAGCTCTCATCAATCGATAATTGAAAACGGGAGACATCTTCAAATATCGTAACCCAAAGAAAAGAGGATATGTTGACATTGAAGATGGACATCACCTTTTTTAATTGTGCGCACTACAATCAATGATATCATTGGTCAACTGGTTATTTGATTGACAATCGCGACTGGTCAAATTCAACAGAATTGAGCATCGGCCTCTCTCTGTGGCCTGTGGCTACTCAGGTCAGAGACAAACTTCTGTTTTCTTGTAACTCCTAGACTGCAACATGTTGTTGGTTTCTATTCCAAAGCTAATATTTTTCTATCTAGATATGAATACGCTCTGGAATGAAGAGCATTTACACGTGAGTCCCCGTGTTGTTAAATAGGATTTAAGAATAAACCACTACTGGCCAATCCCTGTCCTACCTGCCATTTCATCTGGTGAAACAAATATGACAACTGGCATGTGGTAAGAGGCGACAAAAAGATTTTCTTTTTCATCATGTTTTGTTTCATTCCTCATTTATCATTGTATATGTCTTGTGTTTGTCTCTGTATTGTTCTATATGTTTCATGTTAATTTATCTTTAAATCTAATGCGCGCTAAATGACCACAGCTGTCGATGTGCCTTTAAATACCAATCAATTAATTACAATGATAGTTATAACATGTTTACATCATGGGCGACTAAAAATAACAAAATATCACAGAAGAAATCATAGCAACCCAAACGATTTAAAGGTATCAAGACAGTTTGAAAGCAATTATGGCACTGTAGCAGAATAAACACCATATCTCTTATCCTGAGAGAAGACTATTTTTGATAAATAAAAACATGTAAAAAGAATCGGTAGAAAAAAAACCCCCAAAAACTGGAATGTCGTATACGAGCTTGGAATATATCACTAGAAAATAGGTTGAAGTCTTGGCACAAGTCCATTAAAGAGCAACCAAACTAACTCCAGAATTTTCTCATTACTACATCATGGTAGACTTAAGAAACTTTATTTAACTGCACTTGAACTAAGAATGTACAAAGGAGATTTAATCGAAATATGGAAACGTTTAACCCTTTCCTGCACAATCCCTAGTTTTACGTACCTGTGATCTTATAACTTTATAAAACATTGTGGGAAAAGAAGAAATTGCTTGTAACAAGCAATTTCTTCTTTTCCAACAATATTTCATAACCTGTAGGTTGGTTACTTTGCAAATTGCACCCACTTTTAATTGTCGTCTGCAACTTCTTTCAAATTGGACTGAAGTTCAAATTTTGAAAAACGGAAAATAATTTAAGAAAAAAAAAGGCATTGCAACTGAGTCGGTTTTCATACAATACATCAGCGACTAGAGGAAATTCGTTTAAACTAGCTAAACCATGTTAAACGTCGTCTCATTCAGAGAGTTATCGCTGCATGGAATCAACTTATTATTATACTATACGAGGAAACTTTAGTAAATGGATTAAAAATACTTTAGACATACACGTTCACCAGTTCAAGACATCGACTGGGTCTCAATGTGAATGTAGATTAACCCATAGGCCTCATTTAACCCATTTTGATGTCCCCCAAGAAAGACGATTGGGAAAACATTATGTAAAATTAAGAAATTGCTTGTAACAAATAATTTCTTAATTCTCCAAAATATTTTCTACACAGAAAGTTGAATAAATCTAAAATTTTATAAACATTGAATTGTCGTGTGCAACACCTTTCAAATTGGTCCAGTCTAAAATTTTGCCGTTTGGTAATGGGTTAAAGTTGTTGCTTCAGGTTTTAAAGGTATCATGAATAAAGGCTTACAACCAAACAACAACAAGAAGATAAACGAACAAGTATCTACAATTAATCAATGCAATTTATTTCGATTGGCCCCTCCCTGTATTTTTACGAACATTTTCTCTTTCGTTTAATACCCTTTGTGTCGAAGTGAAGACGCTCTCAGCAATCATACTACGATATTTCGGAAATTCAATAAATGTACAATGTATTTTATCTGAATAGTTTATGCTCTATTGGCTCCTTAGTCATTCCCAACCAATTCTGCTCTTTTACACATATATAGACTGCTTAACCCGTCTCATTTATGTTGCTCTATAACATCTTCAAATTAAGTCATACTCTCAAGTCAACATAAAATAAAGTCGAGGGGAGGAATTGCTTGTTCTCACCCTCTCTCCGTTCCCTTTGTTGACTTTTTTCACAGAATTAGTCAGCCCCATTTGCTTAGTTTACAGAGCACTCGACTTCAAACCTCGAGATCGTGGGTTCGAGCCCCTAAGGGACTCAACTTTTCTTTCCGAGATCTCGAGTGACAATACTTTTAACCGAAGTGTTTAAAACCCCAGTAGTTTGGTCCTTTATTCTTGCATTAACCCCTGTAACAACTAACCGTCTTCTAAGAGCGTCGCTAATTAGGAGAAATACTGCAGTAGCGACGGTAAATACATTCTCTATCGCATCAAGTCACCCTTTGGTAAAGATCATATCTAAACAGGACCAGAAGTTCGACATAAATAGATATTCGATATAGGCGAAGTCGACATAATGAGAATCGACTTGATATTTTTGATCCATTATTTTCCATTCAAAACATATTAACCTTTAATAATGTAAAGCAATTTATTGTTTGATAATTAGTTAAGATGAATAACATCGCATTTGTCAAAGATCAATTAGATGAATCGTGCAGAACGGAATTTACCACACAACGGTCTAAACTAGTCTTTGTAAGAGGAACGCAGACTTCAAGGTTTTGAGATGGTCCCTTTTTTGTTTGTTTGATTTTTTTAAAGTATATCTAAGAGATGAAGAGAATATTTTTGTTTTCATGGAGGTATGAACTGAAAAAACTAATCACTCTGTAAGAATACGCGAAGCAGATTCATATCTAAGTGTGATTAGGTTTTTTAGGTTCATACCTCCATGAAAACAAGAAATAATCTCTTGATTTCCTATAATTTAATAGCATCGAACGAAAAAAGCAATACCTCACGAATTTTGATACTTTTTTGTATGTGACTTTTTTGTACGGAAGCATATAAAATAGCTGCGTGCTCAAAGTTTTGTTCATGGAGGTATGAATGAATGAGACCGATTTCCCCAACAGACCATTGCACGAAGTGTCCTGTTAAAAAAATCATTATACGTCCGTCTACGTACTATAAACACATTGAGAATCCCTAATCTGTCTCTACATGAGAGCGTCTCTCTTTGTCTCTCTTTCTCTCTACTTTTATCTCTCATTTTCTCTCTCTTTCTCTCCTTGTCCATTCTCTCTCTCTCTTTCTCTTTCTCTCTCTCTCTCTCTCTCTCTTTGGCTCTCTTTCTCTCTCTCATTCTCTCTCTCTCTCATCCTCTCTCTCCTTTGCCCTCTCTTACTCCCTCACGTAAACAAAGGTACTTTCATTGGTATTATGTACAGGGGAGGTTGAATAGGACGGTCACATCTGATGATTCGAGCTTTTTTATAAAAATCAACAGTGACACTTTAAGGTTTGCAGTTAACCCTTTCCCGTTCAAATACAGGACTTTACGTTCCTTCGATTTTATACTCGAGAAAACATTGTGGAAAAAGAGAAAATTGCTTGTAACAAGCAATTTCTACTTTTTCCACATTATTTTCTACCACATAGGATGGTTTCATTTCAAATGGCATCCAGTTTTCATTGTTGTCTGTAACCTCTTTCAATTTGGACGGGTCTAAAATTTCAATAAGCAGGACAGGGTTAAACAACCCCGTTTGATAAATATATATATATATATAAGATGATGGATGTAAGTTTGTGTGAATGTGGTTTGTTTTTTGTCAAACAAAGTGATGAAAGTCGTGGGTATTTTTGACATATCTGGAGACACGACAGACAAGTACAGGGTTAAACCACAGCCTTCAGTGCACAAGGAACTATATGAGCCTGTGCGTGACATTTCCAACCATTACACATGTGCGCCAAGTAAAGACTCAGATCAGCCTGTGCATCAGCACAGGCTGATCAGAGTCATCACTCTGAGTCATCACTCTGCGCTCTGTAGATAGATACTGACCCAAAGCATCTTTAAACAATCGGCGAATACTCTAATTGTCCAGAATGGCTTTCCAGGGTGCTCAATGTGTGCGAGTCACGCACATACGAAATTGTTGGAAATGTCACGCACAGGCTCATATGTGTAAATGAACTAATATCCCTTTCAATCCATTACCAGACGACAAAGTTTTAGACTAGTCCAAATTCAAACAGGTTGCAGACGACTATTTAAAGTTTGTGAAATTCTTAGCATTCTTTCAACTTTCAGGGTAGAAAACATTGTGGAAAATGAACAAGTTTATTAATTTCACCCAATCTTTCCCAATTGTTTTTCTTGATGGGCGTCTCTTTCTTATACCCTTCAAGAATAAAGCTTGGAGAACCATGTGGAAAGAAGAAATTGCTCACAACAGTACTATCACTACATCCTTTCCGAGCGATGCCCGGCGGCGGCACATATCCTGTCCGGCATTTGTCTCTAAACAATGGGTGGATAATCGTAAACCTAAGTGGGATAGCAGCTGTTGGCTAGGAAATGATGTAGTGGTAGTACTGGTATGAGAAATACCAGGAATCCATTGTTAGGTGCTCCAGCCGCCGCGATATGACTGAAATACTGTTAAAAGTAGCGTTAAATTCCATTCAATCAATCAGCCAATCCTTTCCAAGTATGCAGCTGCATATCCAACTAAGCTTTTCGATTATCCACCCATTTGTGGGAGACACGTGTCGGAAAGGATATAAGCCGCGGCCGGGGATCGAATTCAGAACCCCATAACTATGAGTCCTACGCGCTATATACTAACGGCTATGGTCGCGAAATAATTTTTTCTTTTAACCTTTTCCGCTTTCCTATTTTTCAAAATGTTAGACTTGTCAAAAATTCAAAGTTTTTGCAGTCGAAAATTTAAAGTGGATTAAATTTGAAAAATAACCATCCAGTAGGGTAGAAAATATTGTGGAAAAAGAAAAAAAATGCTTGTTACAAGCAATTTACTCTTTTTCTGCAATGTTTTTCTCAATTATGAAATTACAGGGACGTAAAAACAAGGGATTAAACGGTAATGGGTTAATATTAATCAAATGGCTAAACCAACATGCGTCATCAGTTTGACATCCTCTCTTTCCCTTAGGAACAAAGCTTTGTCTACTATCTAATAATTCAATCTTTAGTTTCGTCTATCAAAAACGGGCATTCTGATTGGTCGGGAAAAATATTCATAACTCGATGAACAAGATTTTGAGCACGCAGCGGTATTGTATCCTTCCGCACAAATTAGTCCCATACAGAAGGTACAAAAAAAAAGGAAATTAATTGCTTTTTTCGCTCGATGCTATTAAATTATAAGAAATGAAAAGAGTATTTTTTTGTTTTTGGATGTTTGAACCGAAAAAACGAATGAAATGTTATATGATTAGGTTTTTCGGTTTGTAAAATATTTGCTTTTTTTCGCTCGATGCTTTTAAATTATAAGAAATGAAGAGAATTTTTGTTTTGTGGAGGTATGAACCGAAAAACCTAATCACATAAGTGTGATTAGGCTTTTTGGTTCATGCCTCCATGAAAAGAAAAATATTCTCTTCATCTCTTAAATGTGTTTTCGCCAACATTATTAGCCAGGACGAATTCAAAGCTCGCTGGCCACGTTCATTTAGCTCCAACAGAAAGTTCGAAATAGATATTAACCCATTCCCCTAAAAAAAAATCTTAGACTGGTCCAAATTGAGAAAAGCTACAGACGACAATTTCTAGTTGATGGAATTTTTAACTTTTTCGTCTTCTTCTTATTTTTTTATATAGAAAACATTGTGGATAATGAAGAAATTACTTGTTACTAGTATTTTTTTTAGACTCCCACTATGTTTTTCTAAGTTTTTTCTTGAGTTGCGTAAAAAAGAAGTATTGTGGGGAAATGGGTTAAACGACATTGTTTTGCAAAATTTATGTGCAGTAATACGTAACAAAAAACAAAAAGATTGTTTGGCGACGCTTTAGTCGTCACTACAGCTTGAAATGAATTATTCATATTAATTTATATCGAATTATGTTGGGAGTTCAAAGTTCACTTCCGGTCTAAATATGTGATTTGATTGCTCTATCGATTTTTCTATTGACACTCGCGATCCGTCAATCGTTCGAAATTTATCTTTTTTTAGTCCGAATTATATCGTGATTTTCAATGTTATATATTTTATTTACAGGGGAACGCAAGATGGTTTTGTCAGTAGTAACTTATTTTAAACTTAAATTCAACAAAAAGGCATTTTCGTTTTATATCTTCTTAACTCATTCCCACACAATCTCCCTTTTTACGCCCCTCAAGAAAAAAACTTTCGAAAACATTGTTGATAATGAAGAAATTGCTTGCTTCAAGCAATTTCTTCATTATCCACAAAGTTTTCTTTAAAAAAAAAAAAAAAAAAAAAAACGAAAACAATTAAAATTCTATCAACATGAAATTGTCGTCTGCAGCTTATTTCAATTTGGACCAGTCTAAAATTCTGTTGTGTGGGAATGGGTTAAAGCATTAAAACTAATATCATGGAAGAATGACTTTTCATTGATAAAAAACGTCCTTTTTACACTTTTACACGTGAACAAGATACGTTATAATGCGCAAACCTATCATTAATTTAATCAAATTTATCTTTTATTTTGCTATGTCCTTTTTCCCCCTTTATATATGTATATATAATATTTTGTGATAAACTGTGGTTGGCACAGATTGTAGTTATAATGCGCAAATCTATTATTAATTTATTCAAATTTATCTTTTATTTTACTGTGTCATTTTCTTTTCCTTTTTATATATATTATAATAGTTTGTAATAAATTGTGGTTGGTACAAATTGTAGAAAAACACTCCTTAGAATTCACGAGGTACATAGCGTCACAATAATTGTATATCTGGCACATTTAATGATCGCCGGTGATAACAGAAGTCGGTTGACCAAACAAATCTTTCATTTATACCGGATGTGATCTTTGAACTCCAAAATTTATGACAATCATTCTTGTAGTTGGTAGTTGATTAACTCTGTATTTTATCTCCCTGACCCCACATTATATAAGGTTATAATATTTCCTATTCAATCCCTGGTTTCTACGTACAGCCAATTAATAATTGAGAAAAAAATGTAGATAATGAAAGAATTGCTTTTAACAAGCAATTTTTTCTTTCTCCACAATGTTTTCTTCCCTACTGAATACTATTAGTCATTTTTAAATTAAATCCACTTCAAAATTTTGTCTGCAAAACCTTCGAATTTTGACAGGAAAGGGTCAATAACGTAGGCGAGCTGCCATTTTGGATGCCTTGGGGCGTGGCAAACGACCTGTCAATTCTTTAACCCATTACCAGACGCCAAAATGTAGTCTGGTCCAAATTGGAAGGTGTTGCAGACGACATTTAAAAGCTTATGAAAGTTTCGACTTTTTCTACTTTTTGGGTGGAAAACATTGTGGATAATGAAGAAATTGCTTCTAACTAGCAATTTCTTCATTTTCCACATTATTTTTAAAGCTTTTTTTCTTGAGGCGTCCAAAAGCGTCATTGAGTGGGAATGGGTTAAAACAAGATAAGGACCAAAAATATTAAACTGATATGTACACGAAACAATGGCGACAGCGACATCTGTAATAAGTCAAAGTCAAATTCTCTGTCAAAATATTGGAGGTAAAGGGGCGGGGCAAGCGATCTATCAATTCTTTAACAGAAGATAAGGACTAAAAATATTAAACCGATATATATGAAACAATGGCGACAGCAACATCAATCATAAGTCACTGTCAAATACTTTGTCAAAATTTAAACACAAGATCATCTGTCATTATTTACTCGCTATCTTTTTTCAATTTTATATTCTACTCATGTTTGCATCCTTCTATATGGGTTTTGGAAAATAAAACTTTAGTTGGAACAGTTCGTACTCTAATATAATCCCTCTCTTTACGCCCCTGAAGTAAAATGCTTCCGAAAACATTTTGGAAAATGAAGAAATTGCTTTTGAAAAGCAACTTCTCCTTTTCTCACTTTTCTACCCCAATTGGCGCTTATTTCCCAATCTTAGCGCAATTTGAAATGTCGTCTGCAACTTTTTTTAAATTTGGATCAGTCTAAAATTTTGTCATCTGATAAAGAGGCTAACTGAGACCATTCCTCTGACTTCTTTGTGACGACATAAAAGACAATGTCATCATTAATTGTACAATGGTCTACCGATCCAATAGTCATTTTCAGAAATTTATCGTTTTAACCCTTAAATTGTTTTGAGCAATACATGTATATAAATAAGGGTCGTGTCAAATTCTATATATGTAAGTATTTTTTTTTCTTCGTGAATGTATGAAACAAATATTATTCAATCAGAATTCAATAATTTGGATTGTCAACATATCTGAAAATACAATTACATACATGAAAGAGACAAAGATCATTCAGTCGTTTTGAAAACAGAACAGAAAAGAATCGACCCTTTCTTCATTTTCAACAATATAACTTGAACATACACCATTCCTACACCATCCCCCTTTTTCACGCCCCTCAAAAAAAGAAAGCTTTAGAAAACATTGTTGAAAATGAAGAAATTGCTTGTTACAAGCAATTTCTTCATTATCCACAATGTTTTACATCCTAACAGACGAAAGAAGTTAAAATTCCATGAACTTGTTATTGTCTTCAGTAGCTTCTTTCAAGTTGGACCAGTCTAAAAATCTGTTGTGTGGGAATGGGTTAAATATATAAATCAGAATACATAAGAACAACAAGCTAAAACACGGAAGAATTTATAATGGTATTTCAATATCTAATACCTACTATACCAAACTTCTTGTGTTAACCTACATTCGGACTACTTTTTAACGCGGACATTGTCTTCATACGATTTTATATATAGGACTACATTCAAGAAGTATCCAGGAGGTCTGAAAAACCAACGAGGATATTACAAAACAGCAAATTAATCATGTTTGCAATATGACGGACATTTTTTAAGAGATGAAGTGAAACGCTCGTTTTGATAGACGAAAGTAGCAATTTTATTATGCAAGAAAACATTATACATTAACATAAGATTATGAAAATACATTATTCATTCAAATATCCCATCTTAAGAAAAGTTGAAAAAAAGCAAAAATCTAATTCATTGATTGCCCACTGCATGCAGAATGGAATACCAATGGAGGAATTCCATCTAAGTAAATGATTACGAGACTAAATGAATTCGTCATGCCTTTTCTCACATTTAACATTATCACGCCGTAGTTTCGTATTTTACGATAGATTAAAAGCAAACGATCTGGTAAAAGGAAAAACTACTTGTTGATTATATTCATAAAGAAAAATTGATAAAATTTGGGTTAATTAACCAAATGAAAGAATTTCAGACTGGTCTGAATTCAAAGAAATTGCAGATGACAATTCAAAATTGGTAGACTTACAAAAGTCTTTTACGGTAGAAAACATTGAGAGTAACAATAATAACAATAAAAAAGGCTCGCTAGAAGCATTTTTTTAATACCTACAATGTTTTCCTAGGCCTGATCAATTTCAAGTTAATAGCCCGAAATTTAAAATGTTCCTAACTTTCTTGGTAGAGGGGCCTTTAGAAGAACGCTTTCGCGAAAACAATATGGAAAATACAGAAATTGCTTGTTACAAGCAATTTCTGTATTTTTCAGATTGTTTTCTACCAAGACAGTTAAACATATTTTAAGTTTCTCGATATTCACTTAAAACTATCGTCAGCAACTTCTTTGAATTTGGACCAGTCTAAAATTTTGTTGTGTGGTAATTTGTTTATGCGTTACATAGGAATAATCAGAACTAGAATGTGGCTTTTGGGAAATCAGGTATAAGCAGTTTTCAGAATGATCAACTGTCGTGTTGGAAGTTTGGCACTGTACACTTACACATTTAGATATGTTGACACAACAAACGACATGGAAAGTGAAACAAGGGTCTTCATTAACCTATTCCTACATAATTACGCTTTTTCACCCCCACCCCCCAAGAAAAAAAGCATTGGAAAACATTGGAAAATAAATTAATTACAAGTAGTTTCTTCATTATCCACAATTATTTCTGCTCGAAAAGACAATCATTTTTAATAATACACGAGCTTGAAAATTATCGTCTGAAATTTCTTTCAATACGTACCAGTTAAAATTTTGCCATCAGGAAATGGGTTGATATGTTACCTAAGTGCCACTAGGGCTAAGTTGTGGCTCTTGCAAAAACACTTAGAGAATTAACTACATGCGCTAAGTGTTGCTTTAGAAGTTTGGCACAGTATACTTAGATATGTAGGCACAACAAAGGAAAAGGAAAGTTAGTTAAGGCTCTTCATTAATGTGTTACCTACGTTTCACTAGGACTAGGCTCTGGCTCTGACGAAATCGGTTAGCTTAGGAAGTTTGGCACAGTACCCTTACACATTTAGATATGTAGGCACAACAAAGGATAAGGAAAGATAAACAAGGATCTTCTTTAATATGTTATCTAGGTATCACTAAGGCTAGGCCATTGCTCTAACGAAATCATTTAGAGAATTAACTACATTTGTATTTGCCGTAAGAGTTACTTTTGGCTAAAAGTTTGGGACAGTATACTTACAGGCACAACAAACGATGTGGAAAGATAAACAAGGTTGACTGCCTGACTGTCAAGGTTGACATATTAATTATGGGCATCACTGTCTATTCACGTGAAATCTTCTATCTAAATACAACCGCTATACTAAATTAAGATGTTTGCACATTGTTATCGTAAACACTTACTGCATTTAATGTCATTTAAATAATTCATATTAATGAACTTGTCCCCTCCGGGAGTGTGTCGGGTCGGGACCGCGAACATTGTTTCATGTATCAAGTAGGATGTCAAGTAATCTTATGAAATTGTGTGAACTGCATGAATTCATTTGGCTTTTTGTCTGTTTTTTTTTTTCTTCTTACAGATATACATTGTCTTCCTGCGCGAAATATGTCGTCTTTTGAGTCGAATCTTTTTTAGGCTAGTTTACCTATTATACAAATTAAAATGTTTGCTTTTAAGGGTAGAAACAGTGTGGATGTCGAAGAGATTGCTTGTTACAAGCAATTTCTTCAGTGTCCACAATTTTTTCTACAGCTATTTTCTTGGGGTGCGTAAAAAAGCGGGATTTTGTTTGAATGGGTTAATAAGTTGGCCTTTAACACATTACGAAGAAAGTCCTTGCTACAAATGGTTTCTTTAAATGTTTCCCAAGTTTTTTTTTGTCGTTGTTAGAGACGCCAAAAAGCATAATTATTTTTGGATGGGTTTGCATGTTTGTGACCTATCGGGCGAAAAGTGGCCTCCCGTGAAGTGCGCAAGGTAGTTACCCTGCTCAGTATGCGCGGAATACATACGGTTATTAGGTTCTAAACGTTTAGCTGCTTGAAGTTTACGGAGTTAAGATGTCCGATGTCGAAACTTCTTGCTTTTGAAATTTTTTTAAATTCACAATCCCTCTTTTACCGTTTCCTGTTTTAATTTTTTTTAGATCGATCCAATTTCAAAGCTTTTGCAGGTGACATTTTAAGTTGATTTTATTCGAAAAATAATCATTTGGTAGGGTAGAAAATATTGTGGAAAAAGTAGAAATTGCTTGTGACATGCAATTTCTACTCTTTCCACAATGTTTTTCAAGGTTTAAAAATACTGGCACGTAAAAACCAGCGGTTGAACAGGAAAGGATTAACCTTATAGTCCATATATTCTTTAAAGGCGTCTTCCGGTCGACCTCTACTTGATCAAATGCTTTTTTCAAGTATTTATTGTTCGAAATATCCGAGAGGTTCCTTTTAATCTGTGGGTCATATGTATTAACGCGTTGAATACCTTGTTATAGTGTGAGGAGAGGAATTTTAGTTAACCCATTCCAACACAATGACGATTTCTGACGCCCCTCAAGAAAAACAAGCGGGAAAACATTGTCTAAAAGGAAGAAATGCTTACAACAAAGAATTTCTTCGTTTTACACAATTTTTTTCTACCCATAACATTGAACAATATGAATTATTTAAACTTTAAATTATCATCTACAACTCAATTTGGACCAGCCGAAAATGCTGC